>OZ038487.1:41741059-41801059 GCA_964036315.1 Acanthosepion esculentum
AGCACGAACTTGTTAGTAGCGTTGGCGTTAATTCCAAGCGATGGCGCTTACGGACTCAGTTCGATTACCGAAGTTAAGCAGCGTCGAGTCCGGTCAGTACTTAGAAGAGGGTCAAATTTAAAACAGTGGATACTGTAAGCAACCTCTAGAATATATTTCAACTTTAAATAAAACTTAAAGGTTTGAGTGAGTGCTTCATTTTCTACGGCTTATCAACCCTTTGCAGGTTATTTAAACCCAGAAAATATTTTTAGGTTATAAGAATTTTTATTTTTTTTATTTTAGTTAATTAAGATTTAGTGATACAAGTCTTATTAATTAACCCATAGCTAGGGGAAAAGGTGTTGGTTTTATAATTTTCCCAAGAGAAGATGTTAGCGAATATAACGAACCCGACTGGAATTGCAACTCGGCTCTCCGATTAACAATTCCGTGCAATTTTTCATAACACCATCCGCACATCCAAGCTTACAGCACCTGGTATTCGCAAATGTTCACTCATCCCAAAATTTTGATGAGCCGTAAAGGACCACTCACTCAATCCAAACGTTTGACAAAGAATTTCTCCTTGAGTAAAATAATGTACAATAGATTTACCCCCTTGTGCAAAATAATTGAAACAACCACTTTAGTTACCTTTCTTTCACCATGCGGGTAGGTTTAGAAACCCTGGGTGAGAGGGTGTAATCGATTTCTATTTTTTCCTCATATTAGGTCATTTGCAGTGGTGCGCAGTAATATGATTTTAATTTTCGGGGTATTTGATGAAATTTGTTTGGTCTTGAAAAATATTGTGTCATCCGAGATTGCATCAGATTTTCATCACGCCCAGACACTATTGTCTCGACTGTCCATTAGTAGTCCTACGGCCATTGTCTGCGATGCACGTTACTCCAAGGAAGCGTACGAAAATTGTAACGGACTGGCAAGCCTTACCGGTGAGCAAATCAAAGTACTATAGACTGGCCCTGTAAGTCTCCTGATTTAAATCCAATCGAGAATCTGTGGTCAATCTGCAATGGATGACTTCATGGAAGTAGTAACATGTGCACTGGGCTATGTTTCATTGGAAAAATACGAAAAAAAGTAAATAATAACGGAATTATTTATTTTGTTTCAATTGATTTGCACAAGGGTGTAGGATCGATCTTTTGCCAGTTTCTAGGTCTCCGTCTCTAATTGAATGAGAATTTTCTTTCTGTTTTTGGAAATTTTGTTCTGCTGCATTTGCCATCTTTTAATTTGATAGACTTGGGCCTCAGGGAAACGAACGATGTTTGACAATTTTCGAATGCCAGATAAGTCATTTATTACCGAGCCGTATAAGAAGTTTTATGTGTTCATGTCAGACTGTTAGAGAAAAATGAATGAAAAGAATCAAGTAGTCAATCTGCAAGGTACGACTTCGTAGAATGGACATACGAAGTCTTAACATGTGCACTGGGTCATGTTTCATTGGAAAAATGCGAAACAAATTAATATTAAAGGAATTATTCGTTTTGTTTCAATTAATTTGCATAAGGGTGTATGTACTAAAATTATTTGGAATGCAATTCTATAGTAAGATTTTCCTTGCTATATTAATATGAAAAGGAATTCGTATATATTAGTAGTTTTCTCTTGTGAACAGTAAAAGAATTAAATTCTAACCACTGACAATGCCGCCCTCTCTCATTTTCAATGTACTTATATATTAAGTGTCTAGTAAATACCGGATGGAATACATTCTTTTTTTTATATGTGTCGTGTCCTTTCAGGACATAGACGATCATGGCCCTCCACCTTCCTCTATCCCTTGCAGCTCTCAACAAGTCCCTTCCATCTTCCACCTCCCTCAGACCACGTTCTGTCATCCACTTTCTTAAGCCCGCTAGGTATGCCATGCGTTGTTTTCCCTTGTCTCTCTTTCCCTCTATTCGACCCGTGAGTATCAGATTCTTCAGGCCCCCCTTCCTCATTATGTGTCCCAGAAACTTCATCTGCCACTTCCTGATATTAAGTAAAACCTTCCTCCTTGTTTGCATCCTCTTTAACACTTCATCGTTGCTCACACGTTTGGTCCATGATAACCTTCTGTAAAACCACATCTCCGTCGCTTCGTTTCTCTTCTTCATCTTTGAGAAAATCGTTCAATATTCGCTGCCTTAAAGAAGGACAGATGTCATACAACAGCTCATTATTCTTTTCTTCCTTACCAAAGAAATCCTCCTGTCTCGCGATACTCTGCCCAGCTTTTGGAATGCGTCCTTGGCCATCCCAATACATCTACAGATCTCAGTGTCGTATTTACCGTCCTCTGTCAAGACGCTTCCCAGATATTTAAACTTCCGAGTCTGCTTGATTTTAGTGTTTTAGACCGGCAAATCGCATTTCGGGTTCATCCTTTTACTGATGACCATGCACTCTGTCTTCTTGTAGTTTCTTTCTTCTCACTCTCCGTCGCTACCCTCTGTAGGAGATTTTGCAATTTCTTTTCCATGTCTGCTATCAGTAGGCTACTGTGTCATCTGCGTTTCTTATGTTGTTAAGATGTGGTTCTCATATTTACTGTAACATTCACGAAGTTTCAGCCGTTATAAGCTCCGGCCTTCTTCCGAACCCTTTATTTAGTCTACGGGGATAGGTTGTTCGAATTCCACGTACTATGCCTTTTGGATATCTCAGTTTTTGTTCTTGAGTGGGGTATCAAGGAGAATTACTTAACTTTGAAGGAGGTGACCACTACACTTTCATATTCTAGAAATAAGGTTGCCATCTTGATGGTTACAAATTTTTCATGTATACGCAGGTATACTTTGCTCTTTGGAATGCTCTTCAGATCAGTTCTAGGTGTTCCAATAGTGATTAGCACTACTGTCATCGGCATTTTCCACATTTTCTTTCATCGGTTCAAGTAAATTTTTAACTTTATTTTCTGTGATTTACTGGTAAACAGAGATATTTCTCTTTTTTTCCTACTTTTCTTCTTTTGCTTTTGTTCTTTTTCTCTCTCCTTGTTTTTTTTCTTTTTTTCTTTCTTTTTCTCTTTGCCATATTTGAATATCCTTTCTTTTCTTCTTTGTCTCGTTTTTTTTTCTTATTTTCTTTTTGGTTTACTTTTATCTTTCTAATCTTTCTTATTTTTCTTGTAGTTATGATTCTTGTTGTTCCTTCCTTTTTTTTCTTCTACTTTCTCTTTTCTTTTCTTTTTTTCTTCTTTTTTCTTCTTTTTTATTATTTGATTTAGTGGGCTGCTATTATTGTTAAGAACGTAAAATGTCTTTTTGAATAATATATTTTTTAAATGTCACGAAAAAATGTAAGGAATAGATGAGAAATAAAAAGGAATATTCCTGAAAAAAAATGAAGGCTATTAAATGGACAAAGGTAAATAAAAGGAAATGAAATTGAATAAGCCAAAAAATCGATTTAGTTGGAAATTGAACAGATTAGAAATAAAGAAAAATGGCGTACGAAGAAAAATGGCGTACAAAGATGGTGGCAGAATATAGGAACATATCGAGCTGTAAAAGGTAGCTAACGTCTGATGAAATCGCCAGTTAAAAGAGAATAAATCATCGAAACATGTTCACATCTTCGTAAATTCTCTTTTAGCGTTGTCCTCCCTGGAAAATGCCCATCGACTCAGGTATAAAATTCTGTTTATATTTACATACCTGCCTGTCTATTTGAATTATCTATCTATCTATCTATCTATCTATCTATCTATCTATCTATCTATCTATCTATCTATCTATCTATCAGTCCGTTCATATCTATCTATCTATCTATCTATCTATCTATCTATCTATCTATGTTTCTGTTGTACTACTGTTCGTTGAAATTTATAAAATCATTCACTTTAAACAATTTTTCAGAAAGATAGGCTTCTCGAGTTCAGTAGCTGTTATCGCTCTTTCCAGTATTCATGGAGGTTTCCTTCCTAACCTTTTGTTTGAAGTAGTGTGGAAGGTCAGAATCTATCTATCTATTATTTGCATGCAAGCCATTATCCTCATCTTTGTTATTAATTATGACAATATTAGGACCGTTGTCCTCTGCAGGGGCATCACGTCAAGTTTTACTGTAGAATTAGTTAAATGTAACGACCACTTCTAGTCCAACAGTTTCTTTCCTCGCACTCCTCGCCTGTGGAACTTACTTCCGTTTCTTTGCTTCCCTGATGACTACAATATTCAAAAATTCAAATGTAACGTCAATCGCCATCTATCTTCTTGAACCCCGTTCAACTTTTATCCTTTCCTCGTCCCCCCGCTATACCCAGTCTTTTCTCTCACCTTCACCCTGTGTAACCCCCTGCGTACCAGTGGCATTCCCGCATTGCTTGGGGTGATGTGATAAAAAAAAGTTATTATTTTAGTTACGGTTCGCCACGTTTGCAGTACACGTATACAAGAACACAAGCACACAGTAAGTACCCTAGCCAAGGATTGAACTCACAATTATCATATCACCAAGTTCATAAACCAAAACTTTAATTTGTTGACATAGTGATTGTGAGTACAATTCCTGGGTCGGGCAGTGTGTACTTGAAGTATGCATTCTCAGTCGGATTCTTATCAGGGATTGGTCAAGCAAAACATTATTTGAAAACTATTTTCACTCGGCCATGTTTTAATGGATCTAGCAGGATAGAAGTGAGTATTTTCTTGTTGTAAAACGATATGATCGGCTTTCTTGACAACAGGAAGCAACCCATAACGTAGAATATAACAACTTGACTGGGCGACACTGCGTCATCCACATTACCTCCCGCCCGAATTTTGCGCCAATTGATTACCACATATTCCTTTTCGTGGACAACCGTGGGAAATCTTTTGCAAATGGGGCAGATTTGCGACAGGCACTCATAGATTTCTTTGCGCCCAAGACATCTGATTTTTACCGCCAACTCATTGCTATCCTGGAGGCAAGTTGGCAAAAGGTTCCGGATGGAGATTCTGGAGATTACTTTGAGGACTGACAGTATGCCAAAATTGCAGCGTACGTTTCTTTTTCTAATAAACCAAAAATGGCAAGGATTGTTTTGGTTACCTTGTAGATTTTTTTTTTTTTTTTTTTAAGCGTATCACCCCAAGCAAGGCCGGTGGCCACTATCACGCATGGGGTTACAGAAGGGTTGGAGGAAGAGCAGATAGGAGTGGTAAAGGAAGGGATGTGGAGAAAGAGAAGGACGGAGGGTCGATCAAGGCAGGGGGGTTATGGAAGATATAGAGGGAGAGCTTATAGGAATGAAAGATGTCAGGAAGTGGAGAAGGGAAGTGGATAGATCAAGGCAATTGGAGATGACGATTGACGCTACACTTAAACCGTTGGAGATTGTATTTGTCAGGGAAACAGTAATAGGGAAGGGAATTCCATAGGCGAGATGTGCGAGACATGAAGCTATTGGAGTAGAAAAGACGTCTACATCTAACAGTTTCAACGGTGAAGGGGTGGGAATGGGATGCCAGCCTCGTAGGACGCTTAAATTCACGAGGCTTAGGGACAAGCGAAAGTAACCCCTCGGAGCAATTACCGTGGAAGTACTTGTAGAAAAGGCAGAGCGATGCAACATCGCGTCTGTGAGAGGGCGACTGCAGACGAGATGACAGATCAGGGCCAATCACATTGCATATCCGTCTCTGGATCTTATCAAGAACCCCGAGGCAACACGCAGGGGCCCCAGACCATAAATGGCAGCAATACTCCATGCAAGGTCGAATGGTAGACTTATAGACTTGGAGGATCGATTCCGGGGAGAAGAATTTCCTGGCTCGGCACAGGGAACCAACTTTTCTTGCGGTGGATGATGCAATTGACTCGATGTATTTGTTCCATCTCAGATCAGCGGACAGCATGAGACCGAGCAGCCGCAGAGAGGAGCTCTCGAGAAGTTGGTCCTCAGACATTCTGATGGGATGCAGGGATGGGTCCTTGTGGTGGTTAATGGAGAGCAGTTTTGTTTTAGAGGCGTTAAAGTTGACCATCCATTTCTCTCCCCAGTCCACAACCGATTGGAGGTCTTTTTCAATTTGAGCTGCCAGGTTAATTTTGTCTGCCTCAGTAGATTTGTGCTTGAGGCAGGAGTAAATAGTAGTGCCGTCAGCGTAGATACCGACTTGGGAGTCTATGGCGTCAGGAAGGTCGTTTATAAATATGAGGAACAGAGTAGGGCCAAGGATGGAGCCTTGAGGAACACCAGCGGTAGTGGGATAGGAGTTGGAGAAGAATCCACTGAGAACAATCTTCAAATCCCGGTTTGATAGGAACGATTAAATTAGGTCAAACAATCGACCTGTGATACCATAACCCCGGAGCTTGCGAAGGAGGCCGGCATGCCAAACCCTATCGAATGCTTTGGAGATGTCAAGGGCCACGGCACGGGCTTCGCCGTTACTATGGATAGCTTGGTAGACAAATTCAGTGATGGCCGTAAGCACATCGGCAGTAGACCGGGCAAAGCGGAAACCATACTGCTTGTCTGAGAGCAGATCGTGGGATATCAGGTGAGTAATCACTTCGGTGTTGATAATGACCTCGAAGACTTTGCCGAAGATGGGAAGGAGACTGATAGGACGGTAATTAGAAGGGTTGGAGGGGTCGCCAGAGTTCTTAAAGATAGGAACAATGGTAGAGGACTTCCAGCAGTCAGGAAAACAGGAGTCCTTGAGGCAGCGGTTGTACAATTTAGAGAGGGCAGGTGCCAGTTCAGGTGCCAGTTCAGGTGCGCATTACTTCAGGACAATGGCTGGTATACCGTCGCCGCCGGTAGCCTTGTGGAGATCTAGGTTAGAAATAATGCCCAGTACCGACGACGGGGTTATGTGCAAGCCGTCCAGTAGGGCCTCAGTTCTGGGAGGTAAATCGGGCAAGAGTACCCCAGAGGAGTCAAGCATAGAAGAAAACTTTCGAGCGAAGCATTCGGCCTTGTCGGCAGAGGTGGTCAGGACCTCAAACTGATTGAACAGTGGAGGAATGGAGGGTTTGTTACTATTCAGAACGCTCTTGCAGAGGCGCCAATAGTCCTTGGAGCCAAATCTGAGGGATGCGATACGTTCCTTCAAGCTGCAAATAGTGCCTTGGCATTGTTGAGGGTACGCTTACACTCATTGCGTGCAGAGGTAAATAGACGTCTGTTGGAGTCGGACATGTCACTACGAAAACGGTGGAAGAAGTGGTTCCTATGGGCAATGGCGGCTGAGCAAGCAGCTGTGAACCAGGGGGAGGTGCGTGGTTTGACCTTGAATTTCCTGGAGGGGATGAAAGCTTCGATACCGGCTTTGATCCAGGAAGAGAACTCAGAAGCACACTCATGAGTGGGGAGCTTAAATACAGCATCCAGGGGACATCGCGGAGGAAGTCCCGAAACGAGTCCCAGTCAGCCCGTTGGTAGCAGAAAGTGGTTCTGGTGGTAGGAGGTTCTTTGCAGGGGGTGGGGCTGAAGGAGATACTAACAGACACGACAGCATGATCGGAGTTACCGATAGGACAGAGCTGCGTGGCACTACACGACTCAGGGATGGAGGTAAAACACAGGTCGAGGAGTGAGGGCTTACAGTCACGATTGTAGGAAAAACGCGTGGGGAAATCGATTATCTGGGTGAGGGATTGAGAGATTGAAAAGTTGAGAGTATGTACGCCAGCGAGGTCAGTGGTAGCGTTCTGAAGCCACTGGTTGTGATGGGCATTAAAATCACCAAACACAAATATGTGAGCGGACGGATGGACAGATAATCGCGATGATACATTTATTATGGTGTTTTAAGTCAATCTTCAGAGACCTCGTTGACACAGACGCAAATATTTCAAACATCTTTTACGTGCTGTGATCTTTAGAAACGTCGACCACCATGATTCTCCAGAATTTCCTATTCCTTGTAGCTCTAAATGCTTGCCCAATACTGTACATCCTCGTTCTTGTTCTGCCATTCACTTACACAACTTACTAAGTAGCTTTCAGTCTGTTCTGTGAGTCAAATTCTTTATGCCCCCTTTCCTTATTAAGCACCCTAGAAATTTAATCTCATTCCGATTCTCGGTATGTCTCTTTTCATCTCCGTTTTCCTTAAAACTTTGCCGCTGCCCACATGGTCCGTCTAGGGTATTCCCAGCATCATTCAAGTGTTTCATCGAGATATGGCCGTAAGTCTGTTATGTTGGAGCACTAATCGTACGCATACACCTACATAATCCTAATAACACTTCTTCTCTTGTGTTAATTGTCCCTTCAAGACATAGGCAATCGTAGCTCTCCACAACTACCTATCCAGTGTAACTCTAAGCAACGTCTGCCCCCTCCAATCACTGTACTGCCACCCATTTATACAATTTCGTTAAGTAGGTTACTCCCTGTTTACCCTGCTCTTCTTGGATTTAATATATTATGAGGGCATTTGTAATATTACAAGGAAACATTCGACATTCATTGATCGATCAACTCGATGAAATTTATAAAATCTTTTTCTCAAAACAATTTTTCAGGAAAATAGGTTTCTCAAGTCCGGTTTACCCGGAACCTCTTAGATTCAATATATTTTGGATTGAATATATTATAAGGTTAATGGTAGTATTAGCTGTTTCCTTATGAGAAAAGATTTGGCATTCATTGATCGATCAGGAAGTAATACTGTTGGTTGAAATTTTAAAAATCTTTCTATTTAAACAATTTTTCAGGAAGATATGCTTCTCGAGTTCAGTAGCTGTTATCGCTCTTTCCAGTATTCATGGAGGTTTCCTTCCTAACCTTTTGTTTGAAGTAGTGTGGAAGATCAGTATCAACATGGAACTAATGGGTACGCATAGAAGCGTAATCCTATTTATTCTTAAGATGTGTATTGTCCCTTCAAGATGTAGAATTTTGTAGCTCTCCACAGCTTCCTATCCTTACTAAACCTGCATTGCCATCCATTTATACAAGCTCGTTAGGAACGTTAATCGCTGTTTCCCTCTCTGTTTCTCGTCTATCCTCTGCCAACCATCCTGCTTCATTCGCCTGTCTCTTTCTGATTCTATGTACAGGTGTCCTTTTTGTTTCCATTTTCCTTAAAACTTACTCGGTGTTTACCTGCTCTGTCTATTGTATTCTCAGTATCCTACTGTTGCATAATCCTCCTCGTTCTGGAGAGGTCTTGGTTGACGGGGTCGATTTGATGAGGATAAAGTTGCATCCTTCTCTCGCTTGTTTTCTCCCGGCCGGGTAGTAAAATATTTTTGCGGTCCAGAGATGAAAAGACACCAACAAAGGGAATTTTAAACTTTTTAAAACTGCTTTATTAAACACGTCGACGTGTAGATTTCTAAGTAGCCAGTAGGGTTTCTCTCCCAACACACTGGGGGAAGCCGCTTCCGGACATGAACGAAAAACATGCCTACATTGTTCGACGGTTAAGCCACGACTCCTGAAGACCCTTTCTCTATCGTTCCCCGCTGGCTCAGCCGATCAAAATCGACTTCCTTTGTTTTGTCTCGTATCTTGTCCTCAAAGATCAAACCGTGTCAGTCAGAGAAGAACACATATCTAGTCTGTTAAATTATTATTTAACACTACTGTAGGACCCCATATATATTACCTGGTCTCCTTATCATCGGCGTGGAAATTGTCTAGCATTTACTGATATATTGGATGATTGTTATTGCAAGACGGTTCAGCACTGTTGTCTTTGCTTTTAAAGAAAACAACAATAAAAATAGAAATAAGTAATTATAAATATTAGATTAATCGCCTATTGTCATGTAAATTTCCCTTGAACATAAATACATTATTTGCCTTGAATATAAATATAATATATGCAGCACTAATGCACTATTCATATAATATTAACCTTGAACATTAATGTGTTATGCGTAAATCTCAAAAACTTGCCATGTTCAGATACTCCTGCACATGGAGATGGAATCAGCGCATGCAATTTAAAACAGTATAGACTCAATTGTCTGCTTAGGAGAGACGTCATTTTATATTTATTTGCTCAGCGTACTCAAATAATGGTGGAATAAAATTCATGCTTATCAGAAATGTGTTGCTTCCAAAAAAAAAAAAATAATAAAATAAATATACTACGTGGCCCATTTCTTTTATATGTACGTATACCGTTTAATCTATCTATCTATCTATCTATCTATCTATCTATCTATCTATCTCATTCTGTTCCTATCTATCTATCTATCTATCTATCTATCTATCTCATTCTGTTCCTATCTATCTATCTATCTATCTATCTATCTATCTATCTATCTATCTCAGTCTGTTCCTATCTATCTATCTATCTCAGTCTGTTCCTATCTATCTATCTATCTATCTATCTATCTATCTATCTGTCTATCTCAGTCTGTTCCTATGTATCTCAGTCTCTTCCTATCTATCTATCTATCTATCTATCTATCTATCTATCTATCTATCTCAGTCTGTTTCTATCTATCTATCTATCTATCTATCTATATATCTATCTATCTATCTATCTATCTATCTATCTATCTATCTCAGTCTGTTCCTATCTATCTATCTATCTATCTATCTATCTATCTTTCTATCTATCTCAGTCTGTTCCTATCTATCTATCTATCTATCTATCTATCTATCTATCTATCTATCTCAGTCTGTTCCTATGTATCTCAGTCTCTTCCTATCTATCTATCTATCTATCTATCTATCTATCTATCTATCTATCTCAGTCTCTTCTTATCTATCTATCTATCTATCTATCTATCTATCTATCTATATATCTATCTATCTATCTATCTATCTCAGTCTCTTCTTATCTATCTATCTATCTATCTATCTATCTATCTATCTATCTATCTATCTATCTGACGCAAATATTTCTTATCAACCTATTTATTTAGCTACTGACCGGTTGATATCTATTTCAAATTATCTATATTTATGCCTCTCAATGTATATGTTTTTTGTGTCTTCATATGTATGTATGTATGTATCTATCTCAGTTTTTTTTATTATCTATCTGTCTATGTATCTAACTATTTATACTATGTATTTTCATATCTATAGATCTAGGTATCACTCTCGCTCTATCTATTTTTTATGTAGATTTTTATTAGATTAAAATATAATTTATCTATTTATCTATTTATCTACCTATCTTTCTATCTATTATTTTTTAATATCTAATTGTATATGTAGGCATGTCAGTGTGTTTTTATTTTTGTTTAGATATTTTTTTGCATGTGTACGTGTTATATTGGACTTGCGGATTTAGTTTACCGTTTTTTCGTTTTATTTATCTATGTATATGCGTGGCAGTTTATATATGTGTGCATGTATACATAATTTTTCTTTTATTTATTTGGTTTGTTTATAACCTGATATGTGTATTTCAACTAATTATGAATCATACATACACACTTTTCTTGCCCTTATTACTTTTATTTGAATACCCCGCCTCTCTTTTACCTATATGTTTGTTCATGTACAGTAGCGGCTATAATATAAGGAACGGAAACAACAACAAAAACTATTATGTAAATTTTTGTAACTTTGTATAATATTTATGCATTACACCCTAATCTTTATTCGGTAAAAATTTCATTGCTAATCATGCATTACT
Source organism: Acanthosepion esculentum (assembly GCA_964036315.1). Taxonomy (NCBI): domain Eukaryota; kingdom Metazoa; phylum Mollusca; class Cephalopoda; order Sepiida; family Sepiidae; genus Acanthosepion; species Acanthosepion esculentum. Next base: position 41,752,606 of record OZ038487.1, read on the forward strand.
TTTTAAGTAATACACATTTATGTCTTTGTTGTTTCCGTTCCTTATATTATGGCCGCTACTGTATATAATATTTTGATGGGTAGCTTGTGTCGTTTTATTATTGTATTTGTGCGTGAATCTTAGTTAGGTTATATATTTGCATGACTACGGGTGTGTGATTGCTTGTATTTGGTTTTACTTGTATACGCTTGTTTCCGGTTTAAATTCCTCTTAGTTTTTTTGTTTGTTCTTCTTTGTCTTTTCATCGTCTTTTTATTCTTTATTTTTACGTTAATTTTTCTTTTTTTGAATTTTTTCTTTTTTTTCCCTCTTTTTTGTTTTTGTTTTTCAGTTTTCCCCGTTTTTGTTTTTGTTTCTTTTTTTTTTTTAGTTTTCTTCTATTTCTCGTGTCATTCTTATATTTGCGTGCATATATGTTTAGTTATATTTATGGGTCTATGTATTAGGATGCGAATGTATTTGTCGTGTTATCTGTATAATATAACTCACTCGTTGCCTGATGTTCGTAGCGTTTATTGATACTTTTGCTATCAGCGTCGAATTTATAGTTCTTCTGGAATTGTCATCAATGGTCAACTGAACTTGCTTTGTTTCAATAAATTTCTCTTCATTTAAGAACATTAAAAAAGATAAAAAAATACCGGATAAATTGGCACTTAGCTAAGAATAGCAATATATATATATATATATATATATATATATATATATATATATATATATATATATTTAAAGACATTTATATATATTATGTTTAACGTTCTTTTTATAGATAAACATAATATATATATAAATGTCTTTAAATAAATTGTCGGACTATGTCCAATTCAAATATATATATATATATATATATATATATATATATATGGTATTGTACGACTCATGCAGCAATCGCTATCACTTGACTTAAAATATTTTTGCCCTTCCTTACCTTTAAAGGAGTCCCCTTTGCCGTGCTGATGTTGCTACATGCCTTACTACTTGCCTATCTCACACTGCGAATTTTTTCTAAGCTCTATACTAAACATTATATCTGTTACGAAAAAAGAACTAAACAAAATGAACACAAAACGATCAGCTTTAAAAAAGGACTCGTAACTGGAAAAACCGAATGAAAAAAGAATGTTAACAACAAATACTTTTTCACACCCAAACCAGCTCTGCGGAATCAGAATCAACGTTGTGTTTAAGCAAGCGAATGAGCCAATTGGAGTAAAGAGCCATGCAGATTTAAATATTTCCCACTTATGACGAATGCAGCTATCGGTTTTTTTTTTGCATGCTAGCATGCTAGTTAACATTCGTGTCAGTCAGCTGTTGGCTCTGACGCTGGTCAATAGAATCTTCCTGCCTATTCGTGGCAGCCAGCTACAGGCTCTCACTCTGGCCAGTAGAAAATAGCCGCAAACTACATGAAAACTGCCGTAGAAGCATGAAAAAATCGATTGTTTCCACTATCGATGGGAGTTGGGAAATGCAACATCGGTCTTGGCCTCCAACAAACTTGGATCATGTGCATGTAAATTTTGGTGCAAATCCGTCGAAAATTGCGGCCGTGCATTCATTATTTGTAATATTTTAAACATAATGATCGATTTAATTTAGAATTTGAAATTTCATATTGATTTCTAGTTTAATCTAACATTAAATTTAATCAACTAACAGTTTGTATTTAGAATACAATGTCACGTTTTTGGAATTTTCATATACTTGTATTCTGATTGGTCGTCATAGGTTGCGTAACAAGATGTCCCCTGTTGAGAGGATTTGATTTGGTTTTGAATTTTCAAAAAAACTCTTTATTTCGCAGTGAACACCATCACTGGATAAGACACCAGAAATGTTGAAACAAAATGGCTATCTTTTTAAGGATTTTATAACATGCTTATGTCATAATTTTTGGCTAAATATTATTTGCTCTACTTTGTAATGAGCACTTTAAAAAAAATAGGGTTTTGCTTATCGGAATTTTATTTCATCTATACCAACCTTGTATTCGGATATCTAACTAGCTAGATATCGATCAATTTTTAATATCTTAATATTTAATCAATCAATATTTAATCTATCTATATGTCTATCTATCGATTTTTAAAATCAATATTTGAATTTATCTATTTCCCATTTATCTATGTATATTGTATATATATCGATCTTTCGATCAATCGATAGATTTTTAATCTCTCAATATTTTAAAGTATCTATCAATATTTATGATATCTATCAATCTCTCGAGTTTTAATATCTATCTATCTATCTCTCTCTCTCTCTCTCTCTATATATATATATATATGTGGGTCATTCAATAAATAAGTTCAATTTTTCGGTATAAGAACTTCTAATACAGATAGAAGCTTACTCTTTTTTTTTTACTTCTTTTTCACATGGATTTAATTTCTTTTGCATATTAAAAAAAAAACTTTGAGAGTTCTGGCGATTAACAAAGATGGCCGACCAAGAAGCATGCTCCAGGATTGAACAGCCGTCAGTTATCAAGTTTTTGGTTGCTGAAGGGTGCAAACCAGTTGAAATTCATAGGAGAATGTCAATTGTGTATGGTACCACATGTTTCGACCAAAAAAATGTCTACAAGTGGGCTAAATTGTTTAAAGAAGGACGGAGCAGTGTTGAGGATGAAGACAGGTCTAGGAGGCCTACAGAAGTGAGGTCTCCTGAGGTGATCGAATCAGTCTATGACCTTATTCAGTCTTGAAGGAGTCATTGTGCATCATGACAACGCAAGGCCTCACACAGCAGCCCAAACGGTGCAGACCATCAACGAGCTGGGCTGGGAACGGCTCCCCCTTAAAGCCCAGACCTTGCCCCTTCAGACATTCACCTGTTTCGTCCCTTGAAAGCGTTCACGAGAGGCACGAAGTTTAAAAGTGACGATGAAGTCAAATGTGTTGTGAGCGACTGGCTGAGACATCAGTCCAAAGATTTTTACGCTGAGGGAATACGGAAGCTTGTGCACAAACGGGAAAAATGTGTGACAATGCTGGGAGACTACTTTGAAAAAAAAAGAAGTAAGCTTCTATCTGTATTAGAAGTCCTTATACCGAAAAATTCACCTTATTTATTGAATGACCCTTGTACATATATATATATATATATATATATATATATATATATATATATATATATATATATATATATGTATATTGTTTTTAATCTCCCAGTATTTTAATCTATCTATATTTAATTTATATTTTTATCTATTTTTAATCTCGGTCTATCGATTTTTAACCTCTCAATATTTTAATCTATCTATCAAAATTTAATATATCTATCTTTCTTTCATCTATATTTAATATATATCGAATTATCGATCAATCGATCAACTTTTTAATCTCTTAATATTTTAATCTGTCAATATTTATTTCATCTATCTAGTTTTAATCCCCTCTCTATCTTTCTCTCTATATATATATGTATATATAGCGAATGATTTTTAGTCTCTTCATATTTTAATCTATCAATATTTAATCTATTTATCTATCTAATTTTACTATGTATAAATTAATCGAATTTTTAATCTTTCAATATTTAATCTATCTTTCTATCTCATCATTTTTAATCTCTATATATCTGTCGATCGATTTTTAATATTTCACTATTTTAATCTATCAATATTCAACCATATATCGATCTATCGATTGATTTTTATTCTCTCAGTATTTTAATCCATCTATCTATCTATCTATCTATCTATCTATCTATCTATCTATCTATCTATCTCAAACTGGACTTATCTATCTATCTATCTATCTATCTATCTATCTATCTATCTATCTATCTATCTATCTATCTGATTCCTTTAATTCTTTTTTTCTATATCTCTCTCTATATATCTCCCTAAAATTAAAGCCTTATATTCATTACATCTTTTTATTACACGATTTCTCTTCATTTCGTCAAGATTTACGGGAGAGTGTTTTTGTTTCAATTTAAAACTTATTTACCCTGCCCCCCTCCCCCACGAAATTACTGTGTTTTAAATCAATGTGATAGCTATTTACAATCTTCGCTATCAGTGATGTCAGAGTGAACTAATATTTGCTATGTAATGAACCAAAATGTGGAGAGGCGTATAGCTATTAATTTTCTAAATTGATATTAGGCCTTTCATTTTTAAGATGAATTGTAAATCAATATTTTTTTAAGTAGGGAAAGAAAAAAAATCGAACAGCGTTAATACTTAAATAAAGACATTCTGCGGAAATACTCTCCATGAAAGCCAGAAGGACATGGGTGTAATAGTAATTAAAAAAGCAAGTCCTCTTTTTACTTATAGCTTAAGATGCTGCTGTCAAGGTTGACTACAGATGTAACAGCTATTCACTTTTACGGACTGGAAAAGTAAGGAGAGTGACAGCTTGTCTGTTCATTCATGTCAAGAATCGTGGCACACCAACTCCGATTTCAGTAAGATATCTGTCGATTGTGTCTGTGTGTGTGTGTGTGTGTGAGAGAGAGAGAGAGAGAGAGAGAGAGAGAAGGAGAGAGAGGGTAGAGAAAGAGAGAGAGTTTGAGTGTACATGCAGGGAGAATTAGGTTCAAATAAACATAAGCATTCGTTTTTCTTTTTTTGTTTTGTTTTGGTAACCGTTACATCAATCACCCCCACTTATCAAGCTCCACTGAAAAAAAAAACTTGTGCTAGACTAAATTATTATATTTGTAAATAACTTTTAAAGAGGAATCAATAGACTATTGATATACAGAATTTATAAATTTTAATCAAACATTATTTTTATTACGATAAATTTTATTTTAGTGGATAAACGTATTTGAGTAAAGATATCACCAAACAGATGTTCGTCCATCTATCTATCTATCTATCTAGCTAGCTAGCTAGCTATATATTTAGCTATCTACCTAGCTAGCTATAGTTGAAATAAGTCTTAGTGTCCAAGCAACAACATATACTTGAAAATTCAGAAAACTTAATATTTTATCCATCTACATGCACATATGACACCTGGAATAACTGCATATTTCCGATCAATGCCAGCAATTGCCGTTCGAGTCTGCGTGAAAGCTATAATATCCGATCACGATTTTCAAAGCAATTAAAATCTAAAATTTAACAGATTAACACAACAAAATTTTCGTAAGCACTTCGACTTTAATATATTTATTTACGTATAAACTCCCCCAAAAGAAACTACAGGAACTTTGACTTATCAATCCACAATTGAGACCGTTATATATGTATATTAAATCCCTGTGCTGAAATTGAGGATTGTCAGTATTGGAAACTGTGCAGTGCCATGATTGCCTGTGTTCTGAAGTCGTACGGGACAAAGAAGATAAATTTAAGAACACGCATACTAAATATATTTAATAAAAAAATAACACGTATTCTCACGTGAAGACGCGATATGCGAAAATGATGGAACTGACATTGTACAAAAACCGTACCTAATGACTTATGAAAGCCGAAAGTATACAAACATCGAACAATTTATATTGAAACCAGGAAAATAATGTGAAAAAAAAATAATATATAAAATGTCTTCCATTGGTATTTAGCCAAAGTTTTTGTTTAATTGATATGAATAATATATATTCTTTTGCATAACACGAGAAATTGTTCACGAAATTTAAAGGTGAGTCGTATTATACATAAATATATTTAACCCTTTGAGCCTTGCGTTCCTGAACAATTTTAACCATTCTGCCAGAGCACCTGAGTCAAAATTCGCAAATAATTGGTATGTAATGTTTCACGGTAGATATAAAAATAGTTACAAGTGTTTACCCACCGTTCAACCGGTGGCTGGGCATTAAGTCATTTTTCTTTACCACCGTTCAACTGGTGGCTGGGCATTACGTCATTTTTTTATCTACCACCGATAAAGCGGTGGTCAGGGCTCAAAGGTGAGTTCTATTATACACAAGTAAATTTAAAGGCACTAAAGGGGAGTCGTATTATACACTAGTACATATTTTCAGAAATTTATACTCAGCTTAAGAAACTTCTCATTAGAAACAGGAAGATTGCAAATATCCTCAATTAACACAATAGATAATGAAGCATAGTCAGTAGGTGTTGATAAAAATTGTTTGCAAATGGTGTTTGATATGTTCACAATATTTTATTTCTCTTTTTGTCCTTAATGGAAAACACTATTTTTATTTTCCTAGTTTTTTTATGTATATAGAAATATAATAAAGCCATTTAAAACAGAAAGGTGTGATAGATTTGGTTTGTTTTGTTTTGTTTTACGGCATATCAACCTCAATAGGTCATTTAATGCCGACAACTTTTTTTTTCTGGTAATATTTTTGTTTTGTCAAAAACCTATCTCTGTAAATTTTTTTTCCTCAAAAATATATAGCTGGTAATATTATTTTTTTCAAAAATGTATAGCTGGTAATATTTTTCGAAAAACGTATTGCTTGTAATAGTTTTTTTTTTAAAACTTATTGAGGTAATAGTTTTTTTTCAAAAACGTATTGCTGGTAATAGTTTTTTTTCTTCAAAAATTTATTTCTGCTAATATTTTTTTTTACAAAGTGTTTCTAGTATTAAAACATATTTTTTACACTTTTATAATTCTTTTTACCTCTGTTTCGGTGTTAACTATTTGCCCATAGCTGGGAACCTAACAGGTACTACCACCCCCGGTCAGAGTGGACCTGGGAAGACCAGAAATTAAGAGGTGGTTCCACGCTCCTCAAAGTCTCCTGATCAGAGGCCTTGCTGTTGGACGTAGTTTATCGTCTTACCCAGGACGCGGATGTAGTTTATCGTCATAGCCAGGACGGTATGATAGATAATAAACATTATAAAATGCACGCTACAGTCAAAAAATTTGGGGCTACCATGCATTTTTGTATTTGTTAAAAGTAAAAGATAAAATTTCAGTTACTACAACAGTGTATTTGTTTATATTTTTCAGTCTTTCTCCAGGTTCATCTTCCTTTCGAAAAGTTTGGTTTCATCTGTCCACAATACGTTTTGCTAAATTATTAATACTTTGTATGTTATCATTAACACCTCAGTAAACATTTTGACATTACCAAAAATTTTTAACTAAGTCTTCTACTCGAACAGCTTCTTATCACGCACATCCCGTCAGTGGAACTCTCTTCCTATCACCTGCTACTTTGATAGCTATAATCTTCAAATATTCAAATGTAATGTCAATCGACATATTCTGATGCCTTGACCTTGATCCCTGTCCTTCTATTTATTCTTTTCACAAACACTCCTCTTTACTCTTACTCTCACTCTCTGTAACCCTTTGCGTGCTAGTGGCACCCCCGACTTCCTTGGGGTGTTTTGCTTTTAAAAAAAAGAAAAAAAAGTTAATATAGGTTCCAAACGTTAACTCAGTACTGATTAATATTGCTGTCTGTGTTTGAAGATTTTTTGTTTTATCATTTTAAACAATTTGCCCAAAATGGCAAAATCGAAGCAGCTAAACACAGGTGATGGTACAAAATAAAATTTAATTCAAAGATGGTTGAATTGGCAAGAAGTTGAACATTTCTAGACATGGAGTGTAATATTCGTTACAAAAGCAGTTAGAAGCAGTTATTGAGTTAAAAGAGCTGGTGCACCGACAGTGACAACTGCTGCTGAAGATAAATACTTGATTATTGATAACAAAAGGAAAGTGAAGGAAAACTGATCCAAAGATGACAGTTTAACTTGATCCCTCTCGGCGGCAACCAATGTCAATCTCAACTGTAAAAAATCGACTTAAATCACCGGGCCTCACCGGGTGCATAGCCATTAAACACCCTGTTATGGAAGTTAAATAAGCAGGTAATATTTTTATGGGCAAAAAAAAAAAGAGTGGCAAAATGTATTGCGAACAGATGAATTCAAATTTGAACATTTCGATAGTAAGAGGAGATTGCATGCTAATTGAAAGCCAAAGAGAAAACCTGAAAGATGAATGTGTGTTTCCAGCAGATAATCATGGTGATTGGTCTGTTAGGATGTAGGTGTATTTTTTCATTTACGTCAAGGAAATCATGAAAAAAGAGCAATATCATTCGATTTTGCAAAGATATAGCATACCATCTAGTTTACACATAATTGGAAACAAATTCACCTTTCAACAATACAACGGGGCCCAGTGGGTGCGTTGTTATCAAGAAACGCCTGTTACGAGAGGTGAATATGCAGGAAAAAAGCTGTTATGGGCAAAAAAGACGTAAGAACCGGCCATTGAAATAGTGGCAAAATGTATTTTGGGCAGACCAGTTCAAATTTGAATGTTTCGATAGTAAGATGAGAGTGTATGAGAGGTGAAAGTTAGGAGATTTAAAGATGAATGTCTTGTTTCAACGGTTAAGCATGGTGGTGGGTCTGTTATGGGGCATGGGATGTTTTGTCAGGTGAAAGGGTAGGAGATTTGATTCAAAGGAATCATGGAAAAATGAACAATATCATTCATTTTGCAAAGACTTGTATCATGTGATTTACGCATGACTGGAAAAAGACTCACGTTTCAGCAAGACAGCGATCCAAAATACACTTCTAAATTATGTCAATATTATCTCGAAATAAAAAAGAAAAAAAAAACAATATTTCGTAAATTATGACTTGGCCACCTCAGACTACTGACATCACTCCTATTAAATTACCGTAATTCTCCATGTATATTATACGTTCATCCATAATACGAACACCTAAAATTGTGCTGAAAATGTGAGAAAATTCTTCTACTCATGTATAATACGCACCAATCAATCAAACCCTATAAATTATACCTCTACAATTTCATTACGGACAGCGTTTTCTACTCTTATTTTAAAAAATGGCTTTAAACATAGAATAATATTATTCTAATTTAGTTTTATGATAATTCTTGTTTTATTTTACGGCAATTTTTAAAGATTTTTTGTAGCTGTGCATAATACCCACCCCTGATATTGATTAGTATTTTTTAGAAAAAATGCGTATTATACTTGAGGAATTACGGTATTAGGTGATGAATTGGATAGGATAGAAGAGTTTGAAGACGATACCCAAAGAGTGAAAGTGAACTATTCCATTGTTTGAGGAATTCTTGGGAAGTTCTTCAATCTACATTAAAAAAAAACCAGTTGGAATGAATGCCAATAACTTATATAATAATAATTAAGGCAGGTGGTAGTTTTATTACTGACAACAAAATATGATACCATTGTATGATACCATTGTATGATAATATTTCATAGTTAAATGCTTGGTTTATGTTGAAATAAATGCAAATAGACTGTAGTTACTGAAATTTTTTCTTTCCCTTAAAAAGACAAAATATCTCATTTTGGGGTGTTTTTAAAGAAATGCATGGTATTCCTGAACTTTTTACCTGTAGTGTATTACCAGGTATGTCTAGTCAGAACGTCTCCCCCAAAATTTCAAAATAAGTTGTGAAACGGAAATTAGCAGAAGAAATACGCGATAGCTAAACAACCGGTTCATGTCTATTATTTAATATCGTGACAAATTAAATATTTTAGTGAAATATATGTACAACATTTCGATTTTAATGTATACATAATAATTTTAATGATACAACTTTAAAAATAATTACGTATCGGTGCTTGTACAATGGGGTCGTATTATATCCAAGAAAGTAATTTATTCCCAGTTTTTAGCTTCAGAAACATGGGTTCGTTTTACACTCATATCGTATTATATACAAGAAAATACTTGTTATACACGCTTTTGTAACCCGCTGAGACTTTGACTATGTATTGCCATTGCATTAAAGCTTTGGAAAAATTACATTAAAAATCACTCGGAAAATTCCATCAAAACTCACTTGAGCGTTAAGTGGTAGTTATTCACACCTGAAAACGTTCTTCTTCAGGAGTTCAATTGATTCAGCATCGAACAACTGCTGATTCGTAACCGAATGAGAAGGGCAGGGTTCTTTCATATAATGAGAGAGGACAAAACACCAAAGAAGTTATTTATTATCTAGAAGTACCACGTAGTAAACGTCTAAAACAGAAACGCTTTCGGATGCTGTTTAAAACAAGTTTAACATTCTTGATATTGATTCTGAGAGGTGGTGAAACGTTGACAGAAAATCTATCTCTATGGAGGAAAGATATTTGTAAAACGTTCACAGAAAACGCGGTTATCGCGTAATCTTGAAACGGGATATCTGGAAACTGATTTAATTCCTAGAAACACAAAACATCTGTGGTGTAGTCCTGATGTCCAAAGCGAAACTTGTTTGTCATTTAAAATCTCAATACTGAAAATGTTAACGAGCTATCCACATCGATCTACAGGAAATTTATGTAAGTTTTGTGACAATGTAAGGTACTCACCAGCAGGTTTGAAGAGTCGTATGAGAATGCATAAGGACCAAATAATTTCTAAGAACGTGCACAATTCTTTTCCTTTGTCATATATACAGGAAAGCCTGCAGAAGTGAAGCGGAGCTTTCGAGTCATGTGTCCACAAGCACTTAACACAATTTCACGAAGTATCAATCACTGTATATGATGCGAGATTGTTATGGCATGAAATAGAAAGAAATAAAAATCCCTGATCAAGACATTATCAAAGAAAGACATACGATAATATCGGAGTGCATCATAAAAATGTGTTTTATCATTGCAATGTGTTATCTGCATTAGAGACATGATTGAGAGTTCACAGTCTAAACGACAATATTGTAGTGCTTATATCTCTGATTGCTGTAGCATACCCGCGGATGATGATGTGCATGTTCACATTCACATAAATACAGTAGTAAATACTGTATGTTGGTCTGACATCGGAGATTCGTTTCCAGCTGTACTGGTCAAGCTCATTGCCTCCGAGCTGAGAGGATCCCCAGACGAAGCTATGTCGAAGGGCAGAGTCTCGTCTCGGGAAACAGCTACGCGACCTCGTTTTATATGGGGTCTACGTGGAATTTTTGGGCGAGCCTACAGGCTCGGCTACCCGACATTAAATTCGGCCATGCACCACATCTGACCGCGTGCGGCGTTGGAGATTCATTGTGGAATTCGCTTGACTCACTTCTAGCCGTTGACTATATCTAGGCACCGCTGGCGAATCTTATATGTGTTGTTCTTGTCCTAAGTATTATCGTTCCTTACCGACCTTTGTCTGATTATTCTATTCAGTAACCTTCCCTAGGTTACAGCATTTTGGCGACGAGGATTAGCCAAAATTACAATACTGATAATATCTGTCCAGGGCATGACGATAAACTACTGCCGGCAGCAAGGGCTCTGATCAGGAGGTTCTGAGGAGCGTGGAACCATCTCTTAGTTACTACTGTTCTCAGGTCCACACTGACCCGGGGTGGTAGCACCTGTTAGGGTCTCAGCTATGGGCAAATATTTAATCCCCAAACTGGGTGCAAAACACTATGAAAGTGTAAAAATAGGTTTTAATACCAGCAATATATTTCTGTAAAAATTATTACCAGCAATGAATTTTTGAGGAACAATATTATTACCAGGAATACATCTTACCAGCAATACATTTTTGAGGAAAAAATATTAAGCGCAATACATTTTCGAAAAAAAATATTTTACCAACAATAAAAATCTTGTCGGCATTAAATAACCCATTGAGGTTGATGTTCAATGGATGACAGTTATCAGTTATCTCCTGTTAATTTTCCTCTGAAAGTTCTCCACTACCTTAACCGGGTATTGAACTCACACTCTTTGGGTCCTGTCACTGTATCTAACCAAAGACTTTAAACATGACACGTGGAACTAGAACAGTCTACCCCAGTGAGCAAAATAAAGGGTTCAGTTCGACATTCGAACCACCTGAAGAAGGCCGGAGTATACAACTGCTGAAACGTTGTGATAAACATGTCGACAAAGATGAGGGCAATAGTCCGAATAATGTAAATAATGTACATAATACCTCATCTCAGAAATATAGACAGACGCACATATATATATATATATATATATATATATATATATATATATATATATTAATCATATCACCCCAAGCAAGGCCGGAGGCTACTATCACGCAAGGGGTTAAAGAAGGGTTGGAGGAAGAGCAGATAGGAGTGGCAAGGGAGGGGATGTGGAGAAAGAGAAAGACAGTGGGTCGATCAAGGCAAGGGGGCCACAAAAGATCCCGAGCAAGAGCAGATAGGAATGAAAAATGAAAGGATGTGGAGAAGAGAAGTGTATAGATCAAGGCAACTGGAGATGTCGATTGACGCTACACCGTTGGAGATTGTATTTGGAAACAGTAATACGGAAGGGAGTTCCATTGGTAAGATGTGTGAGACATGAAGCTATTGGAGTAGAAGAGACGTCTACATCTAACAGTTTCCACGGTGTAGGGGTGGGAGCGGGATGCCAGCCTGGTGGGGCGTTTAAATTCACGAGGCCTGGGGACAAGCGAACGCAACTCCTCAGAGCAATTACCGTGGAAGTACTTGTAAAAAAGGCAGAGCGAGGCAACATCGCGTCTGTGAGAGAGCGACTGCAGACGAGATGACAGATCAGGGCCATTCTCGTTGCCTATCCGTCTCCGGATCTTATCAAGAACCCCGAGGCAAACAGCAGGGGCCCCAGACCATATATGGCAGCAATACTCCATGCAAGGGCGAATGGTCCATTTATAGACTTGAAGGATCGATTCCGGGGAGAAAAATTTCCTGGCTCGGCACAGAGAACCAACTTTCTTTGCGGTGGCTGATGCAACTGACTCGATGTATTTGTTTCATCTCAGATCAGCAGACAGCGTGAGACCGAGCAGCCGCATGGAGGAACTCTCGAGAAGTTGGTCATCAGACATTCTAATGGGATGCAGGGATGGATCCTTGTGGTGGTTGATAGAGAGCAGTTTTGTTTTAGAGGCGTTAAATTTAACCATCCATTTCTCCCCCCCAGATCCCAACCGATTGGAGGTCCTTTTCAATTTGAGCTGCCAGGTTAGCTTTGTCCGCCTCACTAGATTTGTGTTTGAGGCAGGAGTAAATAGTTGTGTCGTCAGCGTAGATGCCGACTTGGGAGTCTATGGCGTCAGGAAGGTCAGTTACAAATATGAGGAACAGAGTAGGGCCTAGGATGGAGCCTTGAGGAACACCTGCGTTAGCGGGATAGGATCTGGAGATGAATCCACTAAGAACAACCTTCAAATCCCGGTTTGACATGATTGACTGTATTAGGTCAAACAATCGACCTGTGATACCATAACCCTGGAGCTTGCGGAGAAGGCCGGCATTCCAGACTCTATCGAATGCTTTGGAGATAAGGGCCACGGCACGAGCTTCACCGTTGTTATGAATAGCTTGGTAGACAAATTCAGTGATGGCCGTATGCACATCGGCAGTAGATCGGGCGTATATATAATTTCTATATACATATTATATTCGCGGTACTTATTGGCAAGTGCTCAATATCAGTGATAGAACTAATATGTTCCGTTGTATGGATATGAGTTTTTAACACTTTTGGGACCATCAAACAATCAGGTTGGTCTGATGATCGCAAAAGCGTGAAACCCAGGATTACAAACTCATAGCCATACAACAGTATATATATAGAGAGCTTGGATTGAGGAATCGGAGAGCCGAGTTCAAATTCTAGTCGAATCCATTACATTCACTTACGTGCTAATACCCTTGGGAAAGGTGTGAATCCTCTTCTTCTCCCTCCAACTATGGGTAAATAGCAGGACAGACTGGGTTCTATAGCCTTGGATGGCAACTGGTCTAGGAGAAGGACAACACTGAATTCAAAACCTGCTGAGGGTCGTTTGGGGACCTTGTGGCATTCGCTGCACCAGGTCCCTGTATTCGTCCCTCCAAAAAGTGTGGATGGCCCTTCACCACTATAATCAAATCTCATGTGTCGGTGTCGGGCTTTCAGTTTCTAGGAACTGATCTGCCTGACCCTCATACGTCGAATTCGACGGGAGAGTCGATCATATATATATATATATATATATATATATATATATGTGTGTGTGTGTGTGTGTGTGTGTGTGTATATGTATATATATATATATATATATATATATATATATATATATATATATATATATATATATATATAATATGAAAGTGGACACAAACAAGAGGCGACAATAAGTTTTTTGCTTGAATGCAATCTTCAGGTCATCTATATGGTCTGAAGTTTGTGTTCAAGCATGAAACAGACAGTTACCGCTTCGTGTTCACTGCAGTGTCCCATTTATATTTTATATTTGCATGCACTCTATCTCTGATAGTGAGCATTTTAACATATAAAAATAGCCTTTTATCACCCCAAGCAAGACAGTAAAGCCACTAGCACGCAAGGGGTTACAGGGTGTGGAGGACTTAGCAACAGAAACAAATTAATGTGAAGAAAGAAAAGAGTAATCAGCAGGACAGTAGATTAACATCGCATTTAAATTCTTGCAGATTAAGGTTGACCAGAAAGCACAGAACCATCAGAGAGTTCTGCAAGCGAGAAGTACAAGAGAAGAAACTGTTAGCATAGAACTTACGGCTACATCTAGATAGCTCAACTGTAAATTGATGAGATCTTGACGCCTGTCTAATATTGCGCTTAAATTCATACAGTCTATGTACCATAGCGTAGAGCTCATCCGAACAATTGTCATGAAAGTATTATTAAAAGAAGCACAGAGAGGCAACCGTGATCAGGGACAATAATATTGCTGATTTTTCTTTGCGTCTTATCAAGGAGCTCTAGGTAAATAGCAGGGGAAACGGACCCTATTTGGCAGCAATATTCTAAACATAGACAAACCGTAGACTTATGTATATGCAAAATAGGTTTCGGAGAGAAAAAATGTCTCCCCCGACACAGTGAACCGACTTTCGTAGCAGTTGATCTAGCTATGGATTCTATATAGTCTATCCACCTGATGCCAGCTGAGAACGTTAGCCCGAGAAAGCGCAATGATCAGTTTCTTGACTTGTATCGGTTTTCCCACTGGTCGGGTTGAACCGGCTTCCTCCCGAGCAAGTACAGCATCACGGACCATCGCTGCCCACGCCCGCCGATCCTAAGCCAGGTCACACGAAATGGCGAGCCACTCGCGATTCAATCGTCGAAGATCAACTACTTTTGGACCCGATAGTACTGCCAGGTCATCCTTGATTGTGCTAGCCTACGTCTTCATCTGCCCACCGACACGTCTTCGCCAACCAGGAAGAGAAGGAGGGAGAAATACATCGCGGGTGAGCTCTCCCTCCGGGCGTCGAGCTGCGTGCCCGAACCATCGGAGACGACGCTGGAGCAGGACGGGTGGAAGAGGACGGAGACTCAGGCGACGACGTAGAGTGGTTGTGGGCACACGATCGATTCGGCGGCATCGTAGAATGCAGCGAAGGCAATCGTTGTCGAACACTTCAAGCCTTCGTAGGTCAACCGCTCTAAGTGGCCACGTTTCGCAGCCATAGAGAAGGATAGTCTGAACAATAGCCTGATAGATGCGCCCCTTTGTAGCCGTGGAAATCTCTCGTCGCCCCCATAGTGACCGCTTGAGACGCACGAATGCAGACCTTGTAGCTCCCATACGGCGTCAGTTTCTTGGAGAATAACATCAGCCATACTGATGGAAGGCAAAGCGTAGTCTCTTAGATGATTAATACATCAGCTGCCATTTTGAACTTGTCAGACTGATCAGCCTTTACTATCAAGCCAGGAGTAAATGGTAGTGCCATCAGCGTAGATACCAAATTGAGAGCTAATGTCATCGGGGAGGCCGTTAATGAAAAGTAAAAACAGCATCGGACAAAGGATGGATCCCTGGGGGTCACCTGCGTTAGTACGAAAGGATGTAGACGAGTGGACATTCAGGATAAATCTTATTTCACGATTTGATAGGAACGATTGGATCAGGTCAAAAACGTGCCCCGAGATACCGTAGTTTTTCAGCTTGTTGAGAAGACCTAAATGCCAGAATCTGTCAAAGGCTTTCGAGATGTCCAAGGCTAGAACCCGAGTCTCACCGTTTTTATCTAGAGCATGGTAGACTCTTTCCGCAATTACCGATAGTACATCAGCAGATGATCTGGAGAATAGAAAGCAGTGGCAGATTGGTGGCTTGCGTATAGAGTAATAGGCCGATAGTTGGATGGGTCGGATGGTTCACCAGATTTCTTAAAAACTGGAACAACAGACACTGACTTCCAGCAAGTAGGAAATCAGGAGGCAGCGAGGCATTTATTATAGAGTTTAAAGATAACAGGATCCAGTTCGAGAGCACACTTCTTGATGACTATTACAGGGATGCCATTGGGTCCACTTGTTTTGTGGGGATCAAGGTTCGAGATGGTAGCAGAATCCATGGAAGGGGTTATATGCCTATCACTCAGCAGAGAATCAGTTTTAAGCGGGCAGTTACGCAAAGATATTCCAGATGAGTCAAGGGTAGAGTCTGAGGAGAACTTACGGGAAAAGCATTCAGCTTTATCAGAATAGGAGGACAATACCTAAAGTCGATTGAAGAGGTTTGTGATAGAGACCTTGCACGTATTTAGTACCCTATTTAGAGGCAATGCCGTGCTTCATTCTTTTAGCAAACAGGAACTTAGCTTATTCGAAGATTCACTTACATTTGTTAATGGCAGTAGCAAATAGGCACCTGTTATGACGAGATCTGTCACGCTAGTATAGCCAGAAATAGTGGCTCATGTGTGCTATGGGGGCCGATCATGTTGGTGTAAACCGTGAAGAGGATTGCGGTTTCACCTGATATTTCCGAGAAGAGATGACAGCGTCCATGCCGGCTTTGACCCAAGAAGAAACCTCAGTGGCCAAACTTTCAGTTGGGTAGGTTGATTATGTCAGTCCAAGCGGCATCACAAAGAAAATCCCGGAATGAGTCCCAATCAACATTCTCTTAACGGAAAGAGGTCTTATGGATAGGGGGTTTCTGTTTAATGGATGCATTGAAAGGAGATATCAAAAGCTACTACTAAGAGGGTAGTATTGCGAAGCTCGGCGAGGTAGAGTAGGTAAGAAAAAGATCCAGCAGAGAAGCCTGGTGCTCGATTTGGCTGGGGAAACGAGTAAGGAAGTCCATGATTTGAGTGAGGGATTGGGCAATGGAAAAATTTAATGTCTGTATACCGGCAATATCATTAGTTTTAGAATGCCTCATAGGCGGAATCATTCATTATCTATTGATGTTACCAAGGTGAAGGTGGTTTGATAATGGTCCACCTCCTCGTTTTCTTCTTTCACATTGTTTCATTTCTTTTTGCCTCTACCGAGTAATTAAGAGGGAGTCACAAAAAATAACAAGTCATCCAAAAATGAATGCCAAATTCCAAGAAGGGATAAAAGCTTCCTTGCCAGCCTTGACTCAAGAAGAAACCTCAGTGGTGCAATTTTCAGTTAGGAGGTTGAAGATGTCATTCCAACGGGCGTCACGAATAAGTCACAATCAGATTATGAAAAATAGCAAAACTTTCTTTCAAATGAACACCAAAAATCTTTCGAATGTACAGAAATACGGATGCACATACACAGACAATTTAAGCCTCTGAAGGGGGCCTCAGATGAGACTGAAAATTACTTGGAAAAATTTTTAAAAAAACATTTGGTAGAAAATGTTGGTATATTTCTTAATCAATTTTGTACGGCTACCAATAAATTGATTTTTGGACTTGAAAGGATTAAAGCAAAAATAAACAGAGTGGAATTCTGTTTTGGGTTGAAAGCTGTCCGAGGGAAATTCATTGAAGATATTACCAATCTTCTCAAATTGCGAGCTCCTGCAGCGGGATTGAGTTATTGGTACCTGTTTCAATTGGAAATATAAGGTCGAGTTTGGACTCAAGAAGATGGAGTTCCATCTCTGAAAAGTTGGAATGTAGACACATCACATTGGTTTAGGAGATGGCGCAGTTTTTTTTTTTTTTAAATCAATTCAGCTGGAGCAAAGCAATTATGGCACTAAGGCGCAAAAGATACTGGGATTGAAATAAAAAGATATGATATTATGGGGAACCGGAAACCCAATCCTAAACAGGAAACAAGGAATAATTTTCGTTTTTTAGCCTGTGTTTGCTAATGTGTGGATAATAGTTTGGTAAAAGACCATGTAGTGAGACAGACAGATTCACAGGAGATGCATGCATAAAGAACCTGGACCTAATTGCCCAGAAATACAGCCGTAACTGTACCCTTCAATTCTGGCATCGATTCTAACCCAAATTTCACCAAAAAGAGTGGTTAGTCCACTCGAGAAAAACGATGAAGAAGGCAGATATTCTCAATCGCCTATGAACTAGCTCAGATCATTGAAGAACCCACCCTCGTTCCTGGCGCGGCAGGGCATCAGGTGAACCTTCTTGATCTCTTCCTCACATCCTGCCATGTAAAACGCTTCGCAAAGATTTTACCCCCCGCCTGCGTCAGATAATTCTTTAGTCAGTGTTCAAAGGAAGCCAAAGGAATCCCCTGATTTGCCGTTCCATAGAATGATTTTTCGCTACACGAGGGCAGACTGGGCGGCTTTAGATTTTACACAGCGAAAACTCCTCTATCAACCGTCTTTACATATGTTGCCTCCAAAGCTGCTACATGTCCCAGAATAGATACTTTCTGGAATGGAAAGTTTTATACACCCCGCAAAAATGACAGCACAAACCGAACAGCCATCCCCTGTTCAATCCGAAAACAGACGAAATTTGAAAACAAACAAATTAGATCCCGTGTGTTCTAGATCACCAACCAAATTCTGAGTATCGTCTGTGTCTGCTATTATAAATTGCCTCGAGGTTATATAAGGCCTATATATATATATATATATATATATATATATATTATAAATTAATAGATTTAAAATATGGTTTTACCGCTACACAGTGATAACCATGTTTCAGAAATGGTTATCACTGTGTAGCGGTAAAACCATATTTTAAATCTATTAATTTATAATATTAATGCTCTGTAAATTTAAATTTACATTGAGCACTATTGTGTAAAAATAAAAATATCTATAAGAACACCGGGTTTTATATCTTACTGTTCTTTCCTTTTTATTTATATATACATATATATATATATATATATATATATATATATATATATATATATATATATATATGGTTGTGTGTGTATGTGTAAGCGTGTGTGTGTGTGGGGGTGTATGTATTCACTTCAATCTGAGCCTGGGAGTCAATATTAGAATACAGAGAACATCACCCTCACGACTCCCTCCACGTCTCACTGAGCACAATCTCAGTAGTATTTTTATTACAGCCCGGGAAGTCAAAATTCTTGACCCTAAGAAAGCCAGTGGCCCAGACAAAATTCTAGTGCTAGTTCTTAAGAATGTTAACACGGAACTATACCCGATCTTATCGAAATTATTGAACCTATGCTTGAAGGAGAAATCCTTCTCAAGTCATTGGAAAGTATCAAACTAATGTCCAGTTTTCAAGAACGCAGGCGAGCGCTCATCCCCATTCACAGTATGAACCTATCAGTCTTCACGGTGGCATTAATAGGTTTTTGTGGCTATTATCAACAAGAATATTGTTGATCACCTAAATAAAAACAACCTCTTGAGTGACAAACAGTACTAATTTCAATCGGCCGGATCCACTGCTGGGGTTACAGAATCAGTGAGGCATTAGACAACAAATATAGTTCCACCAATTCTAATCTTCACGACTCGGACCTGCCATGCAACGCCTATTGTAGCGAACCACTTTCATTCTCATTGGTGAGAAGTTTCATTCGAGCAGTTTCCTTCCGCGAACCACCTCGTGCTCTGTGGAATTGACTCCAAAGAAAACGTTTACCCGATCTATATATCTCAAGAACCATAGTTTTAGATATTTCAAAGGCCTTTGACAAGGTGTAGCACAAAGAATTGCTGCGCAAGCTCTCCAGATTTGGAATTACTGGAAGCGTCTTCTCAATAATAAAATCCTTCCTAACGGGTAGGTCCCTGGAGGTTATTGTTAACGGCCAGTCCCCTGGGATCCTAGCAATCATCGCATGCGTCCCCCAGGAGTCGCTTCTCAGGACAATTCTCTTTTTACTTTACATAACTGATCTGCCTAAGAGTATACTCCGACCCAGATCACTCGTGAATATCTGTGTTGATACATTGGTATATGGGTAGACCTCCAAATCTCTAGATGACCAGAGATTGGCAGCTGATCTTTCCTCTCATCTAGCTCTAGCATCTCAGTGGTGGTGGTGGGGGGGAACTGACTGGTGACATCCAAAAAACTAAACGAGTTACATTCCATCATCGCCGATCGGACACTGAACTACCGCCAGTCAAGATGAATGGATCTTCTCTTAGAGAGGTTATGTGTCTTAAGCAACCACTGGGCCTTAAACTGGACCCAGACATCAAATGGAACTCGTACATGCGTTCCATCGCTAAAGACGCGGAGAAATGATCGATACACCCTACCGTTCCGTACCATTCTCTAACTTTACACGAGCGAGACCAGGCCTAAAATGGAGTACTGCTGTCAGATTTGGGCATGGACTTGCCGGTTTCGAAAGAGTTCAAAAGTGTCTCTGTGTCCTTGAGGCTGACAAATTATTTTCCACACAGACGAAATGTCGCTAGCCTCTATCGTTACTTCCATAGAAAGTGCTCAGACGATATATATTCCCTAGTTCCACCAATTCTCATCTTCACGGCTAGGACGCGCAAATGCTACGCCTGTTGTAGCGAATCACTTTCATTCCCATTGGTAAGCGGTAAGTTTCATTTGAACCACCTACTGCTCTGTAGAATTGACTCCAAAGAAAATGTTTACCCGATCTATAAAATCTTAATCTATTCAATGTCTAGGATTAACCGTTATTTTCCCGACATATCAGTATAAACTATACGTCTTACTCTGTAGCACTCTGCATTGATTGGCCCCAAGATTTGTACAGAGTGAACCTCAGTGTAAAATAACGTTGTTTGAAATTCTCGGCCCTACCGACTTCCAAAATAATCAAAGATCAGTATACGTTTGAAAAGAGATAGATAGATAGATAGATAGATAGATAGATAGATCAGAACGTAAATAGGAACAAACTGAGATAGATCAGAACATACATACATAGGAACTGACTATGATAGATAGATAGATAGATAGATAGATAGATAGATAGATAGATAGATAGATCAGAACGTAAATAGGAACAAACTGAGATAGATCAGAACATACATACATAGGAACTGACTATGATAGATAGATAGATAGATAGATAAAGAGACTATGATAGATAGATAGATAGATAGATAGATAAAGAGACTATGATAGATAGTTAAAGAGACTATGATAGATAGATAAAGAGACAAGGATAGATAGATAGATAGATAGATAGCAAGCAAGCAACAGGCAATGTATCATTATTTCTGTTACCTTATATCTTTTCTGTTTTCTCGATCCCTTTTTCGCTTTCCTCCGCCCACTAAGCTTACCTCCCGCTCTTTTTTTCTGTAACATTCTCTCATTTCACTTCCCTCTCTTTCTCTGTTCTTCCATCTCTTTCTCTTTTTTCTCCTCTCACTACTCACTATTAATTGCTCTCTCTTTCTCTCTCTCTCTCTCTTCTTTCTGGTCTTCTTCTTGTCTTACCTTGCCTCATATTCAATCCTTCTCCACTGATATTCGTTCTCTAAAGAAACACATTTTCATTCACTCGCTAATCAATGCTAATCAATGATCAGATGGAGAAATGTAACAACAGGAAGTTGAAGACGGCGACTGAGGAGACGGCTACAAATACCATGGTGGTAGGAATGGTTGTAGGGATGGTGGTAGTTTGAAGATGGCGGCGTTGGTGGTGGATATGGCAAAAGCGTGCGGTGGTGATGGCCTCATCCAAATCTGTCCCGTGTCAGTGTTCTTCTTGGGCCGCAGTGCTTCATTTAAACCAATCTTTTTCAACATAAAAAGCATTTATTTTTGAGCAGCTGGCTCATTGACAGAACACTGACGGTGATAGAATTAGTGGGATATCGGACACACGGAGGCGAACAGATCGACATCGATTTCGGCAAAATACGTAAAAAAACATGTACACGTCCCTTCTCGAGTGGGTTGCGTACAGGTTCCGCGAAAAGTCACACACATACACAGACATACACACATCATACCCAAGCTCATCATACCCTTACCTCATATACACACGAGTTTATATATATATATATATATATATATATGTATATATATATGTATATATATATATATATATGTATGTATGTAGCTGTATATATATATATATATATATATATATATATATATATATATATATATATATATATATATATATATATATATATATATATAGTTAGTTTAACTAGGTCTGTGCTACTTATTGTATTGAGCACTTTATTTAGTTATTTTGTGTACTCGTATCGTTTTGTTTTTGTTTGGGCTTTGGACTTCCATGCTAGACGATTATTCACGGCTACTACATGACAATTTTGCTGTTACAGGATTTGGACAATTTTGCTATTACACCCGGTATATATATATATATATATATATATATATATATATATATATATATATGCATAATCATTGTCCTCGTTGAAAGAGTTTCGGATTCTGAAAGAAAAGATAGCTTAGGTCCGTGCATTTAGCGATATTACATCACTTATCGAAAAGACAATCCTTACTAAAACTAGACGTTGTGGAGAACCACGATCTCTCACATCTCATAGGAATACAGCGCATAGAAAAAGAAGAACAGTCTGGCATTAGGTTTAATTCTCGAAAATTTCAAATCATGTGGGACGCTGTCCAAGTGGATATAAAGTTAGTTAAATGTTGCAGTTGGGAAGTCCAGTCCTAGGATCAGGTAGTGAATATAAGAACTCTGGTCCAATCAGAACGCGTAGAAAACTTGATCACAGGGGGGAAATACCCCCCTTTGGATGAACAGCCAAATGAGAAGAACAGGCGTATAAAGAAGGATGACATGACTAGAGCAAGTTGACTTTTTCACTTTTTTAGAAAACCAACATTGCAGTTGCTGTGAAAGCTGCAGTTTGATGTGATAAGTACTGTCACCAAAATATAGATTCATTGCATTTACCAATTTTTTGCATTTAGTATTAAAGATCCTCTGAAGAAAATGTACAGAAATGACTCATTTCCGCAGATTTTCGTTTACAGACTTCAAAATGTTACTATTTTAAGAATAAATCCAAATAAAGTTGATATTTTTATCTTTTAGACACATTGAATGGAAAATATATCCATACCAAAGTTTTAATTATGAATCATCACAAGCAAAATATGCACTTTCTCTTTATTATATTTGATAAGTTATACATATATATATATATATATATATATATATATATATATATATATATATATATATATATATATATATATACATGTTGAGTCTTGACTCAATGTTGAATCTCGCCTATTGCATGGAATAATAATGCAACACAAAATGTACTTAGAACAAGAATGTATTATAACAAGAAAGTGTACACAATAAGTACATATAGTATTTCTGGGAAGACGTTCCTGGAGAATGTGTTGACTAGTCGCAGTCGATCAGAGTCTTTAGTTGGATCTCGTCTATTCCTTTCTTCCTTCTCCCGTCTTCCGGTATCAACCATTATTTATATAGTTGGTAGTCACCTATGCAGATTAGGTGGATCCCACCACAACAATACACGATTACAAAAAGGCTACTCAGTGAATAAAATGTGTGCGGTCATAATTAATAAAAAACTAAATAAGAAAAAATGTGTATATAACAACATAATGCCGCTTGGCACACATAAGACAAAATGTTTTACATTTGCATTGTTTATCGAAAAAACACTAAAACTACTGCACTCTATATTATATTACACTAGCAGCATGACCCGGCGTTGCCCGTGCTTGATTCAAAAATCGTACGACTCATACAGATACAGCAATCGCTATCACTTGACTTAAAATATTTTTGCCCTTTCTTGCCTTTAAAGGAGTGCCCTTTGCCATGCTGATGTTGCTAAATGCCTTACTTCTTGCCTATCTCACACTGCGAAATTTTTCTAAGCTCTATACTAAACATTAAATCTGTTACGAAAAAAGAACTAAACTAAATGAACACAAAACGATCAGCTTTAAAAAAAGGTCTCGTAACTGGAAAAACCGAATGAAAAAATAATGTTAACAACAAATACTTTTTCAAACCCAACCCAGTTCTTCGGAATCAGAATCAACGTTGAGTTTAAGCAAGCGAATGAGCCAATTGGAGTAAAGTGCCATGCAGATTTAAATCTTTCCCACTTGTGACGAATGCAGCTGTCGATTTTTTGCATGCTAGTTAACATTCGTGTCAGTCAGCTGTTGGCTCTGACGCTGGCCAATAGAATCTTCCTGCCTATTCGTAGCAGCCAGCTATAGGCTCCCACTCTGGCCAGTAGAAAATGGCCGCAAACTACAAGAAAACTGCCGTAGAAGCATGAAAACATCGATTATTTCCACTATCGATGGGAGTTGGGAAATGCAAAGTCAGTCTTGGCCTTTTCACTAACTTGGAGCATGTGCATGTAAATTTTGGTGCAAATCCGTCGAAAATTGAGGCTGTGCATTCGTTACACACACACACACACACACACACACACACACACACACACACACATCCTG
Source organism: Acanthosepion esculentum (assembly GCA_964036315.1). Lineage (NCBI taxonomy): Eukaryota > Metazoa > Mollusca > Cephalopoda > Sepiida > Sepiidae > Acanthosepion > Acanthosepion esculentum. Next base: position 41,777,157 of record OZ038487.1, read on the forward strand.
CCTTTTATAGATAGAGATCAAATATAGGTAAATTGTTCAGTATAATTTCCCTTTGAAGTAAATGAAGGTTTTATTTGTTGGTACAATGATTCAATAATAATGTGCTTGTGTCAGGCATATTGTCTATATACAATTTGTAAAGATTCAGTAAATAATAAATTTTATATCTGTCTATATTTCTGAGATGAGGTATTATGTACATTATTTACATTATTCGGACTATTGTCCTCATCTTTGTCGCCATATTTATTACAACGTTTCGGCCGTTGTACACTCCGGCCTTCTTCAGGTGGTTGGAATGTCGAACTGAACCCTTTATTTCGCTCACTAGGGTAGACTAGGACACATGGCACAGTGGATAAAGGCGTTGGTTAGATTCAATGACAGGACACAAAGAGTGTGAGTTCAATACGCGGTTAAGGCAGTGAAGTACTTTCAGGGGAAAATAATAACAGGAGATAACTGATAACTGACATCCATTAAACATGGAACTAGAACAGTCTAACCCAGTGAGCGACCTTCCATCCACCTGAAGAAGGCCGGAGTGTACGGCCTAAACGTTGTAATAAATATGGCGACAATGATGAGGACAATAGTCCGAATAATGTAAATAAATTTTATAGTGATTTTCCAAGTGTAGCTTAGATGTGGCACAAGGCCGAAAGCATGGGGAACCCAGTGAAGATCGAACTCACTACTGACTCGTAACTTTTTTAACGAGACAAGCTTGCTAACCATTATGCCGCCTTGAGGTGTCCTAAAAATGATTTTGTAAGCGTAGCTTAGATGTGGCACAAGGCCAAAAGTATGGGGCACCTAGTGAGGATCGAACTCACTTTTCAGTCGTAACTGATCTAGCGAGACAAGCTTGCTAACTGTTACACCACACCGGGGTGCCCCAAATTATAAATTTTTCAAGTCTCTGCTTACACTGATCATTGGAATGAACTTCCTATGCGATGATTTTGAACCTAAACTTAATCTTTCATCTCGTTTCCTCAAAAAATGATAATGATTTGGAAAAAAATATTCCATGTCCTTATTAATCATGTCAAACTCCAACTTTAAAGTGTAATATTACGGTTCCGAAATCGACCTACCCTAGTGTACACGGCCAAAATGCCGTGTCTATAACATTTTTACGAAAGTTTATGCCCAATACAATGCGCAAGGACTACTCATAGTTAGCGGTCATTGAATGACTAACTAGTAAATATCTATGCAGACCATAAGGATCCATGCATGGAACGTCTATTGGGGCTCAACCTCGTAGCAGACCTAAAGTGGAACTCATATATACGATCCATCGAATAAGATGCCGCAAAATGTGTCTATTCCTTGTACTGCCCCTAACTGTCTTGGACCTGACTCCTTTTGTCATGCTCTCTCTCTACTAAAGGCACATGACCAGAAATGGACTATTGCAGTTATATATGGGCTGGAACTGTCCACACCTTACTTTCTAGCCTCGGCAGAGTTCCAAAGCCTTTGCCCAACCATGTGGGTGATGAAATGTCTTCCTCATTTTAGCCCCTTTCTCACATACGAACATTGTTAGTCTCTCGCCGCTCTACTTTGATTTTCCTGGCAGATGTTCGGGTGAACTACATTCTTTGATTGCACCAGTTCAGATCACCACAGCTTGGGCCACATCCACGGAGTTGACACATCCTCATTCCTTTCGTATTCCATAGGTAAGGAGCAAGTTCTATCCAGACATCTTCCTCCCCAGAACTACTGCATGGTTCAACAGGCTTTCAAGAGTATGTTTCATCGATCACTACAATCTCAACTTCTTTAAGTCTAAGGTCAATCTATCTTTCATATCTTCATAATATGAGATGATTGACCTCCAACTCTAGTTCCTTAAAGCAATCTCATTCTGTAACCCTCTACTTTGATAGCGCTTGGGCCTTTTATTGAGTGAACAATAGTAAACAAAGATAATATTTTTGTCTTTTTTCCGTCGGGATACCAAATTTTTTCAAGTGGATAAAATAATTTATTCTATAGTAAGCTTTTTGTTATATTCGCTTGTTAAGATTTATGAAATATAGCCTAGTTCGACATAAGGCCACAAATACGGAGCGCCCCGTAAAGACCGAGGTCAGTAATCAGGATCTGCTTGACAAGCTTACTAACCATTACACTATGATCAAATGACATTATTTACCAAGTTGACCGTAGTTTTGAAAAATGACTCAAGTTCGCATCGGACTTACTACATAGTAAGCACCATGCGATGGATTAAATAACTGGGTAGACTGAGGTATCTAGCCTTGGGTGGTAGCCAATCTAAAAGGAAAACTCAGAATTGTAAACTTTGTAGAAAACCTTTCCACTATATATTCCAAGTATTCATGGCAATTTTCAGATAATAAAAAGAGATGTGTGGAGAGCCATGATCACCGCCCACTGAAGTGACATGACATTTAAAAAAATCAATCATCTTGTTAACAATTACATAGGCCGAAGAGCCCAAATTGAATGCTTGTTGCACCTGAACGTAATTTTATTGTCCTAACTAATGTGAGTCATTTTTATGAAAAAAGAAATTTTTATTATAGAGGAATAGCTAAATTTACAGTTGGTATATACTAAAGGTGACTTGGTGTAAGGCCACTACTATTATGAAAGATCCAGTGAGGAACTCAACAGTAATAATCAAGAAAGCGGGCTCGTTGAATATTCCTCCACGTAGAGACTTCCAAATAGATGTCTTTTTGCCTGGGATTGTACTTTTATTCCACCTGCAAAACTGTGATTACATTAGTTTTCGAACAAGCTATCTTGACACGAAAATGGATTAATTAATGTTGACAAATTAGAAAAATCAACTTCTGATCTTCCAAGAAACGAGCGAACAAGAGATCGAATCTCAAAAAAGTCTTCTCTTTAGTATTCATTCTTTAATTTTTCGTCTCGTCATCGGCACCCGCTTGTATCCGAACACCGGGATCGTCATCCGCTATCTCTATTCTCTTTACCCTATATGGTGGCAGTGGCGGAGATGGCTGTGAATCAAAGACAGTTTGACGAGTCCATTCGCGTGAATTTGATTTTGGTAGACAATTCTGCGCGACGGAAAAGTCCACACACTTGGCCAGAAGCGTTTCCCTCACGGCTCAAAGGGAATTGTGCCAGGCGAGATCTGGAAAAACCTGGTCTAACTCATCAAGCAGATGATAAATAATCTACATTATTTACAATCGGAATAATGTCATCGCCATTGTTGTTATCACAACGTTTCGACAGCTGTCCTGCCGGTTTTCTTCAGGTGAATTTTGAACTGAAGATTTTATTTAATGTACGAGGATATATTGTTCGCGTTCTGCATTCCACGTCTAGGGATATCTCGACTTTAGAACAAAAAAAAAAAATAAAACTGCGGCCCGCGAGCCACATGCGGCCCTTTCTGAATGGCACGCTAAATTTCATAAAGAAAATAACGTAACTGAAAAATTTGTCTTTTAGAATTTCAGTCCGGTCGGTAATTCTGTGTATTGCCGGTTGTTCGCTTTCTTCGTGGAAGATCTTTTTCCTTCACTAATATTTCTGAATGGCACACCTAATCTCATAATCAAAATAACATTTCTGAAAAATTTATTTTGTTTCGCCCTAACTTGTTCACTCACATACTCTCTCATACCTAAACAACGTATGGAGTTTATGCAGCCTGTTGATGAGCATGTCTTCCGTCCTGTTCTCTTATTTGTTTATGTACCTCTCGTTTGTCTTTGTTATTCAATCTCTCTATTTATACACATTTTTTATTCAGCAACTCTTATTTAGCCTGCCTGCATTTGGTCCTTATTTCGTTGTGTAGCTTTCGGTATTCCGTTCCGTATCTTGGCAAAATTTTCTATCTCCTTTGCATCATGTCGATAATATCGTCTGTGATCCATTCGTTTATTTCTTCTTCGTCTATTCTCCTTTAGGGTGATATCGTTTACTGATGTCGATAAAGCCTCTCTTAGTATGTCTCCTTTCGTGTTTACATTTCAATTTTATAGCTCGTACCTTCTTTTCACACTGTCCATATATTTTTCCTTCCAGATCGGGTCGCTCAGGAGTTTGATGTATTGCAATTTGGGTGATACATCAGACGTCTTCTGTTTCCGTAGTTTCACTCTTAGTTTATATATAACAGGGCGATGGTTGCTTCCGCAGTCGGCACCTGTGTAGATTTTTCAGAGAACCATTGCATTCCAGTATGTTTTGTTGATAGTTATGTAGTCAATTTTGTTTTTAGTTTCTCCTTCTGGGCTTCTCCACGTCCATAATCGTCTCGGGTGTACTTAGAACCATGTGAAGCTACTACCTGGTCATTAGCCGTGCCCTGTTGGACCCATTTTTCTTCGCGTTCGCTGCAGGTTCCTATTTCGAATTTGCCAGCTATCTCCCCTGCTTTCTCCCTGCGTACTTTGGCGTTCAGGTCTCAAATAATATTTATGACTTCTTGTGATTTGCAATGAGCCTTGATATTGTCTACCAGCGGAAAGATTCGATTTCTTCTTACTTACTTTGTGCTATTATGATAGCTATATTGAAAGGGTTTCCTTTCGGTTTGACTACCAGGAATTACTCCGGATAATTGATAATATCTCAGAACACATTTCTTGAATTCTTGATCTAGTATCAATCCTATTCCTTTATGTTTTTGTCTCTCGGCCTGCGTATATAATCCTGGGATTGTCGCTGACAAAATCTTCGTTTTTGCCCACCTATTTTCACATACACTAAGATATTGCTATTTAGCCTACTCATCTCCTTATATTTTCTAACTGGCCACAGTTGTTCAACGTACCTAACGTTCCTTGTCTCGAGAGTTATTTTTTGCTTGATGCGAGCAGTTGCTGGATGATTGTCCGGAGACACCTATCGACCATGTTGGTCCTTGCTCGGCGAAGAGTTAATTCCCATAGACTTAACCCCCTTCACGTCGTTAGGTTTCATAATGTGTTTGTTATTCGCCATGATGTGTATTGGGATTAATAGGGGAGTGGTTCCCGTTGTCGTCTCCACGGTGGCTTATGGAGACATACCTCTAGTCAGCTGTCCGTTGACTCATCAAGAGTTATTCCTATTGGTTTGTTAACAAACCGCCTCACTCGCTAAGAACATGAAGTGGGGTTGCCAATTTAGTCGCTAATATTCCGATAGTGGAATACTTACCCAATATATATATATATATATATATATATATATATATATATATATATATATATATATATATATATAATGATGATGAGGACAGTGATCAATATGGATATTTCTAAAAGGATATAAATCCAGAGAGAGCTCTATGTCAGAGGCAGAGCAATAATTATTATTAACAGGCATGATCTCTTAAAATTTGATGAGGTTATATTTATTTCATTAGGGTCGTAGAAACGGCCCCAATTCAACAGACTTTCAAATCCAAAAGCTTTTGGATTTCAAAGTCTGATGAAATGTGATAACTAAGTGGACTTAAAAGAAAAGAAATCTATCTACTTTTCTTCAAAAGATGTGTGAGAAATCGTATTGTTATAGTAATAAAAACAACAATTTTAAGGACATTTGTTCGACTGTATATAATGCTTCTAGATTATTTCACATTAATTCAGGGCTCTCCTAGGACTATATCCTTCAGCTTAAATTGTTTATCTTCATCAAGTACCAATGTTGTCACATCTCAACTAGGTATTTATGCTAATGACGCAACTATTAACTCTTGCCTTAATAATAACTCTGGTAGGTCACACAAACTGAAAATGACAGCCTGCTCTCGAAAATTGCCTCCAATCAGTTAACTGGGGCAAGAAATGGCTTGTAAATTTTAACGTACAGTATTTACATTAGTCGGACTATTGTCCTCATTTTTGTCGCCATATTTGTCACAACATTTCGGCCGTTGTACGCTCCGGCCTTCTTCAGGTGGTTGGAATTTCGAACTGAACCCTTTATTTCGATCACTGGGGTAGACTGTTCTAGTTCCACGAGCCATGTGGAGAACCTTCAGAGGGAAAATTAGCAGGAAATAACTGATAACTGACATCCATCAAACATGTAAATACTGTACATAATACCTCATCTCAGAAATATAGACAAATTTTAACGTCTCTAAAACTTCTATACTTTAATCATCATTAGAGAACAATTTTTTCCCTACATCGAAATGACTGATGCTAACCGTCAGTAGAGCAACTCATTGCATCTTTTTGCTATCAGTTTTCTACTGACATTGAAGCAATTATATTGAAACAATTGCTCGGTTTGCTGCTGTGTAGGTTGGTTCACCGTGTCGCGCCAGACAATTTTTCTCGTTAGAATGATTTGGTGCTCCAACCAAATATCTCAAGATTCTCAACAAAATCCTCAAAGGCTCAGTACGTTATCGCAGCTTGGGAAATCCACGTGCTGTAATCTTGGATGTGCGGGTGGTGTAATGGATACTGGCTCGGATTTGTTAATCGGAGAGTTAATACCCAATTTCACTTACGTTCAAATACCTTGGCATGGTGTGAATCCACCTCTTCTCTATGGTTTAATTAGTAAGACAAGTATCACTGAATCATTATTATCTACAAAAAAAAAATTCTTACAATCTAAACATATTTTCTAGAGTTGATAAGCCGTAGAAAACGAATCAAACAATCAATTAACTTCCGGTCCTTTCCAGCTGCCGTCACCTGACCCCCCCCCCGTCTTATCTATAAATATTTTCATGACAATTATTCTAATGAGCTCTCCTCCTTTTTGGGACATTTTTGTAAATACTCAGTGGGGTTAGATTTTTAAATTTGTTAGGACTTTCATAGAGACATTGCGGTATTATGGTGGGTGTAGTAAGAAATGTAAGTAACAATACGTTGTTTTCGTGTAGGGAATATTGGGTTGTTTGGGTTAGCTAAGATTAACGTTAAGATAGAAGAAGACCGTCCTTTTCCTCATTCCCCATTTTAGGCCTTGTGTCACATTGTATTGAAGCGGAAATAAATATCGCTCTCCACCTTGGTACATTGACTGCGTGAATTTACGCGTAATACTAGATTGGCTAAAGGTCTCTTCATTTTACGGTTGAAATACATAGAAGTAACCGACTGTTATATTTTAATAGTTTCTTTTCTTGCGCTTCTCACCTGGGGAAATTGCTTTTAATTTCTTACTTAACCGACACCTACAATCTAAATGCAATGTCTATCGCCATCTACTCTTTTCCAGAACCCTGTTCTTTTATTGACCTTTCTCCTCACTAAACCCATTTAATTCTCTTCCACTCCCAGAAACCCTTTGGGTCTAAGAGGCATTATCACCTTACTTGGGATTACGTGAAAATTATAATCGATATAGAATGAAAATATTGATAAAAAAAATCTGTCATTATGAGCTTTTCAATCAGAATAGTTTAGAATATCAACATGGTAATAGTGAGATGAGCCGGGATCTGGACCAAATATTGGCGTGGAAATTATAATCGAAATCGAATGAAAATATTAATTAAAAAAATCTGTCATTATGAGCTTTTCATTCAGAATATCGATATGGTAATGCTGAGATTAACCGTTTCCTTACAGGGAACTTTCGAATTTTATTAACTTAACAGTTAGCATTACCGTCGATTGGAATTATAAAATAGGAAAATAGACTCATCATGTCCAGTAATTGTTATCGCGATTTATAGAAATGTCATAATTATATATTTTTCTCTTCTAATTATATGTGATATACATTTTAATTCTTACTGCTGTTGGAAGACTTCAAGCGATGCTGACTTTTTAGCTGACCCCAAAAATAATTTTTCTTGCACTAATTCAAAAATACCAAAATTAATCTGTATTACATTGCATGTTATCATTTTGAAAGGAAAAAAGAATTAAAAGAAATGCTTTAAAATATTTTATTCATGATCTTTCATTTAAAAAATTTCAAAATAACCATTTGTCATCATAGACTTCAACTTTATTTTTACCTTACTCTGTTGTCATCGACACTGATTTTTTTCTAAACTATGTTTTAACGAAAGGGGTGGCATCGTATAAATCTTAAGGGAGACCAATAAAATTAATTGTCATCAAGTTCGCTGCTTTTTCCACTGTAAGGTGGCGTCTTTTATCTGAGTATATAATATTCATTCTTGAAAAACCTCTTTCTGTCTCGGAAATACTGATAGCAATCGTATTGATTATTGTTTTCACTTTTTGTATACGTTGAGGAATTACAGGATTATGAAAGTTTTTCAGGACATTTCCACATAGTCACGAAACTCATTAATGGGAATGTTGTGATGAAAATTTATACTGAAGACATTCAGCTTTTCTTCTGCACCTTTCCAGTTATATTCAGTGGTGTGATTCAAAGATTTCAAGAACGGGTTCTCTCAACAAGTCTCATTAGCAACGAGTTCCCTCTTTTTTCCATAGTCTATACTTTACTATATAGATATAATTTAGGAATAATTTTTTCTTGCACTTATTCAAAATTAATCTGTATTATATTGCCTGTTATCATTCTGAAAGGAAAAATAATTAAAAGAAATGATTTAAAATCTTTTATTCATGATCTTTCATTTTCAAAAATAGCCACTTGATTGGCATTAAAGTCTTCAGCTTTTTTTGCCTCTCTCTCTGTTGTCATCAACAGTGTGATTTTTTTCTAAGCCATGTTTTAACGAATAGAGTGGCATCCTATAAATCTAAAGGGAGACCAATAAGATTGTCATCAAGTTTGCTGCATTTTCCACTGAAAGGTGGTTTATTTTATCTGAGTATGTAATATTCATTCTTGAAAAACCACTTCCTGTCTTGAAAGAAATGATAGCAATCATATTGATAATAGTTTTCGCTTTTTGTACACTTTGAGGAATTTTAGGATTATGAAAGTTTTTCAGGACATTTTCCACATAGTCATGAAAATCTTTAATGGGAATGCTGTGATGAAAGTTTTACTGAACCATTCAGCTTTTCTTCCACAGATTTCCAGAGAATGACTATATCTTGAATTTTATGTTTGATGACTGATGCAACTAAGGAGAGTAAAAACAAAAAAAAATGAGGTAAGATATTAAAAAAAGAAAATAAATTAAGACTTAGAACCGAGTTGGTCTAGACACGACAGCAGCTTCAAACAATTGAACGTCGAAGTTCAGTAACAACAAAAGCCAATATACCAAAGAAGAAAAAAGTCAATGAATAAAAGCAAGCATTAGAAGGGAAAGGAAGGGAATATAAGACTGAGGAAAAAAGGGGGAAAAGAAGTCAGAAGATACCGAATGAAGAAGAGGTGAAGGAGGAGGTAGGAAGCTAAGATAATGATGATAATAAGGACTAAGTCCTGGATACGCAATAATAATAACAAGAATAGGAATAACGATAAGAAGACTAAGAATGAGAAGAAGAAACCGAAAAGGAAAATGGAAAGAACAAGAAGAAAATAATAATAATAATAATAATAATAATAAGAAGAAGAAGAAGAAGAAGAAGAAGAAGACGAAGGAAAGAAAAAGAAAAAAGAAAATCGAAGCAAAATGAAGACGCTCAAAATTAAATGGAAAGAACAAGAAGCAGAAGAAAATAGAAGGAAATTGAAGAAGTTCAAACGTAAATGGAAATAATAAAAAGAAGAAAAAGGAGAGAAGAAGAAAAGAAAATTGAAAGAAATTGAAGATCAAAATTAAATGCAAAAAACAAGGATTAGAAGAAGAAGAAGAAGAAGAAGAAGAAGAAGAAGAAGAAAAATAAGAAAGAAAGAAAAAGGAATGAAGTAGAAGAAGAAAAAGAAAAGGTAATGGAAGTAGCCTAAAAGAAAATAGAAAGAAAAGAAGAAAATGGAAAGAAGAAAATTGCGAGGTCACGAAGAAGCTCAAAATTAAATGGAAATAATAATAATAATAATAATAATAATAATAATAAGAAGAAGAAGAAGAAGAAGAAGAAGAAGAAGAAGGAAAGATAAAGAGGAAGGAGAAGAATTACAGTGGAAATTGAAAGACAACAATAACCACAGAGATTTGTTGTCGTTGTCTTTCAGTGACGATGGATACACCTGCTGTCCAATCAGTGGAGAAACCGTTTGGATAGTTTTTCATCCATTAATGAAAGAAACCAAATGCTCTGGCAGAGAGCGTGCAAGAGTCATAAAAAGGGAAGAGAAGAAAACAATGGAGAGAGAAAGAGAAATAAGAAACGGAATAAATATTCGTTTTAAAGATAGTGTTGACTGGATGAGTATGAGTTAAAACCACTTGTAAAATGCATTATATCGTGAGTGAACCAAAACCAAAAAACCAAAAAAACAAACAAAAAACCTTAGAGGAAGATAAAAAATACAGTTATAGTTTAAAGAATAGTGGCAGATCAATATGAGAAAGGATTTAGTGATATTTATCAAGGAGTCTCGTAGAGACAAGCAGTAAAATATGGCTGAACAAAATGGCGTTAATCATTCAAGTGAGAATGTATTTCCTACCTTAAATATCAGCATTCGAAATCCCAGCATTTTTTAAAAAAAATAAAAAACTTGTCTTTAACACCGACTTTCAAAACTCGAACAAAGAACTCAGCACCCACAACTACGAGGCAGACGACACCTAGTATCTGGCGTCAGTCATAACATGCAGTTACTGTTATTGGCGTCTTGTGTCTTCCTTTAATCACGTTATGGCGACTTTCTAAAGGTGGTTTAGGAGTGGTACAAGGCAGAAAGTATGGAACACCCAGTGAATATCGAACTCACTACTTGATGTGTTGTGTCCTTCAGGACGTAGGTGATCATGGCTCTTCACAACTTCCCTTCCTTTGTAGTTCTAAATAAAATTTCTAGTTTTGTTATTTCTCTTAAACCCTGTTGGGCAATTCAATTAACTGAAGCTTAATAAGTATGTTATTCGTTTGTTTCCCTCTGTCCCTCTTACCTTCAACCTGCCCTGTGACTATCAGATTTTCCAAGCCGTTCTCTCATTATGTGCCTTAGAAATAATAACTATGTATTCCTGATGCAGCCGTAATTAATCTAGCAAGACAAGCTTGTTAACCATTACCCTACGTCGAAGTGCTCATTTGATCAAATTATGTTCCTGGATAATTTTGTACAATGCTCATCCAATACATGGCCGGAGAGCCACTGAAGGTAGAAGTTTTCTATTAAAACGGTCATGAGGAATGAGGTATGACATATGAATGAGATATGGGGTGCTAGACTCTGAAGATTATGTCGATAACGAGGATAGATGACAACGTACCCTTGAGTTGAAGTGGTTAAGATAGGAGTGCGCAGGGAAGTATATATGTGGGAATCAATAAATTAGCAGTTCTTGTGAAAAAAAGCTGTCTGTGTAGAATTAAAGGTACTCTTTTATCACACGATTCATAAATCGTTTTGGAACTGATAACGCAATTTTTTCAACTTTATTTTCCATCTGTGAGTATCGACAAATTATGACGAAGGTAATCGTTGTCACCTGAAACTTTTAAGCTTTGAAGTGACATCTGTACGGAAGGAATCTAATTCAGAATAGCTAGTGAACATTTAGGAAAATGGGCGGTATATATGGCACAGAGAATCGGAAGAAGGTTCTTCCCGAGGTTAGCAGCGTGAATTTAAAGTTTTAAAATTGAAGAGATGCCAATGGCATAGGAATTATTTTTAACTATTTGTTTTTTCTGCACGAACAACTATCAGGCTACATATTTGTCTCTCCCTATCCTTCGTCTATTTTTTCCTCACTCACTCTCGCTCTCTTTCTCTTCCAATATATATATATATATATATATATATATATATATATATATATATATGTGTGTGTATGTAAAAGACAATAGAAAAACTCTATTATTAGCCGACGCGTTTCGTCCATGTTGACTTTTTCAAGGCAAAAACGTAATGAATTTATTAAAAACAAAGTAACTATTAACAACAAAACAAAATGGCCTTAGAATCAGGAAGAATTTAGAAAACGCTATTGTATTCATATTATCAACTGAAAATTAAGTCAAGTACTATCACTTGTGGAAATATTGTTTTTATTGTTGTGTTGACGCATTCAACCATTTTCTTTTGAATTCTTGATACAGTTGTGTACGTTTGCTTGGGAGAGTAGTAATACTGTTAGGAAAGTTGATATACGGAAAAAGCCTGGGCGTAGATTAATATTTGCATAATAATCAATGGCATATATATTTATACATATTGTCTATTTATATAAGTTAATTCTGAGAAATTGTTCATATATATATATATATATATATATATATATATATATATATATATATATATATATATATATATATATTTATATATATATATATATATATACATACATATATATATATATATATATATATATATATATATATATATATATATATATATATATATACATAGTTACTTACTTTGCATATATATATATAGATATATATTTGCAAAAAAAATGTTGCAATAAATACAACTTCAGTGACATCTGTACATCTGTACATCTTCACTAAAGGAATGCATATTTCCTCATCTATCTAAATTTTTTTAAGCATTTCACCCCAAGCAAGGCGGGAAGCCACTAGAACGCAAGGGGCTACAGAGGATTTAGAGCGAGAGCAGATAGGAGTGATAGAGGAAAGGAGAAGGATGAGGAGAAGGATAGTGGATAGATCAAGGCAACTGGAGATGTCGATTGACATTACATTTGAATAGTTGGAGATTATAGCTATCAGAGAAACAGGGATAGGGAAGGAAGTTCCACAGACGAGAGTTGCGAGATATGAAGCTATTGGAGTGGAAGAGACGGCTACATTTAACAGTTTCAACAGTGAAAGGGTGAGAGCGTGATGCCAGCCTCGTAGGACGCTTGAATTCATGGAGTCTGGGAACCAGCGCAAGCAGCTCATCGGAGCAATTACCATGAAAGTATTTGTAACAAAGTCAGAGGAAGGCGACGGCGCGTCTGTGAGAGAGCGACTGCAGACAAGATGCCAGATCAGGGCCAATTACATTGCATAACCGTCTCTGGATCTTATCAAGAACTCTGAGGCCAACAGAAGGGGCTCCAGACCATACGATTGCGTCTAGCATGAAACAACCTGTCGCCTCTGAGTGGCAACCGAGCACCTTGAGGACTTGGACTAAACTATAGGGGATGGGGGAAGAGTTTGACCCCTTAACATGCAGCATGCAGACCCACCGGTGTGTGGACACGCCCTGGTGCCCATGAACCAAATCCCAGCTATGGGTTAAATAACTCCACTGCCTCGTGGAAATCTTCGGGAGAAGAAAAGGCTAAGGAGTAAACCCTACACAAATCCGGAGTGGAGCCCCTAAGGCGGATGGACGGCACTCTGTGCTACCTTCCGGCAACTCCTGCAGCCGCGCTGGTACCAAACTGTATTGGTTCATCCTCTCCTTTGGACTCTACTAGCAAGGCCGAGAGGAGGAACTAGACGTCCGCGCCGCCCTAGTTCTCCTTACACCCCGCCCTAGTTCTCCTTACACCCCGCCCAGGCTCGTGGCGCACAAGCGCTACTCCATCGTCTCCAGAGACGGACGGATACCGATGATGATGATGATGATATATATATATATATATATATATATATATATATATATATATATATATATATGTATATATATATATATATATATATATATATATATATATGTATGTATGTATGTATATATATGCATTGAATTTCAGTGTTTTTCTGCTGACTCAGTTACTCCTAATTTAATTTTAAGTAAAAATTACTACCGATATAGAAAAGACGTTTCAAACTCGACTATCTACGCAATTCATCATCAGATACAATTATTAACATGATTGAATAGTGATATGTTCCATATTAAAACTCAACAAAAATTTAATGGGTTTTGTGGAAAGAATAAGTAAACGAAGTTATTTCTCTTCTTACAGAATATAATAAGTTATTCGCTGTAATTGAATTCAAGCAAAATAAAGAGGGCTTGATTTTACTCTTAGAAAATGAAGTAGAAGAATTCTATATATTTGCATAATGCTCATAAAAAATCACGGGTGTATATATGTGTGGATCGACCTTGTTACCTCGCCTGGTTTTTACCTTCTTAGCCAATTTGGCCGGATGGGATACATGGCCGGACAAATATATACATACGAATCACGGCCAAAAATTGACCAGTCCTCGCAGTGATTGTCGCACTGGCTACCGTATCTATCAACCATCGTTATTTCTTTTACTTTTATATGCCGTGTCTCTTCGGGATATGGGCGATTATAACTCTCCACTTCCTCCTATCCCATGTAGTCCTCAACAACCTTTATCTTTTTGCTACTTCTCCCAGACTCTGTTCTGCCAACCACTTGCTTAAGCCTGCGAAGTATGTCACGCGTTGCTTCCTTTTGTCCCTATATCCCTCTATCAGCCTTGTAAGTTTCAGATTTTCTAAGCCTTCTTTTCTCATTACGTTTCCTAGAAATTTCAGCTGCCCCTTCCTGATGTCAAGCATAAGTTTTCTCTTTGTTTGCATCCCCTCCAAAACTTCATCCTTGCTCACATGTTCGGTCGATGTTATTCTTAGAATCCTTCTGTAGAACCATACCCCCGTTGCCTCGAGTCTCTTTTTCAGCTTTGAGGAGACCGTACAACATTCGCTGCCGTAAAGAAGGACAGATATCACATAGCAGTTCAGTACTCTTTTCTTTGTTAGCAAATAAATCCTCCTGTCTCGTAATACTCTGCCTAGCTATTGGAATGGGTCTTTGACCATCTCAATAAGTATTCGGATCTCAGAGTTGCATTTACCGTTCTCTGTCAGAACACATCCCAGATGTAAATTTAAATTTCCGCACCTGCTTGATTTTAGTGTTTAGGAGAAGGAAAAAAAATCTCTGTATTCAAACCAGCTTGAAGGAGGTTTCAGGCAGTCTCAGCAAAGAAAGACCACTGCTGCAATGGCTGAATTAGATGTGGTGCCGCTACGACGATAATAGATCACTGGACTTCGGGATCGCGATATACATATCAATATCTACAAGTTGTTATCAAATTCAGTAAATATGAACAGCTCCTGCAAACTATTTGGAGTCTTTTTACAAACCCTAGGCAAGAGGCTAGTTCGAAGGCGACGGTGGAAACTAGTGCTCAACATAATATGTTATCGTAGTCAAATTCGCTGAATTTTGCGTTGAAAGACCGGTCCCCGTATGATCACTGAAGTTAAACAACGTCTATCCTGGTCAGTGTCTAGATGGGGGACCATTTGGAAATACCAGGTGCTGTAAGTTTTATCCATCGCACGCTATATATATAGAGAAGCAGGTTGGTGTAACTGCTCAGAATGAGAAATCGGAGAGCCGAGTTCGAATTCCCCACGTACCGTCACATTAACTTACATGCAAATATCTTTGGGAAAGGTGTAACTCCATCCCTTCTTCCGCCAACTATGAGTTCATAGCAGGTCATACTGGCAAACAGTCTTCTTATTTTATGTGCCGTGTCCCTTCAGGACGTAGGCAATCAAGCCGCTCCACTTCCTCCTATACCTTGCAGTTCTCAATAAGTTTTGTCTTTTTGCTACTTCTCGAAGACTCTGTTCTTCCATCCACTTTCTTGAACCCGCTATGTCACACGTTGCTTTCCATTGTCTCTATTTCCATCTATCCGCGCTGTGAGTATCAGATTTTCCAAGCCTTTCTTTCTCATTACTTGTCCTAGCAATTTCAGCCGTCTCTTCCTGATGTTAAGTATAAGTTTCCTCTTTGTTTACATCCTCTACAAAACCTCATCGTTGCTCACATGTTCGGTCCATGGTATCCTTAACATCCTTCTGTAGAACCATATCTCCGTTGCCTCGAGTCTCTTCTTCAGTTTTGAGGAGACCATCCAACACTCGCTGCAGTAAAGCTGGACAGGTATCACGTAGCAGTACTCTTTTCTTTGTTACCAATGAAATCCTATCTCGTAACCCACTGTCTTAGCTTTTGGAATGGGTCTTTGGCCATCCCAGTACGTCTTCGGATCTCAGCGTCGCACTTACCGTCCTCTGTCAGAATACTTCCCAGATATTTAAATTTCCACACCTGCTTGATTTTAGTGTTCCCGACCTATAAATCGCATTTCGGGCTCATCTTTTCGCTGATTATCATGCATTATGTCTTCTTGTAGTTTATACTTAGTCTCTTCTTCTAGCTATCCTTCTCTACCCTCTGTAGAAGGTTTTGCCATTTCCTTTCCGTGTCTGCTGCTCTTAGGTTGGATTTCTCAGGACGAGACTTTTGCATAATTTAAAGGGGAGAACAGATACCACGCTTTTTCCCAGCCTGAATGCCGAGATGTATTTACTGAGTTCCCATTAGTGGCGTTATGTGACACAATCTCAAGTACCCACAACGCACAACTGGGCTAGGAGCAAAAGTTGACCAGTCATCGTAACTCATATGTTTTTTTGGGCTAATGTTCACCCAATATAAGACCCAAGAGCCACTCAAGGTAGAATGTTACTGTGTGAAGTTGTATTAGTGTAAGAAAGAGCAAGAAGTTAAATTTTTTGAAGTTATGCAGATAATAGCTAATTCTGGACTTGAAGATGTCTAAATGTAATTAGTTGATGAATGTATAGCTAGAAGTATAGATTAGCTGTAGACACTTTAGAAGGAACCGAAAATCCAATCCTAAACAGGAAACAAGGGATAACCCTCAACTGCTGTTCAAAAGACTGGGGAGTAGTGTGAAACGATAAAGTTATTGGTTGAATTAGACCAGGAAACAGGAGTATGTAAAAAGTGTTCAATACACGTATAAATAAAATAAAATAAAAATAAAAAATTAACATGCAGAGTTTTTAAATTTGACAAAATAGGAGATCAATCGATCACGCTTACCTTGGTTTCAACCTTTTGGTATATTCAGGTGATCCAGAATAAATAATTTCCTAACGCTTTATTATTTAAAAATAAATAAATAAACGCACAACGCGGCATAATAGAAGGGAAGGAGAAGAGCAAGACTATTGTAATTGTATCGGAAGTAGGGGGGTATAATTGTTCCTTAGGAAATTATTTAGCCTGGAATGCCTGAGGATACCAGAAGGTTGAAACCAAGGTAGCGCGATCGGCTGATCGCTTAATTTTTTCATATATATATATATATATATACATATATATATATATATATATATATATATATATATATATATATATATATATATATATATATATATATATACAGGGGTTGCACAAAATAATTGGAACAGGTGCAAATTCCACGCCTATATTTCAAAGACCTATTACATTAAGAACTTTAACTAAAAATTCGTAATTGCAGGTTATATCTATTGTAAATATGTTTATTTATCTAATTTACTGTCTTTGTCTTATTTATTTTTAGAATTTAGTAAAATTTAAGCTAAATGCATGACCTCTCCGAATTCGAAAAGGGGCAAATTGTTGGAGGTCGCATGGCAGGAGCCTCGATCACTAAGGTTGCTGAACTGTTGGGTTTTTCAAGTGCTACCATATCAAGAACTATGATGCAGTTCGAGAAACAGGGCAAAACCTCTAGCAACCGTAGCAATTTGGGCCGGACTTGCAAACTTACTGACAGGGAGTGACGTGCATTGAAACGCAATGTGGCAAAAAATCATCGGACAAATGCGGCCAAAGTGATTGCTGAGTTGAATAATTTTTTTCAAGATATGTATTATAGATTATACGGTTAACTGTTTATTGCACTTCTTTATTTTAACATTGCGTGTTTAGAGTTTGTTAGTGATAAGTCAGACCGTTACAAAGTGAGAGTATGGTTCAAGTTATGATTTCTAATCGAATAGTAAGTATTAGATGAGTCATTTATTAGCAGGTTTGAAAAGGCGGTTACAAAGATGACTGATGAAGTGATGACAGGGGCGCATCCGACGTGCTCTTCTGATGCTGTTACTCATCTGCTTCACTTTTCGTTGTGTTGTGCATTGAGAAATCATTTTCTATATTATGGACGAATATGTGAGCCACAACGGAATAAAAGTCTATTATTTAACAAATATACTTTTGTCAACAATGATAATGCTTGTCTGGGGAGTAGAGAGAAATCGTATTAAATATAAATATTCATAACTTATTCTTTGGGTTTGTCATGAATTTAATGAATGGCATAAGAAACTTGAAGCAACAGAAATGTGGTTCTACAGAAGGATGTTGAGAATGCCATGGGCCGAACATTTGAGCAACGACGAAGTTTTTGAGACAATGGCAACAAAAAGGGGACTTATACTGAAAATCAGAAAGAAACAGTTGAAATTTCCATTTCATAATGAGAAAAGGGAGCTTGGAAAATATAATACTCACAGTACAGATTGAAGTCAAGAGGGACAGGAAAGCAACGTATGACCTAAATAGTGAGCTTGAATAGACGGATAGCAAAACGAGGTTTAGGAGAGATAACAAAAAGACAAAATTTATTAAGAGCTACAAAGGACCGGAAATTGTGTAGAATCATGATCAAGAAATGTGTGTGTGCATATATATAATATATATATATATATATATATATATATATATATATATATATATATATATAATTTTGTTATTTAGCTGACTGATGTTACCTTCAGCATTCCGATTCCACAGCTTCTTCAGTGGGTATCAACAATTTACTGCTTATATTTTTTCTTTTTTATACATTTAACATTGGTGTATATATATATATATATATATATATATATATATATATATACATATATATATATATATATATATATATATATATATATATATATATATATATATATACATATATATATATATATATATATATATATATATATATACAAACATATATATATATATTATGTCTGGCATTAAATTATTAAATCGCATTTTTATGTAAGTTCACACACGTATACCCGCACGTACACACACACACACACACACACACACACACACACACACACACACACACATACACACACACACACATATATATATATATATATCTATATCTATATAATTTTTATTTAAATTTGGTATATTTACGTAGGAGGAGTGCTTAATATCAGAGACAGGCAATTAGTATAAAGACGTATAAATGAGTGTCTATATGTGTGCGTGTCTGTGTATATATATATATATATATATATATATGTATATATATATATATATATATATATATATATACATATATACACACGCACACATACACATTCGTTTATACAAGTCTTTCTACTAAGGGCCTGTCTCTGATACTGAGCACTCCGCCTACATAAATACACCAAATTTAAATAAAAAAATTATATATATATATATATATATATGTGTGTGTGTGTGTGTGTGTGTGTGTGTGTGTGTGTGTGTGTGTGTGTGTGTGTGTGTGTGTGTGTGTGTGTGTGCGTATGCATGTGTCTATATATCATTACAGACAGAGCAGTGTGTTTTGTGTAATTACTACAAACATTAATACCGTTCTCTGATTTTTCTTCGTTGTATATTTTTCTAAAATTAATTTTGACCAATAATATCTGTAATCAAATTTGAGAGACAAAATATAAAAATAAGAAGTAAAAAATTGAATGAAAACATCAAGCTCGTTGGAAACAAAATAGGAACGTAATTAAAAAAAAGAAAGAAGAAGAAACACATCTAAAAATAAGTTCATTGTTTAGATCGTAAATATTGCACACTAAAACGTCGTAATGACATTATTGAAAATGATTTCACCAGTGAATAAGAAATTACTTTTTATTGGCGTTTTTTTTTCCGCTTCTTTTTTTCATTTCTACCTTTTAATTTCTTTCTGATAAAAAAAAAGCCTTTCATTTCATATAAATATATTTCTAATATCGGATTTAATATCATTCCATTTTTTTTCTTTTTTTTTTTAATTTATTTTTCATTAGTATTTTTTCTTTTCCTTTTGTGACATTTTAAAAAAAAATGTGTTATTTTCCCGTCTGTATATATTTACATAGATTTAATATTCATACGCATCGACTATTTTCAGTGGTCAGGATATGTAAACGATTTATTTCAAAAGAAAGTATATAACTGCATGATTAAATTTGAATATTGCCTACTGTTGCCTAATCGGTAAAGCGCTGTCCGTAACATACAGGTTCCCAAAGACACTGCATAGTATTCCGGGAAACATGCTCAAGTCCCAGTGGAGGCTAACTTTTCGTTGCCGAACCACGTTGCTTATTTAAAAGTCGGAGAATATAACTTTACGGTAGAAAACAAAAAAAAATTAAAATGGAAGGAGAAAAAAAAAACAATGTTCGGAATATTCCGTTTGATTCAGATTTTCTTTTTTACGAGTTTGTGCGGGTGGTGTAATAGATAGCGACTCAAAATGAGAAATCAGAGAACCGAGTTCGAATTATTGTCGGGTTTGTTACATTCACTTACACTGGGAATTGTATAAATCCCACTCCTTCCGCCTGCTATAGGTTAAGTAGAAAGACTTGTATCTGGATGTCACAACTTGTCACAAGGGGTCCGTAAAAATAACTACAACACAGTTTAGTCTGGTTACTTCTCTGCTTGCAGAAGTGATACTCCTCCTTTTTAGTCACACATAACAATATGGCCGATACTTCTCTGCCTGAACAATGGCTGAGACAGTGCTTCTATCTCCTTAGTTCCCGGTTACAACGGTATGAATACATCTCTTCTCTCTCCACCTATGGGTTAAATAGTGGGATTTGTATCTGGAAATTGTTAAAGCAAAAAAAAAAAAATGAAAACACAAAAGAAAGTTATTGTTATAATCCATAATATGTTTTATCTTTAAATAACCCATAAAGGGTTGATAAGCCATAAAAAACATCAGTCTTTCACATGTTAATCTTGTTAAAATCCTAGGGTTTGTATTGAAAAAAAATTGACTAACCTCAGTTGACCTCTTGGGCAGCTTGGAATGAGAAATCGGAAAGTCAAATTCAAATTCCAGTCGAGTTCATTACATGTATTAATGCGCAAGTACTATTTGGAAAGATATGTGTCACAACTTGGTAAGGGGGTCCGTAATAATAAGGACAACACAGTTTAATCTGGTTACTTCTCTGCCGGTAGAAATGATACTCCTGCTCTTTAATCACACATAACAATATGGCCGACACGGTACTTCCGTGTCTGAACAACGACTGAAACTCGTTTCCTTAATTATTGTTACCCTCAAAAAAATTGTAAATGCGATAATCACTTGCTCCACCAAATAATTATTTTTACAATCCAAAATATTTTTTAGCTTTAATTAACACAAAAAGGGTTGATAAACTGTAAAAAAAAAAAAAAAAAAAAAAAAAAAAGCTATCAATCCTTTTTATGTAGAGGAAACTGTTGACCATGTTCACTATAGTCTATGAATATAGAAACCAGCGCAGTACGTAATCTATTCAATGAAACATCGTTAAAGATTAACACTCACGAGTCAGACACTCTACTAAATCTGACTATATCGCCAATACCACGAGCAGCTGTTCCGTAATTCTTCAGTCTTCGATCTCAAAGGCTGGCCGTGCATATTCCGGAAAAAAAAAACATGGCCGCCTCTATATTTTGAGCCTTCTGATTGGTTAACTCTTCTATTGGTGAACTATAAAATGAGTCAGCTCATTTTGGCTGGTTTCACTAGTACACCAAGGTACCCAAAAACTCCAACAGAAACAAATTCAATATCAACAAAGATGATGAGAAACACTTCCTACGCCTGTTGCAGAATGTCCACCCAAGACTAAAGAATACCAATCACTGTGCATTATTGAACACAGTCTGTCCTGTTATTTAACCAATAGTTGTGGGGAGAAGAGGAAAAAACGTGTAGAAAATTTGGCACTCACTGGAAATATGGAAGATAGGAGAACCAGAAAGAAACATGAAATAACCTACATAACGACCTTGGATGAAAGAACAAGGAATAGAAAGGTAGTAAAAAGCAAACATTGTTATGAGATACAAAGATGTCACTCCGAAAGCTTATTGGAATAGTAATTCATTGATTTCGGTTTACGGTTTATCAACACTTTTGCGGTTATTTAAATTTGAAACATAAAAGTCTACTATTTAACCCGTAGTCGTGGGAGAAGAGAATAATACATATATTTCCCAAGGGTATTTGCACGTAAGGGAATGTAACTAACTCGAACTCAGAACTCGGTTCTCCGATTTCTTAAACCGGACCTCTGTCCATTGCACCACCCGCACATCGTAAGAATAGAAAAAGTTGTCTTTCAAAAACTAAGATCCTGGAAAAATTCTTTAGACGGGAAGAATAAAGTGATGAACTGCTATGTAATATCATGAACTGCGACGTAATACCCTGTACAGCTATGTAATTTGTTATGTAATATCATGAACTGCTATGTAATACTCTGTACAGCTATGTAATTTGTTATGCAATATCATGAACTGCTATGTAATTTGTTATGTAATATCATAAAATGCTATGTAATACTCTGCACCGCTATGTCATTTGTTATGTAATATCATGAACTGCTATGTAATACCCTGTACAGCTATGTACTTTGTTATGTAATATCATGAACTGCTATGTAATACCCTGTACAGCTATGTACTTTGTTATGTAATATCATGAACTGCTATGTAATACCCTGTACAGCTATGTACTTTGTTATGTAATATCATGAACTGCTATGTAATACCCTGTACAGCTATGTAATTTGTTATGTAATATCACGAACTGCTATGTAATACCCTGTACAGCTATGTAATTTGTTATGTAATATCATGAACTGCTATGTAATACCCTGTACAGCTATGTTATTAGTTATGAAATATTCATATTTCTATGAGATGAAGAAGAGACTTGAGGCAAGATAAATATTGTTTTACAGAAGGATGCTGAGAATGCCAGGGCCAGAGCTTGTAAGCTTTGGAGAAATCTTAAAGAAAATGGGAACAAATAAGCCACTTATTCTTAGGACCAGGACGTCATATTTGATATTTATTTGCCAAAAATTAATCATTGTTGACAATGTTTCTTCTCATAACATATGCGTTATATTATTACAAAAATTTCTTTATGTTCATAAAAAAAAACAACTACGGCGCTGAGAGATCTTAGACGAACGAAGGTTTAGATTTGAGCTTTACGAGTCGAAGAACTCTCCAACTGCAAATATTAAAACACAATAATAATAGTAATCGACAATGCTTTTGATCTTTTCTTTTTTTCAACACAAGTTCATAGGCTGACTATGAAAGAGTGATGCTAGAGGTGGGAAACATTGCATGCATTAATTTCAGCTCTTCTTAATAACTGCAGTGTTTATTACCAGTTAAACTGACAACTGTCAATTGAATAAGGAGTACCAGAGAAAATCAATAATAACAACGAAAATTGCAATATGAGCTCTGGTAAGAAAAAAATGCAATGATAATAGCAAAAATTTCAATATGAACACTAGTAAAAAATGATTGCTGAAGAAATTAAATTTATAAGTCCCAGAAATTCATACACAGATGTCCTTAAGGTCACATGTCACAGTGGATAAAGGCGTTGGTTAGAGTTGTGAGTTCAATACCTGGTTAAGGCTGTGGAGAGGTGAATTAACAGGAGGTAACTGATAACTGATATCCATTAGACATGGCACGTGGAACGAGAACAGTATATACTAGCAAGCGAAATAAAGGGTTCAGTTCGACATTCCAATCACCTGAAGAAGGCCAGAACGTACAACGGCCGAAACGTTGTGATAAATATGGCAACAAAGATGAGGACATTAGTCCGAATAATGTAATTAGTGTACATAATAACTCATCTCAGAAATATAAACTGTTCAAAGAAGATTGTTTAACCTGTTAGTCAAAAAGTCATCACCAGCAGGTATCACGTCCTCATCAGTTCGATACTCGTTCCCAGCCAAGTGCTTTTCATGTTGGGGAACAGATGATAGTCAACTCATAAGAATAGGGGGCATGATCAACTAGTTCAAGGCCACAGTCTTTT
>OZ038487.1:41806059-41861059 GCA_964036315.1 Acanthosepion esculentum
AAATGACCAACAATACATTTTTTAGTAAAATGACCAACAATACATAGTTATAATAGAATGACCAACAATACATTTCATAGCAAAATGACCAACAATACATTTTTTAGTAAAATGACCAACAATACATAGTTATAATAGAATGACCAACAATATATTTTATAGCAAAATGACCAACAATACATTTTTTAGTAAAGTGACCAACAATACATTTTATAGGAAAATGACCAACAATATATTTTATCTATATTTGAAGCCATAAAACTATATTAGAAAATATTTAGATTTCTGCATTAAATGACCCATAGAGGCTGATAACCCGCTATACAAAATCAACCATACCAAACCATAGCATAATTAGGAATACCCTTCAAATTTTGTTACAAGTTTATCACCGTGCTGAACGTTGGCAGGAGACGTAAAATAGGAAATTTTACGATCGTATCATCCAATCATTTCTAGCCTTTTAACAAAATCAAACAACCAATAGGAAAGAACACTTTCGGGAAATTAATCCATTTAATATCCCACATTGTTTTTAAAGAAATGAAACGGTATTCCAGTATATAACTTCAACATGACTACAACATGAAGCAAACATATCACCGCCACTAGTAATTATGTCCACACAAACATATATACGCACAAAAGCTGAGTATCATCTACTATGTACTCAACTGCGAAAGCAGTATAACATATATTACATTGTTATTACTTGAAAGCTCCCAAGAAAATTAAATTTCGGCATTAAAAGACCATTTGAAGAGTTGATATGCCGTTAAATAAGCATTAATTCAATCAATCAATCAGTACTTTGTTTAGCTTTTAGTAAGCATCTTTCGTTATTGCCATGTGCCTTTGCAATTTGGTGTCACATACATGGTCAAACTGATAACTAATCTGATAAAAAAAGACAGATCAGAACTAATTGCAAGATGAGAGTTTTGAGTCATTTGTCAAGACGATTTCTATAACTATTACTTTTCAGCATACTAATGATACTAACTTCAAAGCTCCCAAGAAAATTAAGGAGATGATATGCTTTTAAACAAACAAACAGATATTTGATGTTTCTGCTAATATATGTCTTGTGAATATGGATTATCTCCCCTTTGATAATCCAAGCTATAAAAGCTGTACATTTCCGCTTGTCAAGTAGACGAGTAGTAAGATTCTTAATTGAATAAAAGATTACTAGACAGAATCTCTTGTCCTGTTTTCATTACAATTTATTCAATTGAGAATCTTACTACTCGTCTACTTGACAAGCGGAAATGTACAGCTTTTATATCTTGGATTATCAAAGGGGAGATAATCCATATTCACAACAATATGTACATTACTTTTACTTCTCTCTAAGCATCCGCCATCAAACTCATTTAAGACTATTTTAACCTGTCACACTGCACTTGCTGGGCTCATTTAAAGATATTTATATTCTTTTTCTCCATAAACATGTCAGCAGGTGAAGGAGACGGTTGAAAGGCAGAAAAATCGAGGTCGAGGTACGGGGTATGAATTCATGGTATGAATGCGGATGGAGGGTGGAATAAAGGGAAGTATAATAAGAGTGGGAATCTGGATGTCAAGTTCCGTTATTTTAGAATCGTTTTTTTTTTTTTTTACCAATTTCCAAATCGGCAACTCTGCTCTCATCTTCAAGTTATATGCTTTAAATTTCTTGTCTTTTTATTCTATTTTATTTTTTTAAAAAGGAAAGAACATTAAAAAAAAATTAATTTTAATATTTCACTTTTTGTTATTCCGAGTCGTTCGTTCTAATTCGAAAGCAAATTATCTAGACAAGTGATTATTCGAATCGTTTGTCCTTGTTTATTTATTTCCTTGTGAATTGGAAAATAGTTTTATGGGCCAATAAATTCTATTCTCATTTTCTTGATTTCTGTCTATGACTCTTGATTTACTATTTTCATTTTTGTTTATGTTTATCTAGTTAGATCTTGGCATTTGTTTTAAAGTCCGATCGATATTTAATTTGATGTGCAGCAAACGTTTATTTGTTGAGCATTGCGGGCGAATTATCCATTAAAAAACACGTAAAACTGCCAATTTCATTTGTAAATCACAAGAACTGCCGTCCATTTTCTTTTCTCTCTTTCCGTTCATGTTTTTTTTCTTCTCTTTCCTTTTACAATATTTGATTAAAATTTGTTGCTATCATTTATAATGGAAAAATAGAATTTAGGCGAGATGAAGAAAAAACATCAACGGCTTATCCTTAAAAAGCCTTTCCTTATTTTTGTCCTAACGATAAAATAATAAGTTGAAGATATACAACTGTCATGTACGCCCAAGGTTTGAGTTTATGTATTGGGAAGGTCAAAATGAAGCAGATGCAGAAATTTAACTACTTAGGTATTGCGGTAAGAGACGACGGAAAAGAAATCCAACTGCGATTACGAATAACGAAGGATACCTTCCAAAGGATGAACAAAATATAAAGAGATGTGAAAATTTCGTTAGTAACAATGAAAATAGTGCTGAATCATTATGCCACATCAATCATCCTATAGTACTACGAATGCTAGACAATCTCCATTGCAGGTGAAGAGGGGAATTGAGACATTAGTGATGGTTTTCTAAAAAAAGGGGTGCTGCGAAAATCATTGAGTAAACACGTTAGCAACGAGGAAGCTTTTAAAAATTGTAACGAAAAGTTCTCGTATACATCCAATCAGAAAGAGAAAGAGGGCTTGGAGACTTTGACACGCACAAGACATATTAGAGCTAAGAGGAGTATAGGAAAATAGTGAAAAACATACCTATATATATTTGTTTATTTTTTTATATTCCCAATAAGAGTAGATACGTCTGCCTATCGTTCGCTCCGTACTACTCAGCCATCTTTTGAAGAGGAGAGGAAATTTATTCATTATTTCCTGTTTAGGATGAGGTCTCTGGTTCCTTCTTCTGAGGCCTTAATAAACTCACCCGGTTGCTTCATGTAGGAATAAGAGTAGCTGCCATAAATTTTTGTTTGGAGGCTACGACTCTTTATACTAATGGTACTAGTTTGACAGTTTTCTGGTTGCTGCATCCCGACTGGTAGTAAGGAACCCGAACTCTTAGGTAGCGTTTAGAGAGGTTGTTCTGGTAAACAGTTGCATAATATCGGGATTCTTGCAGTGCCATATCGCGCATGGATAGGTATCCTTGCAAGCTCATCCGGTGGGTAACACTGAGGCCACACTTTGCGGCCGTCTACACCAATTTCCGGCAAGCTCATGTTGCTTTTGCCGACCAGCAGCTACTATTATTCGTTGCCCTTTCCACCTTAAAACTATATCAGGACCAAAACGAGTAAACAAAATAAAACTAAATAGCCGTGCAAAAAACACCTAAGCTGCTAAACCTTTCTTTCTCCAAGATTCCTAGTATTCATACCAATTTTTGAAGAAAGATAAATTAAATATCTGGAAAATATATTGTAATCTGTAAAAATTTTGTATTCATACCAATTTTTGAAGTGCAAAATAGTTTCTCTTGGAACGATCTCCAGACAACCTAACTAATCCAAACTTTTCAATCTCTTCCAAGGAATTTTCTCTTGCTGGATATCTTCCTCTCTCTTTCGAAAGGACTCTAGTGTCAACATGCATGGCCTTGGTATCTGTGTTCCCTATCACCTCCCACTGAGAAGGGAACGAGCACTAGAGTCTCCAGATTGTACTTTTATATGCTTCCGACTTTCACTATTAAACTCAGTCAGTCATCTCTTCTTTATCGTTCACCATCCACTTTTAGAATTTCTGATAATATAGATAAGACTCTCTCTATCTCTCGTTGTCTCTCTACATTCATCTGTAAATATCTTTGCGTTCGTTGACGTCAGTGTCCATCATGTCATGTGCCTTCATCATTCTGATGCTACTGATCTCGCTGGCATCAAAACAAATGCTCAATCTCACATTCAAATAGTAAACTCCTCTTTGTGGACAAGCTTGATTTGATCTCTTCCTTACCTCCTTCCCGGACTCATGTCGTGCTCTGCAACTCTGTCTTCATGGTAACTCTGCCATGCTACGTCAACGGATTCGAATCACACACATTGCATCCGTATACCATTTGCAAGTAGAAAGTTCTATACAGCTTTTTTCTCGGGTGCAGCTACATTTTGGAACAAACTCCCGATACTTTCCTGAACTCTACAATAATAGCCTCTTCAAGTTAAGGGTTAGTCGCTATCTGACCAAGATTTTCTCATACTCACTTTTTTCTACCTCGTCTGACTTTCATATCACGCACCTCATTCAGCGACACACTGCCATCAGTGGCTTTTGAGCCTTGTATTTGGTGGTCTTTAATATAAAAATACGCTAATGATGCTTCTATAAAATCTAGAATAAGTGGTAATCCGATGGGGTAAGAGCTGGAAAACAAGGTTGGTGGAAAAATTATTACCGACCTGATAGCTTTCCAATTGTGTGGTCTGCATATAATAATGGTAAAACATTTCCCTTTTAGAATCATTTTAAATCGTTACACCCACCACCAAGCAAGGGTTACAGGGTGTTAAAGTGAAAGAGAATGAGAAGTGGGGAGGGCTGCGGAAAGAACAAAAAGGAACGGGGTTCAAAAAGACAGAAGATAGAGATTGACGTTTCATTTAAATCCTTGAAGATTTTAGTTTAAAGGGAAGCAAGAAATCGGAAGGGTGTCTCACAGGTGAGAAGTGCGAGAAAAACTGTTATATTACGGCTGCATCTTGCTAGTTCAACAGTAAAACGGTGATACCTAGTTGCCAAACTAGTAGCACGGTTCAATTCATGAAGACCACGGAAAAAAAGCTCATCAGAGCAATTACCATGAATATATTTGTAGGAAAGACAGAGTTCATCAGACTAGGTTTCGTTTGTTAGTAATCAGTGATTTACTAGTTATAATGTTGGTTAATTTCGTTTAGCGGCATATCAACAACTCTATGGGTTATTTAATGCCGAAATCTAAATATTTTGTACATAATTTTATACTTTTAGAGTAAATGTATGTTTTTAGATATATATTTTTTTAAATTATTTACATTATTCGGACTATTGTCCTCATCTTTGTCGCCATGTTTATCACAACGTTTCGGCCGTTGTACGCTCCGGCCTTGTTCAGGTGGTTGGAATGTCTAACTGAACCCTTTATTTCGCTCACTAGGGTAGACTGTTCTAGTTCCACGTGCCATGTTTAATGGATGTCAGGTATCAGTTATCTCCTGTTAATTTCCCTCTGAAAGTTCTCCACTGCCTTAACCGGGTATTGAACTCATTCTCTTTGGGTTATGTCACTGGACCTAACCAACGCCTTTATCCACTGTGCCATGTGTCCTTGTAGATCATAAAATGTACTGTTGGTAATTTTACTATAGAAATGTATTTTTAAATTTTTTGTGGCATTGTCATTTTGCTATTAAAATGTATTGTAGGTCATTTTATTATAAAAATACACTGTTAAATGTTGTTTGGGTGTTCACTATTGGTCCTTATTTGGGACTCTAACATTTGCTACCACTCCGGGTCAGGGTGGACCTGAGAGCAAAATCAATTAAGATGTGGTTCCACGCTCCTTAAAACATCTAATCTTCCGGTCAGAAGCCTTGCTGCCAGATGTAGTTTATCGTCATATCCAGAACGATATTAATTCTAACTACTGACAATAGGTGTTTGGTGTAATCGTAAGACTCGTGACTCAAGGTGTACCACATAACGTAATCCCAACATTAACCAAAACCTTACCTTAATTGAGGTACATTTTAGGTTCTGCTTTCGTCTTTTAGTCTTTATTTGGCCATTGGTTTTATATTCTTGTAAAATATATATTTTCATCGTCAGGAGATATTAATCTGTCCTAAACTGTCGAGATACGTTCACGAAAGCTCCGTGAAAAAAAACAAAAAAAAAACAGATTATTTTTACTTTACGTTTGTATCTTTTTGTATTTTCAAGATTAAGCGTCTTTCCAATACAATTTCTCAGCTAATTCTTCAACCGGAAAAATATTATTTCTATCAAGCTTAGACATAAATACATAGATGTTCAACTCACCCGGACCATCCGTTCTGTTTTCTGGTTGCTTCCTGGAGGAATAAGAGTAGCTGTCATGAATTTTTGGTTGGAGGCTACGACTCTTTATACTAATGGTACTGGTTTGACAGTTTTCTGGTTGCTGCATTCCGACTGGTAGTAAGGAACCCGAACTCTTAGGTAGCGTTTAGAGCGGTTGTTCTGGGAAACAGTCGCATAATATCGGGATTCTTGCAGTGCCATATCGCGCATGGATAGGTATCCTTGCAAGCTCATCCGGTGGGTAACACTGAGGCCACACTTTGCGGCCGTCTACACCAATTTCCGGCAAGCTCATGTTGCTTTTGCCGACCAGCAACTACTATTATCCGTTGCCCTTTCCACCTTAAAACTATATCAGGACCAAAACGAGTAAACAAAATAAAACTAAATAGCCGTGGAAAAACACCTAAGCTGCTAAACCTTTCTTTCTCCAGGATTCCTAGTATTGATACCAATTTTTGAAGAAAAAAAAATTAAATATCTGGAAAAATAATTGTAATCTGTAATAATTTTGTTAATTCCATATTCACTCTCAAAAAAAGAAAAGAAGAATCCTTACGATCCAAAATATGTATCGATCTTAAATAACCCACAAAGGGTTGATAAGTCATAAAAAACAAAAGTATTAAAGTTGTAACGACCTTTTCCTAAACCTTTTAAACGATCTTCGACGATTTCTTTCTTTGGAGAGGGCGTGTGAGTGGTGTAATGGGTAATCGGAGGTCTGGTTTCAAATTCCAGTCAAGTTCTTTATGCGCAAATATTGGAAAAGTTATGAATACTTTTTCCCGGTACCAGCGATGACTAAATAATAGATCTTTCATTTCCTTCCCGCTCTTTTTAACAGGAGTAGAGGTTTATTCTTTGTTTCCTGTTTAGGATTGGGTTTCCGGTTCCTTCTAAACTCTTCTTATTCTCTTTCACTCCAAGTAGCGCTTGCTTGGGGGGGTAATGAGTTTTTAAAAAAATTTAAAATCTCGAAAAAATAATTGTAATAAAAAAAAAAAATATTGTTAATTCTATATTCACTCTCTCTCTCTCAAAAAAAAGAAGATTTCTTAAAATCCAAAATATGTATCGATCTTAAATAACCCACAAAAGGTTGATAACTCATGAAAAAATCAACCCATCAGCCGTCTTTCGTTTAAAGCTTTTATTCCATAAACACCACGAACATATCGGGTTGCTTTTGAAGTATTATCGTCTTTTCTAAGCCCTTAGAGAATTATACGAGAGTCATTCATTAAAATAAGGTAAATTTTTCGGTATAAGGACTTCTAATACAGATAAAAGCTTACTCTTTTTTATTTTTTTTGTTTTACTTCTTTTTTACATGGATATAATTTCTTTTGCAGATTAAAAAAACTTTGAGAGTTTTGGCGATTAACAAAGATGCCCGACCAAGAAGCATGCTCCAGGATTGAACAGCGGTCAGTTATCAAGTTTTTGGTTGCTGAAGGGTGCAAACCAGTTGAAATTCATGTGAGAATGTCAACTGTGTATGGTGCCACATGTTTCAGCCAAAATAATTTCTACAAGTGGGCTAAATTGTTTAAAGAAGGACGGAGCAGTGTTGAGGATGAAGACAGGCCTGGGAGGCTACAGAAGTGAGGTCTCCTGAGGTGATCGAATCAGTCAATGACCCCATTCAATCTGACAGATTGGTGACAATGGATGACATTGCAAGGACCTATAGCTTATCTGTTGGGACAAACGCAAGGGTCATCAGTCAGAAGGAGTCATCTTGCATCATGACAACGCAAGGCCTGACACAGCAGCCCAAACGGTGCAGACCATCAACGATCTGGGCTGGAAACTGCTCCCTCATCCCCCTTACAGCCCAGACCTTGCCCCTTCAAACTTTCACCTGTTTGGTCCCTTGAAAGCATTCACGAGAGGCACGAAGTTTAAAAGTGACGATGAAGTCAAAAGTGTTGTTAGCGACTGGCTGAGACATCAGTCCAAATATTTTTACGCTGAGGGAATACGGAAGCTTGTGCACAGATGGGAAAAGTGTGTGACAGTGCTGGGAGACTACGTTGAAAAAAAAAGCTTCTATCTGTATTAGAAGTCCTTATACCGAAAAATTCACCTTATTTATTGAATGACCCTCGTATATCGTATGTGTTTCTTAGACATGCTGTCAGGTAATGACAGATCATCGCCGGTTGCAGGGTTCTGTGGACTGTGTTTGGCGGCCAGGGCAAAGGGTTTTCCAGATGGAGTCGGCGGCAGCTTGTCTGTGACTGGAACAAATATCGGTTGTGGTTTAAACAAAAGAGGGGTGGGTGTCGCCAGGTTGACTTGTCCAAGATAAGCTGCGCATGAATGAATAACCCGCCGGCTTTCAACCCGGATATCTGGAGAGATTTGGTCAGGTGATCAGCTGTACAGAGACCATACAACTTCAACCCGTCACGGGACTGACAATGATACTAATGAGGATGATATTCCTAAGACACAAGATGATCAAATTATAAGTAATTAGTAATTAGAAGTAATTTAGGAATTTAGCTGAATCGATATACTCCTTTAAAACTTTACATAGATGTATGGATTCTAATTTAGGTTTTTTTATATGACGAAAAGATCATTTAATATGTATAATATTTTAAATAATACTCATGGAATGATCTTGCCCGTATTATGCTCCGCTGGTTTAATCTAGAATGGTTTCATAATAATATCAACCTAAAGCCTAAGGAGGCCGTCTCCCCAAGCAGTAGCTATCTTCCGGGAGGAGGCTGGATCATTACCCGACACCTGAGGCAAGGTGCCTTGAGCAATTTTCTCACGTAATGCCATTAAACCAACTTTAAACCTCGATGAACTTTCACATTCGGTAGCGACGTGGGTGTACTGAAAAAATCCACCCCGGATTTATGGGCTGAATTTGCAAGCCACACGCCCAAGCGGTTTTGAATTCCGAGATTTCCTTCTTCTAGACTGGTTGGCTAGAAAACGCGGTCCACTATTTAACCCATAGCTGTTGGGGAAAAGAGATGTATTGATATATTTCTCAATGGGTTCAGCTGGAATTTAAACTCTGCTCGCTGATCCCTTCATTTGATCCAAATCTACTATTTTAGCCGACCGTGGAGCATCCCTTGGCAAGAAATATCTAATAATAAACACAAGCAAACCGCTTTTTACACATTGTATCCATAATAAATGGTACATTTTATTTTTTCCTTCTTATTCGAAAGCAAAAGAAATGTGGTTCTACAGAAGGATGCTGAGAATTCCATGGATCGAGCATGTGAGGAATGACGATGTACTAGAGACAATGACAACAAAAGGACACTTATGCTTAACAGTTGAAATCTCTGGGGTATATAATGAGGAAAGAGGGCTTGGAAAATTTGATACTCCCAGGACAGATTGAAGGTAAGACGGTCAAAGGAAAGCAATGGACAAAACTGCAAGGCGAATAAAAGGATGGAGGGAAGGGTTTGGGAGAGATGGCAAAAAGACAAAGATTATTAAGAGTTACAAAAGAAAGGAAATTGGGGAGGGCCATGATCACCAACGTCCTGAAGGGAGACGGCATATGAGAGAAGAAGAATTAGAATGTTGTTTTTGTTTTTTAAATAAAGTAAGCATCGATAATGTTTCCTATTTTGATCCATTTTCACTGTCCGAATAAAATTTAAAAGATTTTCTTTTTGAGCGAATATATACAATTAAAATCTGAGCGATCCTAATGTCTTCTGATTGAAAAAAAAAAAAACCCCAAAAAACGGATCTTTCGGGTAACAAATAAAAACGGTAAAAAATTAATACAAGGAGGTGCTGAAAACTTTCTCGACTTCCCAAAATCTTACCAGTTACCAAAATTCAGATATTTAAAATGGATTTTGGTCGTGTTGATAAACTTTTTAGTATATTCTGATACAGTAAATAATGCCGAATTTGGATTAACGATTTAGTTTAATTTGTATAATTCCTGTTGTCAAACCATTCTTATGATTTTAAGAGAAAAAATACGAAATTAAAATGTGTTTATGGACACATTTTCTATTTGTGATACGTAGAAAAAAACAATAATATATGTTGAATTTATTTGTTTAAACGTTATTTTAATGGCTACTCAGATTTTAGTAGATTCTGTTTTTTACATTATTTACATTATTCCGACTATTGTCCTCATCTTTGTCGCTATATTTATTACAACGTTTCGGCTGTTGTACGCTCCGGCCTTCTTTAGGTGGTTGGAATGTCGAACTGAAGCCTTTATTTCACTCACTGGGGTAGACTGTTCTAGTTCTACGTGCCATGTTTAATGGATGTCTGTTATCAGTTATCTCCTGTTAATTTTTCCCTCTGAAAGTTTTCCACTGCCTTAACCAGGTATTGAACTCACACTCTTTGGGTCCTGTCACTGGATCTAACTAACGCCTTTATCTACTGTGCCATGTTTCCTTGAGTTGTAATAAATATGGCGACAAAGATGAGGACAATAGTGCGAATAATGTAAATAATGTACATAATACCTCATCTCAGAAATATAGACAGATGCTTTTTTTATTTATTTATTAAACAGTATATTTATTTATTTCCACCTACCGGCCTTCGTGTAGATCTATTAGCCCAATCATTCATTTGTCTTACACAATAAATATGTTTTCTTGAATATTATCTTCTTGTCCATTCATTTAATTCAATGGTAACTACGAATCAATCACATATATTGAATAGATCAAAATTCAAGTAATAACTCCCCATATCTTAATCCAAACTTATATCGATTTTCTGTTTTGATAATTGATTTAGTAAATATAAAATATTATATAGAACGAAAAGTCTAGAGTAAATAAAGCTATCACAATTTTTTTAAAATAATAATTTTAGTTTTCCATTAAACTAATGTAATAATACATATAATAACATACTTTTATAATAATTTGATTCAAGTATACATATATATTAAAACTTGCATTTAGTTTGCTCAATCTTAAAATAAATTCATCAAAAATATATTCTGTTCAACGAAATAAAGAATCCTTTTTTTCTCTATTGCTATAAAATCATTCAGTTTGTAGAAAAAAAATAACCAAATGACATCAATCTAATTTAATATATTTCTGTTTATTATTTAAATACAGACAATGCAGACGCCTAACAAAGAACTTTATATAAAGAAATCTTTTGTAAAAATCCATAAAACCCGATTAAAAAAAAAAAGATGTCATTAAAATTTTCGATTCGGAAATTATAGTGTTTTTGATTATGTGTTGTGTGTGTTAATTCTCTTTTTTTGTCTACGTATTTTGACAGGGAGGCCCGGAGCTCCTAAATAACTCATCTTTGCTTGCCATTTTGAAGAAAGGACGAGAATGCCTTCCTAACATTCACCGGACGTGTGAGAGAGAGGGAGAGGAAAAAAACTTCCTGCCTTGCAGCTTAATATCAGCATCCATCCACTGGGACAGTTTCAATCTTTTTTCTCGATTTATAATAATAAGAGCAGTGATGATGATTTTGGATACTGCTGGTAGTATGGCGGTTAACGAACCGGGAAAGACAAAGCGTCGAACCGAGTTCGAGTTCTAGCAGAGTTCGGTTACCTTTACTTTTATGGGCACGTGACCGACTGGTTAGAACGTTCGCTCTCTGACCATGAGACCCGGGTTCGAATTGTCAGAAAGGTATTCATGATGTGGCAGGGATGATGATGATGATGATGATGATACATATATATATATATATATATATATATATATATATATATATATATATATATATATAAGTTGTATCTATAAAAATAACGTATCAACAGAAAATATATTAAAACATTTGTCGGATTTAATTCATTTCATCAAATATATATATATATATATATGTGTGTGTGTGTGCTCGACCCAGACATACGTCCTGGGTAAGACGATAAACTACGTCCAGCAGCAAGTCCTCAGATCAGGAGGTTTTGAGGAGTGTGAAACCACCTCTTAAATTGCTGGTGTTCCCAGGCCCACCTTGACCCGGGGTGGTAGAAACTGTTAGCGTCCCTGCTATGGGCAAATAGTTAACTATTACCAGCAACACGTATTTAAAAAACATTATTACCAGCCATACAATTTTGAAGGAAAAACAGATATTTGAAAAAGCAAATTACAAGCAATAAAAAATTTGGTCGGCATTAAATAACCTATTGAGGTTGATATGCAGTAAAACAAAATAAACCAAACAAATCTAAACAAACGAATATATATTCTATTCATACGAATCTATCCTAAAAATGTTATCAGCATTAAATAACCCATTGAGGTTGATATGTCGTAAAACAAAACAAATCAAACCAATCTAAACGAAAGAATACATATTTTATTCATACGAATCTATCCTGAAAATGTTGTCGGCATTAAATAACCCATTGAGGTTGATATGCCGTAAAACAAAACAAATCAAACCAATGTAAACGAAAGAATACATATTCTATTCATACGAATCTATCCTGAAAATGTTGTCGGCATTAAATAACCCATTGAGGTTGATATGTCGTAAAACAAAACAAATCAAACCAATCTAAACGAAAGAATACATATTTTAATCATACGAATCTATCCTGAAAATGTTGTCGGCATTAAATAACCCATTGAGGTTGATATGCCGTAAAACAAAACAAATCAAACCAATCTAAACGAAAGAATACATATTTTAATCATACGAATCTATCCTAAAAATGTTATCGGCATTAAATAACCCATTGAGGTTGATATGTCGTAAAACAAAATAAACCAAACCAAATCCAACTTGACATAAAAACCAACCTAGACGAAGTAGATTTCCTAGATGTCACATTCAGAAAAGGTACATATTAACAAGATGCAAGACCTAATGACAAACCACACTATATAATCACATCTTCCAACTAAACAACATCAATACTCAAACAGATCCTACAATCAAACGCAGGTTCAGCATATAGTGGAAACTATACACAACACATATGGACCGAGGATTTTCATTAAGCATGAAAAAGTCTGTCGCCGCTGGCTGCTGACCTCAAGATATATATATATATATATATATATATATATATATATATATATATTTCGAGAGGGAGAGAGAGAGAGAGACGGGAGGGAGGGAGGCAGAGAGTAAAGATTCTGCACCATAAATTAGGAATGTCAGTGCTACTGACTTGTACACATCAATTTTCACATTTAACGAAACATCACGAGTATTCCGAAACCTGTTATAATGTGTACTGACGACACGTCAATCAACTTGCGTTGCCTACGTACGATCTGCAACAGAAAACTTGCATTAGAAACAGTGAAGTTCTGACTAATCGAAACATGACACGTATTAAAGCCATCCTAATGATAATCCATCTCAAGTGAGAAGGACATCTTTCTCGTATGAGATATGGTAGACTTCCAAAACGATTCCTCTTTGGACAGAGGTTCTAACAAGCAGGTCAATTGGAAGGCCACTCTTGCGTTACAAAGAGAAACTCGAAGACAATATAAAGCGATGGGGCATTGTTTTTTCTTCCTGGAAAAAAAAACACAGAGCGAAGGATTTGGTGCCGGTCCTTCTCATCTTTACAAAGGTTTGAGTGAGGCCGACTTGAACATCGGTATCAACTGCGTGCAAATATTAAAGAAAGTTGGCAACAAGCTGCTTCTCTCAATGATAGCAATGCGTGCTACTGTGGCTTTGTCGTCCGCAGTAAAGCAGGAATTTGCTGTCCATTCGCGGAAACATGTGGCAATTGATCCTCAAAACCTCGAGCAAAATGGCGCAACCATCTGTCTAAAAGTTTGCAAAACACCTGCAGGCCTCGGGGGGGGGGATACATTCGTGATCAAAGAAGGTGAACATCTCTTTATTTTACTGAATCCAGTATATATATATATGTATATATATATATATATATATCCCCACGCATATATATATATATATATATATATATATGCATGGGTGGAGAGAGAGAGAGAGAAGCTTGGGGTGAAAGACAGAGAAGGAAAGAGACAGGTTCAGCACCGGCATATCATGAAACAATGCGCTATAGACTGAAAGTCAGGTCGAGAAGGAAGACATAAAAATTGTAACATTTAAAAAAAATCTTTATACAAAGATAGAGCAAAAGAAAGATGAAAGAAAGGATGCGGTAGAAAATACTATACAGGGTGCAATCGATAGATTATCGCCATTTTATATATTAAATTTCGCGCATGCGCGTTTTATGTTTTTGATTTTGATTTTTTCCACTGCACACTATAGTCGGGTCAGTGGGGCACCATCTATGAAAAAAAAAGAGAACCATGAAGCAATTAACTCTTCCAGAAATTTGGAAACGGCTTGCTGTACTGCTTGGCATTCGCGACGAAATCTCTAATACGAACATTTCAGAATGTTTGGGAGTAAACCTGAGGACAGTGCAGAGGATTCGGAAAGAGTTGGATGATTCTAATGGTGGTTGGAGTGAGCACTAGTGATGACGACGTTATTCATCTATTCATCTTCCCACAGGGCTCCATCCCCAAACACAGAGGGCTACATCAAGTGCCTTGAGGAGATAGTGCTGATCTGAGTCAAGAGGGTGGCTGATGGAAAACGATATATCTGGAAACAGGACTCTGAACTATGTCACACACGCGGGAAAACCCAGTCATGTCTGTCAGACAATTTCTGCCGTCACAACACCCCTTACATCTGCGCACATAACTTCACAGACTACAAACTTCTTGATTATCATGTGTGGGGCGCAGTTGAGCGAGAGACCAACAAAACTCCTTGTAACACCAAAGATGAACTGAAGACAAGAATTATGGCAGCATTTACCGACATAAACAAGAAGACCGTCCAGAAGAGTTGCG
Source organism: Acanthosepion esculentum (assembly GCA_964036315.1). Classification (NCBI taxonomy): domain Eukaryota; kingdom Metazoa; phylum Mollusca; class Cephalopoda; order Sepiida; family Sepiidae; genus Acanthosepion; species Acanthosepion esculentum. The sequence continues at coordinate 41,820,956 of OZ038487.1, forward strand.
GGGAGATTCCGAAGTCGTCTGGAGGCTGTGATTGAAGCCAATGGCGATTTTATTGAAGAAATTTACTCTTTAGTATTTCAAGATATTTTTTGTGCTATTTTGCTAAATATATGTGTCAAAATGAGATGTCAGTGGGCTTTTTTTTCATTTTCGCGTCATTTAAACGACAATTTATCAATCGCACGCTGTATTTCTTTTCCTTATATAAAACTCATCCACCCATTTTTTTGTTAACATTTAGATAAATATATGGACATAAGACATGAAAAGAGGATGCGGTAGAAAATACTATACAGGGTGCAATGGATAGATTATCGCCATTTTATATATTTAATTTCGCGCATGCGCGTTTTATGTTTTCGTGAAAAGGATGAGGGGGGATGACAAAATGTAGGTAAAGGACGATAAAATGTCTTATTACTACTCCTATCACGAATACCTATCGAAATACGATCATATAATCCACACCCTATCTATTTTATTCTAATTCATTCCACTCAATATAGTCATTACTCACGGTATAAATGTCTCCAAATTAGTCATCCTCCGCCCGGATATGCATTCTCTACCCAATCTATTATGGCTTCATGTTTTCTGTTCAGCGTTATTTCCATTCTGTTCCTGCTCTATAACTCGCGTCTTTTCAATTTTATCTTGCAACATATTTTAAAACATGATGCGCGGATGAGAAACAGAATAAAAAGGTACAGTGCACCAGCATTTCTTCTTTATATGTTATATGAATGCATTCGGCGATTCTTTTTATTTGCGACCATTTCTACAGGTATTTTTTTCAGTCTGATTTTGTGAGACACGGTGCTAAATCGAGATAAAGATTTCGTTGAACCAATGTCGCTTTTGGATGAGCTGGTCCACATACAGAATTCTAGCTTTTTACCACTCCGCAAAAGTCGACCACAAGTTGAATTACGTACCGACCTTATCTCCCAGATATGATCGATCATAAGTTTGTGGGGCTTTTATTCACAGGACTGTACGCCACAAAGATCTGTTGGAACTGCTCAGCAACATTGATATTTTTTTCCCGCAAGCAAGGCGGGAAGCCACTAGCACGCAAGGGGTTACAGAGAGTTAGAGCGAGAGCAAATAGGAGTGATAAAGGAAAGGATGAAGCGAAGGATAGGGGATAGATCCAGGAATCTGGAGACGTCGATTGACATTACATTTGAATAGTTGGAGATTATAACTATCAGGGAAACAGTAAAAGGGGAGGGAGTTCCACAGACGAGAGGTGCGAGACATGAAGCTATTGGAGTAGAAGAGACGGCTACATTTAACAGTTTCGACAGTGAAAGGGTGTGAGCGAGATGCCAGCCTAGTAGAACGCTTAAATTCATGAAGTCTGGGAACCAGCGAAAGCAGCTTATGGGAGCAGTTACCATGAAAGTATTTGTAAAAAAGACAGGGGGAGGCGACGGCATGTCTGTGAGAGAGCGACTGCAGACGAGATGCCAGGTCAGGGCCAATTACATTGCATATCCGTCTCTGGATCTTATCAAGAACCTTGAGACAAACAGAAGGAGCACCGGGCCATACATGACAGCAATACTCCATGCAAGAACGAATGGTTGATTTGTAGATTTGAAGGATCGGCTCCGGCGAGAAAAATTTCCTGGCGCGGCACAGGGAGCCGACTTTCCTTGCGGTGGACGAAGCTATTGACTCAATGTATTTGTTGGGAAAGATATTAGAATTTATCCATCGCATGCTGTATTTATTTTCCTTATATAAAACTCATCCATCCAATTTTTTCAAAATTTAGATAAAATTATGGACATAAGACATGAAGCGTGAAAAGGATGAGAGTGGGGGTGAAAAATGCAGGTAAAGGACGAGAAAACTGCAGGAGAATTAATCAAGTCATATTTGTCAACACCCGTCGAATTTCCAAGGGTTCGGATAGTAACTTTACATAGACCAAAGTTATGATGATCAGGAGTTGGGTGGGTGTCGAAAATTTTCCAAATGGAATCAAGTAAACAAATTTGAATTTTGGTTGAAACTGCTTATGCTCTTGTGAAAATCATGAATTATCTCCTTGCAATATACCCTATCACAAAATATATTGAAAAAAAATATCTCGTTACTTTCATGCTACAATGAGGTGTAAAGAAGCAGGCGCGTATTAATATGAATGAACCACTTCCCTCTCCTAATTAGATTACATACCCAATTATTAATAGCAAAAAAAAAAAAATAGAAAAAACTTTTTCCTCTATTGTCAGATATGCAAAACATTAAAATGGGGATGATATAAAAGCATCAAAGATCTGGAGATATAAACAGAAAAAAAAGTGTCACTTAAAAATCGTTCCTGTTGGTGTTGGAGCTTTGGGTCTGTCAAACAAAGGAACTCAACAATAAATCAACAAAATCACTAGTTTCACCATCTCTCCAGTGAATAAATAATAAAAAAATTCTAAGAAGCCAAACCCATATCCTGCAAAGATCTGTGTTGATTTAAGTTTTTTGTTTATAGATATATTTTCTTTAATTAAGTGGAAACAACAAAAAAGTTACATACTTTGCTTACACCTGGTTATGACCCAGCATGTTATTATGGAAAAAAAAATGCATGTCTATTATTTTGCAAATAATAAAAATAATAATAATGATGATCAATAGGGACATGGCTACGTAGAGGGGAACGCATGAGAGAAAATGATTCGCTTAAAACTGAGGCCCAGAACAACAGCACGAGAAGCAACCATGCGAAGTCCAAGATTGGTAAAACGTAGTAAAACACTAAATGTTAACGAAGGAGACAGTGAACCACATCATAAACGATTGAAATTAGTTAGCTCAGAAAGACTACAAAAATAGACATGATTGGGCAGGAAAGCTGATCCACTCGGAACTGTGCAAACGACTGCATTTTGTCTATGCTGAACATTTGCATAGACAGGAATCTGCTCGAGAGAAAGACACGCATAGAAACTGTCCATTTAATTTTATTTGTCTTTTGTTTAATTAAGTTGAAAATGAATTACACCCTTCGCTTGCATTATATCATTGCTTATCTCCTGATCCGTGACTATAAAATAAATGCAGGAATAATAATAATAATAATAATAATAATAATAATAATAATAATAATAATAATAAATTGGTATGAACACCACCCAGACCGGGCTACGGCGATAGGACCTATAACAATTTTATGGGACTACACAAAACACATAAACAGAACAATCAAAGCTAAGCGCCCAGGCATTGTTATTAGAGACGGCAAACAAAAATTGCTTCCTTATTGATATAGCAGTCCCTGCAGACGGCAATGTATCTTTGAAGATCTTCAAAAAGCTATCAAAATACAAGGACGTTGTAATCGAAATCTCAGAAATGTGGCACATGGAAACATCAACAATTCCTGTTGTAGTTGGAGCCCTCGGGAAAAGACACCAGTATATTCATTGAATAGTTTCCTGGTAGCTCATGTCTTGAAGAAATACAAAAATTTGTTCTCACAAGTACAGCCCACACCTTACGAAGGACTATATGTATGGAAAATATGTGCGTGCACGCGCACGCGCGTGTTTTTTTAAATGCGCAGTGGTTAGGGTTAGGGTTACAGTTTCTGGCCTTAGGTCTCTGGTTGGGACACGGAAAGAAATGAGCACACGCCAGAAATCAAAGGAAATAATAATAATAATAATAATAATAATAATAATATTAATAATAATAATAATAATAAAAAAATGTCTGCCACATGCTGAAAATGGTATGAACCAATCAAAAAAAGCCATGGAGTCACTATACTTTGGGACTTCACCATTCATACTGACAGGCATATGCAGAAATCCCTCGATTAATGCGTATTCGGTTAATGCGTTTTCGACTAGTGCGCTGAAATTTTTATATACTAAAATTCCATTACTGCATGTATAATTCTCAATTAGTGCGGTAATAATACTTAATTGGTGAATAATACTTGATTAGTGCGGTAATAATACTTGATTAGTGCGGTAATAATACTTGATTAGTGCGGTAATAATACTTGATTAGTGAGGTATAATAGATGATTAGTGCGGTAAAACATTCTTCCGTTTAACCATAGTAATTGAAAACTTAATTTTTTTAAAGTTACCGATTATTAAAAATTTTGTAAAATTTAAAAGCGAAAAATGGGTTACTATTTTGTTTGTCGGTTTTCTTTATATTCGATTAGGTCGTTTTCGATTAGTGTGTTTTCGATTAGTGCGTATCTTTTAATGCACACATTAGTTGCACTAATAGAGGGATTACTGGACACGCAAAAAGAGCAGACAGTGAGATTAAAGACTACATTCAAACAAACAAATGTCTTTTCATAGAAATGACATTGCCAGATTAAAATATACACCCTTGTGCAAATTAATCGAAACAACCGCTTTAGTTTCCTTTCTTTCGCCATGCGGTCAGGTTTAGACCCCCTGGAGTGACAGAGTGTAATCGATTGCAACTTTTTTCTCAGTTTAGGTCCTTTGCAGTGGTGTGCAGTAATATGGATCTATTTTCGGGGTGTATGATGAAATTTGTTGGCCTTGAAAAATATTGCCTTATCCGTGATTGCATCAGATTTTCATCACGCCCAGACACTATTGTATCGACTGTCGAGTTAGTTGTTCCACGGCCATTGTCTGTGATGGACGTGACTCCAAAGAAGTATACGAAAATTGTAACCTTCCTGATTTAAATCCAATCGAGAATCTGTGGTCAATCCGTAAGGAAAGACTTCGTAGAATGGACATACGAAGTACTAACGTGTGCACTGGGTCATATTTCATTGGAAAAATAGGAAAAAAAGTAAATAATGACGGAATTATTCGTTTTGTTTTAATTAATTTGCGCAAGGGTGTATTTCCTAAAAATATGACAAAATAAATAAATTAATTTTCAAGTTGAAATTGAAAATGCGTGGCATCTTGAAACTACCTATAATAATTGGAGCCATGTCTTACGGTCAAAAATGTACAGAGAAGAGCATTAATAGTATTCTTGTTCATATAACGTGCACTGTGTGGAACCTCACATCTGTTCAGGAGGGTTTTACTAATGAAAAGAAAGTATAAACGCTGTTCATGTTAATTATCGATTTATATCAGATTTTGTACTAGCAGAATGCCTACATTTACTACATTGCCTTAGTATAGGTCTTGAGTAATGACCCGATTAAGAACTGGGCTGAAAAGAACGCAAAATAATAATAATAATAATAATAATAATAATAATAATAATAAGAAGAAGAAGAAGAAGAAGAAGAAGAAGAAGAAGAATGGCCTTATTTATGTATAATATGTTTTTTTATTGCTCACTGGAAAATGTAATGATGTCATTTCTGACCTTAGGTCTCACAGAAAGAAATGACTATACTCCAGAAATCAAAGGAAATAATAATAATAATAATAATAATAATAATAATAATAATAATAATAATAATAATAATAATAATAACAACAACAACATTTTTGAGATTTCTATTTCAAAATACAAGGACCTTGAAATAGAAATCTCAAAAATGTGGCACATGGGAACATCAACAATTCCTGTTGTAGTTGGAGCCCTTGGACTGGTTGGAAAAGATTCCAGTAGGCTGATTGAAGGGATCCCTGGAAGTCCATACCTCAAAGAGATACAAAAAATTGTTCTGACAAGTACAGCCCACAATTTACGAAGGGCTTTATCTATGTAATTATTTTTTTATTTTATTTTTTTTTTTTTGCAGTGGAAAGTGTCATGATGCCATTTCTAACCTTACGCCTCTGGGCGGGACCCGGAAAGAAATGTGTAAACGCCAGATATCAAAGGAAATAATAATAATAATAATAATAATAATAATAATAATAATAATAATAATAATAATAATAATAATAATAATAATAATAATTAGGTACCTCCACAAAAAGTAAACAAAAAGAGCATAGCATGAAAAGAACGGCCTTAAATTTAATGAAAATATTTTTTTATTTGCTTAAGTATATATATCATTATTAAGAAGAAATACCAAACTATTTTTTGATTATTTTTTAAAATTTTTTACTCATTCTTAGCATGTCCGAAACTTTAGTTAAAAATCTTGTTTATTTTTGTCAGCGAAATTACTAAAAAAAACCTCCATATCAGCCATTTTTAAATTTTTTTTAAAATTAAGTTAAAATCCTACTTTAAAATTCGCCCAAAAATCAATTATACGTTTTTCAAAATTTATTTGACGAAAATTAGCAAATTTAAAGATTATTTAATATATTTTGAAGAAACTTTTGCTTACTTTCTTCGAAGAAAAATATTGTTTAAAATAAAAAGGAGGCGATCTTAACATCTTTGACTATTGACAGGTGACGAATGATTGCTGTCATCATATATCGACAGCTAACGTGAGATTCGAGTTATGATACGGAAGGACATAAGTGACGTAACGTTTTTTTTACGTGAACTAGCTTATGTAGTACCTCGTAATTATTAGTGTAAAACAACTTCAAAAAATTGAAATTGCAATGAAATATGTATGAAATAAATGATATTTTAAAAAATGTAGTAATGGTGATGGTGAAAATGGCTTAGGATGATGTTCAAATTATTTTAATGAGTAAAAAACGCTAATTCAAAATGCTCAACATGTGTTTCGCACGAAGAATTTGCAATAATGAAATCGACGTTCAGCGCTGAACGCTTACACTCAAGACACGTGACGTTTTATTGCTTGTGACATTCCGTACTTTTTAATAACATTTTAACGATTTTTTGAACACAAAATTACATTTCTTAATTACTGTGGATCTTCTGATTATTCAAAACGATACAATTTACAAAGCGCTAAAAAATGATCTATCTCATGAGTACACTTCGGAAACCTGATGCGGCTTTTAACTAATTTTATAATATTTTAACAACTTAAATGTAAAAATCTGTTATAATTAAAGAAATAACAAATAATTCTATTAAAAACTCATTTTTCATCGAAAAATCTTTTTGCTTTCAGAAAATATTGTCCATATTCATAAAAACAACTAAAAGCAAATAAAAGCATTTGAAATTAAATAATATATTTGTTTTATTGAGTTTTGTATGTTACAATTCAGAGCTGATTTTCAGGTACGTGGGGTCCAATTAAAAAAAAAACATGATTTGCATTCCTCAAAGCCTTGTGCTTTTAACTATTGTAATCACTAAACCTGATGCGATCGAATTTCTAGCGTTTTCATAAAATTAGTTATGGAGTGGTTAATAAATATAAAAAAAATATTTTTACCATGACTTTAATAAACAAAAAACTTATTTATAATAATTTCGATCATCTGTGAATAGTTTCTGAAAATTTCATTAACATCTGACAATTATTTTAATTTTGCAAGATTTTCCAAATTAATGTATGTCATACAAATAAAAACGTGCTAAAAATTGTCTACGTTATTTTACTAGTTCCGGTGAGACAAAGAGAAACATGGTATTTTTAATCAAAATTTAGAATGTTCTAAAAAGAAAGAAAATTTTTTTTAAATAATTAAAAAAAAACTTTGGTCTTTCCTCTTCATAATGATATAAGTATTTAGACGATAAAATTTTGTTTTCGTAAAGTTTGGCGTCTTTTTAATCATGCTATGGCATTTTTTTTAGCGATTTCGTGGAGTTACATAAATAATAATAATATAAATATTTTAATGGGAATTGTTCTGATGCACTTTCCTACACTTTATGGATTTAATTGTAAGTACTAGATAGACAGCTTACAGTTTGCTAGATGTAACCGTAAGTTCTATGCTAAGAGTTTACTCCGTCGCACTTCTCACTCGTGGAACACTTCTTCCACTACTTGCTGTCGGGTTTGATCTTCAAAAATTTAGATACAATATCAGTCGTTATCTTGTCTTCTTAATTCTAGTTCTTTTATTGATCTCTCTCCTTAGTATTTTTCTCATCTTCTCTAACACCCCATCGTGTCTTAGTGGCTTCATTGTCTTGCTGGGAGTGAAATTATTAAAATAATAATAATAATAATAATGATTTGTTTTAGAATGTGTTTAAATGTCTTTGTCAGCTTACGTTCCCAGCATGCAACCGAATAAAGTTTTAAGTGTTTGTTTAAAGCCCATGTTCTTATTTATGTTTTTCCTACGTTTTCTTTTATTTACTGTATCTATTTGTATGTCTTCATCTTTATTTTTCCAAAATTCTATTTAAAGATTTTTTTTTTTTCTAAATAATTTTTTCTTCAGTTATTTTCCCAGCGGCCATATTTGACAGACAGCGTGTTTGTTTGCAAAGATTTTTTTTTTAATCTCATATTGTGTCATCGACGTCTGGGAACCGCCCACCCAGTATTACATAATGGCTCCCGTGCTCTCCCAAATCAACAAAGTCCAGCATCCACCTCCACCCTCAACCAATCGATACAATGCCTTACCAGACATCCAGTAGCCAGGTTTAAACTCGTTTGAGCATAATTAAAAACTTAATAAACACAGTTGTCACAATATGTATCGTCCTCGTCGTGATCGTCGAGAGCCGTCGCGAGCCGACCCAGTCTTTTCTCATTCCTAATCTCACTCAAGCACATTACCCGACGACAAGCAACTGTAATATTACAACACCCCTTTCTTTTGCAAACGGGATGCCACCCATTGAATCATCGTTATACAACTTAACGTGATTAAAGTCATATTCTTCGTTTTCACAAGTATTACTATCATGAGGAGTTCTATTGGCAATAACACTCCTGTCATCTGCATTGCCTTGTTTCTTTCGCTGCTCTTTCTTTCCGGCTGAGTTTTTGGAGTATCTACGGGATCGTTGTCAATGCTCTGCTGATCTATCTATCTATCTATCTATCTATCTATCTATCTATCTATCTATCTATCTATCTATCCCTTCCTTTCTGTCTGTCTGTCTGTCTGTCTGTCTGTCTGTCTCTCTCTCTCTCTCTATATATATATATATATATATATATACATACATGAGTATATATATATATTTATATATACATACATACATGCATATATATATATATATATATATATATATATAAATATAAATATATATATAAATATAAATATAAATATATATATATATATATATATATATATATATATATATATATATATAACTTTATACAATTAGAAGATCAGTTGATCCCGCTACCTTGGTAGAATTGCATCCAAGGTATCACAATCAACTGATCTCCTAATTTTCAAAGTTAAAATCTCAACATGTAATTTTTAAAATTTTTCACACAAGTGTATTGAGCACTTTTTAATACTGCTGTTACTTGCTCTAATTCAACTCATTATATATATATGTATATGTATATATATATATATATATATATATATATATATATATATATATATATATGTGTGTGTGTGTGTGTGTGTGTGTGTGTGTGTGTGTGTGTGTGTGTGTGTGTGCATTATATCAAATGTGCTATATTTATACGGGAAGAATGCTCAATATAGTATTTTCCGTATAGACAGTATATATATATATATATATATATATATATATATATATATATATATATATATATATATATGTTTCAACACCATCACTTGATAAGACGCCAGAAGTGTTGAAACAAAATGGCTATTTTTGTAGTGATTTTATAACATATTTTTGTTATAATTTTCGAATGAATTATATTTGCTCTACTCTGTATTGAGCACTCTTTTAAGAATATTATTTTTTGGTTATTGGAATTTATTCCGTATACACCAATCTTATACTTGTATATATATATATATATGTACTCGACACTCGCGCCGAACTCGACGTATGAGGGTCAAGCAGATCAGTTCATAGGAAACCGACAGCCCGACAACGGCACATGAGATTTGATTATAGTGGTGAAGGTTTCGTGCAGGACCATCCAGACCTTTTGAAGGGCTGAATACAGAGAATTGGTGCACTAAGTGCCTCAAGGTCCCCAAACGACCCTCGGCAGGTTTTGAATTCAGATTGAATTGAGGAATTGGAGAGCCGAGTTCGAATTCCAATCGAGTTCGTTACATTCACGTTCGTGCTAATTCCCTTAGGAAAGGTATGAATCGTCTTATTCTCTCTCCAGCTATGTGTAAAATAGCAGGACAGACTGTGTTCTATAGCCTTGGATGGAAACTGGTCTAGAATATATATATATATATATATATATATATATATATATATATATGTCAATATTTAAAAACATGAAACGTTATTTTCAGTGGATATCCGTATCTGAGTAGACACTCCGTTTAATTTAAATAGTGTTTCCTTAGGTTACCACTCAGTATACTCAAGAAAACTTATTAATAAAATGTGTGGTCTGGCAGGATTCAAACCTGTGTCCCTCTCTGCAGGAGAAGCCACCATATGATCTGGCGTACTTTGATCGCTGTGCTACGAAGAGCTTTACAATTAGTCAAGGTTCTACTTGCTTTTAAAGCACATTCATTCGTTCAGATTTTCTCGAAAGGCATATCCATTTAATTTCGTATGCGAAACATAAACAAATAAATTTCTAAGTAATTAAATCATTTTCTGTTTTAATCTGATATATCATTATTACCTCAAGCGTTATTTTTAGTCGACGCTCAAGTCATTTAAAACAGCGTTTCCTTCGTCTACTGGCGTGTACACTAAAATACAAAGTTATCATACCATATAAACGGGAAAAAATAACGATAATTGCGCAAAGCATTGGGCATGAAAGGCAATCAACTTAATATCAACAAAATTACATCGAATCTCAGAACATAAATTAGAAGGCACGAACTCGTACGTGAATATACGAAAAAAATGAATCTGAAGTCATAAACAGCAATAAACCTTTTTTAAATATTTGATGTCACCTAGTAAAAGTTACTGAATGAGGAAAAAACAAAACGGAAGTTGGAAAACATCAGCACAATAAAATACTCGCCAGCGGCGTGAAGTAGGTAAACCGCTGCTAGTGGTGGTCTACTTAGCATATTAGCCCCCTTACAATAGCATCCAACGTATTTATGAGGATTGGGACATTAGGGTTCATAGGTATGGTATATAACACGAGTGTTGACCGAAAGTGCTTAGACATGAGAAATTTGATCTTCTAATATCAACCGGAAATCGAAGAAATTTTGAAAAAGGAAATAAAACATAATCAACAAAGTACTTTAGTTTGGTTTTAATCAAACGTGTTATATATATATATATATATATATATATATATATATATATATATATATATATATATATCAACACGTTTGATTGAAACGAAACGAATATATATATATATATATATATATATATATATATATATATATATATATATATATTTGTGTATTTAGGCAGCAATCCTTCTTTCAAGCACATTTCATTAAAAACGACTGACAAGGTGCTTTTATTTAGTTTTTTATATAATTTCTCGTGCGATCTAATAAAGTTTTTCTTTTCAGAGGATAAATTATATAAAAATTGTCCGAATGTTCTTTTCCGAGAGCTTTCGGCTATACATTTAGCCATTATCAAGGATTATATTTCAACTGTTAGAATTAGAAATAGTTTGTGTGTGTTTTATAAAGTGATTCATTTTTTTGTTTCAAAACACGGTCAGGATATTATGTCCATGTTCAAAGTTAATATTATTAAGGGTTGGTTTGTTTAATTTTATAAGTAAGGCTTCCATTATTTTTAGCCTTTTTTTGCAAGTGGATGATGCTATTATATTAGTGTTGTCGACAAGTATATTCCGATTAGTGTCCGGTCTTATTTTATTAGATCGCACGAGAAATTATATAAAAAACTAAATAAAAGCACCTTGTCAGTCGTTTTTAATGAAATATATATATATATATATATATATATATATATATATATTTTAAATAAAAACAGACCACTTTAAGGTTCCATATAATAAATTATTTCACCACAGCCCTTCCAAAGGACAGTGGATCATCAGAAATATTAGCTCCTTATAAAACATTGAGCTCTCTGGATTCTATCCTCATTGGGTCTACCCATACGGATTACCTAGTTTTTCCTAAACTATATATATATATATATATATATATGTATATATATATATATATATATATATATATATATATATATATATATATATATAAACACGTTTGATTAAAACCAAACGAAAGTCTCTCTTTCTCTCTCTTTCTCTCTCTCTCTCTCTCTCTCTCTCTCTCTCTATATATATATATATATATATATATATATATATATACAGTTAAAAGTAGAACAACTGGCTAACATTGTGTTAAATTACCTCGCCATCATTTTCGCTTTTGCTTCTTGGTAAGCTTTAGCGTCTGATTTCGATACATCTTGCGAAACAATGTAACAATCTGTATCTGCTCATAAGGAAATTTTCTATCTTTTAGTGTAATAACCTATAATAAAAAAATGTCCGATTAATTTGAATTTAGCGCCGGTCACATTCGATTGATTCATCACGGCAAAGCTCACAAGTCCATTTTGTTAAAAAGTATTCTGCTTTTTAAAATCAAATTAATCTTTCACTCGCCAGTAGTTTAACATCGCCTGAAGATTATGGTGTTGAAACGTAATTGTAATTGTGTAGCGAGTGTACAACAATTTCCGCTCCAACTCCCGGAAGAGCTACCATTTGTGCCTCATGGCTCGGTACAGCACACTTTCCGTTTGTGTCTTTGAAATTCTTCTTCAAAAAATCTCCCAAGATGTTTACTAAGAGGGAGTTGTCTTTGTCTACTTCTTAGGCTAGAAACCGAAGAACTTACAAATGAAGAGCGTTGGAAGAAGAAAGATTAGCAGAAGAAGAAAAGAAGTAGAGAAATAAGCGAAGGATGAAGAGCAGTAGCATCAGCCAAAAAGAAAAATTGCTACTAAAGGATTATTAAAGACTTATCTGTACTGAATCTTTGCACATTTTGAAGGAATGGAGCCATACACCGAACGTAAAGATTGAACTATTGTCACACGGTGTCTTTCGTCCGTATCGTGAAATTTATGAGGAGAAAGACAAAGAAAACATTCAGACAAAGCTCACCATGTTTCTGAAAAATATAAAAAAATAAAATAAAATAAAAACTCCACGCCCTGCCGCAGTTGACGACATCGACAATTCACAACCAATCACCAGCGGCTAAGATGTTTTGTATTTTTACTTATTTTGGTGTGTTTTGCAACAAAAATGTTTTCTGGTTTTTCCTTTTTTCTACTTGTATTTTGGCTTTTTGTATGTTTAGCAAATATCAAGTCAACTGTGCTATAGTATGCAGTGTTTCACTTAAACCTGATGAACGTAAAAATATGAAACAAAGCAATGCGTAGAAAGAAGATACGAATGGTAAAGAAACGGGAAAAAATTCTAAAAATACAGTAATGCCTACACAAATATAAAAAGATTGCAAAATGAATTACAGGACGACTTATGTCACTCGTAACCAATCGAGGCTGTAAGTCGACGAAGAACTGTATATATATATATATATATATATATATATATATATATATATATATATATGAAGAAATATAGTTTTACGGTATGGTATATATATATATGAAGAAATATAGTTTTACGGTATGGTATATTTATGGGATAAAAGTGTTCAATATCAGAGATAGAGCGTATGTAAATATAAAAGTGAACTTTGAAGTAAACACTTAGAGGCAACAGACTGTTTCATGCTAAATGCAATCATCAGGCCACATGCGTTGTTTTTTCTCCACTATTTATATATACAGTCAGTGGTGCATTGTGGGTAGTCTACTGCATCATGGATAGTCGATTTTAACGTTTATTTTGGCAGGGATGGTTTGTTAATATTTTTATTAATTACTTTATATATTTATTTGGATTAATTCATTTTACTTGTTTTTGTTGGATCTAGTAGATTTTGTAAATATTTTTTTTCTAAAATATCATTAGTTTTAAGGTCTGAATTAATAATGATAAATGGTGAGGAAACGTGCAGATTAAGTTGCTTAAATACAATCTCAGAATTGGCTGAATTTAATGCATATAAGAATTCCTAACTCTAGCATCGCTCCTTCATTGTCAAGACTGATTTATAGTGTGTGTGTGGAGGTTGACAAGCGCGTGGGTTTAGGTTACGTCCAAAAATTACCCACAACGATATTCCTCCGACCAACACTCTTTGGTGCAATGAGGGAGGTTCTGACATAGCGTTGTAATCTCCGGGACCAGACGTCCCTCAATTATTTGCTGTGTTCTGTCCGAAGACAGTGTAGAAGAGAAGATGACTTACTTCGTATGGCAAAGCAAGCACGTATATATACCTAGCGTGCAAAATGCGTGAAGGAAAAGGAAAAAGAAATATAGCCGCCCTAACACCTTAACTTAAGAAAGGCAGGATCTCGGAACTAGGAGAATTGGCGAGAGTGGTTGGGCATATGCAAATTTTTCGCGAGATCAGCTCGGCATAAAAACACCACGCAAGAGAGAAAACGGGACAAAGACGCTCGTGAACGTGGTAATCCGTATACGGGAAGACTTTGTCAGCTGGGAAAGCGATTACTTGGGCCAGTTTCACACATAAACATAAAAAATAATTCAAACATAATTGAGAAATAAAATGCAGTTTGTCCGCATGAAGGGAGATACGACACTCGGTATTTGCTCGCACCCTTGCAGGATGTGACACAAGGTAGGTTTAATGTGAAGAGCCGGAGCGCGTGCACTCGAACCAGATTCAAAAACAGCTCACACCACCCAGAAAATGTCGGTTGTGATGGCGTCGGTATTACTACCGACCTTCACTCTTTAGTGCAATGTGGGAGGTAGTGCTGCAAGTAGCTGTTCACTAGAACCGGACACCTTTCTATATTTTTAGTTACACTCTATCCGAGGACAAAGACACAAATCAGTTGCATTCTCTCCGAGGACATTGACACACCTGAGTTGCGCTCAGTCCGAGGACAAAGGCACAATTGAGTTACGCTCTTTTCGTAGAAAAAGACACAACTGAGTTGTGCACAGTCCGAGGACATTGACACAACTGTGTTGTGATCAGTCCGAGGACAAAGGCACAATTGAGTTACGCTCTTTTCGTACAAAAAGACACAACTCAGTTGTGCTCTGTCTGAGGTCAAAGGCACAATTGAGTTATGCTCTTTTCGTACAAAAAGACACAACTCAGTTGTGCTCTGTCCGTGGACATTAACACAATTGAGTGGCGCTCAGTCCGAGGACAAAGGCACAACTGAATTGCGTTCTTTTCGTACAAAAAGACACAACTGAGTTGTGCTCTGTCCGAAGAAAAAGGCACAATTGAGTTGCGCTCTCTTCGAGGACAAAGACACAACTCAGTTATCCTGTGTCCGGGGACAAATACACAACTGAGTTGCTATCTCCTCGAAGATAGTGACGCAGTGAGATATAATGTAGTTTATCCGCTCAAAGATACTACACTTTGATCGCAGCCCGAAGGCGAAGAAATAAATAAAAGCGCAATGAATGCTGAATGTTTCCTTATACGGAAACAATTAATGTTTACTATTATAGTTACCATTTCTTATGTTCATGCATACGTTTTACCCATCCGTCTAAACCGAACGTTTTTATCAGCTCTTTTTACATTTGTAGGAATTAATCAAGAAAACACATCAATAAAGAAATACTCTGTACGGAAAATAAAACAAAGACCAGGACTTGAAGGAAAGAATTAAGCGGAGAAAGAATGAGTGACTGAGTGAGTGAGTGAGTGAGTGAGGGAGTGACTGATTTACTGATTGAGTGAGTAAGTGAGTTAGTGACTGAGTTAGTGAGTGAGTGAATGAGTTAGTGAGTGAGTGAGTGAGTTAGTGAGTGACTGACTGAGTGACTGATTTAGTGAATGAGTGAGTGAGTGAGTGACTTAGTTAGTGAGTGAATGAATGAGTGAGTGGCTGAGTTAGTGAGTGAGTGAGTGAGTGACTCAGTTAGTGAGTGAGTGACTGAGTGAGTGAGTTAGTTAATGAGTGAGTGAGTGAATGAATGAGTGAAATGAGTTAGTGAGTGAGTGACTGAGTGAGTGAGTGCGTGAGTGACTGAGTTAGTGAGTAAATGAGTGAGTGAATGACTGAGTTAGTGAGTGAGTGAAAGACTGAGTGAGTGAGTGATAGAGTGAGTGAGTGACTTAGTGAGTGAGTGAAAGACTGAGTGAGTGAGTGATAGAGCGAGTGAGTGACTTAGTGAGTGAGTGAGTGAGTGAGTGAGTGAGTGAGAAGATTGATCTGGATCTGCAGTGACAAAGTAAATATCACGAAACCAAGAAAATGTCGACGTGAACACAAGTGGGCGAACGCTTCCATTTTGGAGTGGTGTTGTTAAGTGCGTAGGAAAGCCATCCGATTCCCGGCAAGCGACCAATCTATTTCGTTTCGTTCTCAATGGGCTTCCTCGCCTGCGTTGAAATGTCTACTGATTGTGGAACAATGTTTGGTTGTAAAGGGCGGGAATTGTTGCCATCGCTGGTCTCAATATTCCAAGTAGCTTATCGTTTTCTACTTTCATTTTCAAATTCTCACACTTCCTCTCTTTGCTGTCGTCGCATGTCTGCCGCATGCCACTGTCGCCAAGATGACAGCTGGCATCGTTGCCATTTAGTTAGCTTTCCAACCAAGTAGATGATTTTCTTAAGAGCTGCCTTTAGCTTCTTTCTCTACCGCTTGATTTCTTCGTTTCGACTTATTATAATTTTAAGTCTTGATTAGCGTACCATTCCTTTCTTTCTTTATAACGTTTCCTTTGTTCATATATTTCTTTTTAATTATTAGTTTGTGCTTCTTTTTTCTTTTTCATCTTCTTTCTTCCTTTTTCTTTTTGCCTTCTTCTTTCGTTCTTCCTTTTTGTTTGTTTGTTTCTGTCTTTCTTTTTTCTTTCCTTCTCATTTACTCTTCTTCTTTCTTTCTTCGATTTATTTCTAATAATAACTTTTTCTTTCTTTTTCAATTTCTTTCCTATTTTCCTTTCCTTTTTATTGCTTTTTTTCCTCTATTTTTTCATTCATTCTTCCTTTCTTTCTTTCCTTCCTTTCTTCTTTTATCAGTTTTTTTTTTATTTTTACGTCATATTCCCTTCCCTTTTGGTTTTTTCTTTCTTTCTTTCTTTCTTTCTTTCTTTCTTTCTTTCTTTCTCATTTGTTTCTAGGCTTTGTCTTTGCTTGTCCACTTCACATTGACCAATGTTGACGCAATTTCGATTGTTGTGATATCTTGACCATAGCCGACAGCTCTGGTCACTTAGCAGCTGACTGGACACTTCCGACATCATCCTGAAACAAATGCTTGACTAATCTTCCCTACAGTAAATTGTTACGAAAGCGTTTTCACACATACTTGTATATTGCCCATCAAGCAAAGGTGTGCGTGTGTTAGCGAGGGGAATTATTTATTTGATTAATATATTTAATTGTCTGTAACAAAGAGTAGATTCATTAACATATAAAACATCGTTCGGCCGGTTGAATTTCTTCTTTCGATATTTGCTGTAGTTAAAACAACGTTTCGTTCAATCCATTCTTCAGCCTTCACCGAGAAAGAAGAAACGTATAGCCTTGTGGAAAGAGGTTTCCTTAGCTTTCGGGAATAAATATAGCTAGAATTGATTCGTTTTTACGGCTTATCAACCCTTTGTGGATTATTTAAAGCCAAAACATATTTTGATATTGTTAGAATTATTGCGAGATTTTTTTCTAGATTAACAATGATTTTCCTACATGTAAGTCTTACTTTTTAACCCATATCTGTGGGAGAATTAATACCTTTCCCAAGGTTATTTGCCCGGAAAGTGAAAGTAACGAACCCGACTTGATAGCGAGAAAATTTAAGTTTTTCCTGTGATCTTTTAATAACGATTGGTTGCGTTTTGTGCAAATTTTATTAAAAAAAATAAAATAAAAAAACACTCCACCTCCAAAAGAAAGAAAGAAAAATATTCAGAATATTTCAAAGGTCTTATAACTTAAGATAAATAACAGTGATCATTTTTTAATCGCATGTAAGGTAGTAAAGCCACTAAGACACAACGGGTTATAGAGTATGGAAGAATTACGAACAGAAACATTAATAATAAGCGGAAAGAGAAAAGAGTAAGCAGGAGGACAGTAGATACCGATTGACAGTGCATTTAAATTTTTACAGATTAAATTTCGCTGAAAAGTATGGAACCGGAAGGAAGTTCCACAAGCGAGAAGAGCGAGAAAAGGAGAACATCATGGACCGAGTGTGTTGGCAACGATGAGGTCTTGTAGAGGATGCAATCAAGGAGGAGGCTTATACTTAACACCAGGAAAAGGCAGCTGAAGTTTCTGGGACACGTAATCAGAAAGGAAGGCCTGGAGAATCTGATACTCAGGGGTCGAATAGAACATAGAGAGACAAGAGAAAGCAACGCATGACATAATTGGTGGACGACAGAACATGGTCTGGTGGATGTGGCAGTGGTACATGAAACTTATTGAGAGCTACAAGGGATAGGGGAAAGTGGAGAGCCATGATCACCTACGTCCTAAAGGCACATAAAAAGAAAGTAAGAAAGGAAGGAAGGAAGTATATAATTTACGGTTACAGCTTGCCAGCTCAACAATAAATTGATGAATTCTCGACGCCAGTCTAGAACTGCACTTAAATTCAAAAAGTCTATGTACCATAGTGAAGAGCTTATTCGAGCAATTACCATGAAATTATTTATAGAAAAGACACAGAGAGGCAACCTTACGGCGGTGGGAAAGTGAATGAGGCTGGGCCACCAGATCAGGACGAATGCTGATTATTCTTTTGATCTTATCAAAGAGCTCAAGGTAAATCGCAAGGGCATCGGAGCATATGTGGCGGCGATGTTCTAAGTATTAAATGTCTGGAAAGTAATAAACCTTTTTACCGAGTAAAAGGCTTGCGGGGGGGAGTATTGTGGGGACCAACCTACAAATGGACTCTTCCACACCTATATAATATGGCTAGCAACTCTGAGTAAAGTCAGTCACCAAGTAAGCCCACATTAAGCCGGCCTTGTGCCACATTCGACCCGTGTGGGAGGGTTGCTAAATATCCAGTCACCAAGTAAGGGTCACCGAGTAGTAGCCGCACAGTGAATGAATGAGTGAGTCGGGACACCAGTGAGAAAAAGTACTCTCCTGTCCACATTTACCTTTGTACTACATTTCCGAGAATATACTATTTAACCTATATCCGAGTCCGTGTTATCTTTCTATGGTTTTACACCATAACAACAAGCATGGACGAATAATAGACTTATAGATATGCAAAATAGATTCTGGAGAGCAAAAACTCTCTCGGACAACACAGTGAACCGACTTTCTTAGCAGCTGACCTAGCAATAGATTCAGTATAGTCTTTTCACTTCATACAGCAGAGAACCTGAGCCCGAGAAGGCGCTTGCAGCAAATTAACGCTATTGCCGCAGTTAAAGTGGATATTCATGCAGGCTTGGAATATTGTTGTCACATCTGGTCTGGTAATCCTGCTATATCTTTAGAGATTCTTGATAAAATCCCAAGAAGAATGTAAAATGTTATTAGTCTTGACCTGACATCTCAGCTCCAGTTACTTTCCCATCACCTGTGTCTTTTCTATAAATACTTTCATGATAATAGTTATGATGAAGTTTCCTCTATGGCACCGAGACTTTTTGAAAGTATGGGCAGTACTAGATTGGCAGCAATGGCCCATCTTTTTACATTGGAAATAGCTTGATGTAACCGTATGTTCTATGCTAACAGTTTCTTTTCTGGCACTTCTCGCTTGTGGAACTCTCTTCCGGCTTCTTGCTTTTCGGTCAACTTACATCTTCAAAGATTTAAATGCAACGTCAATAGTTATCTTCTGTGTTCTTAATTCCTGTTCTCGCTCCTCAATATATGTTTACTTTTTCTCACATTTTCTCACTCTCAGTAACACGTTGCGTCTTAGTGGCTTTATTGTCTTCCTATTCGTTTTCATTTATACAAGTCTGGTTCAAGGCTAAAAATGTTATAAATTAGTTTTCTATATTCTTGCTCTATTTCTGACCATTTTACGAAAGCAGTAAAATGATCTGAAGATGTTGATATAAATTGTCCGACGTATGATTAATTTCGCTTTTCATAAGCCATTATCAGTGTTGTTGCTGATAATGTTGTGACTGTATGTATGACCTGTGCTGTTCTATGCTGTATCAGTTTCATTTTTCAAATATGTATAAAGGAAATACACAATGGTATATTTTATAATTATTTCTCTCTTTGGGGAAGTCATTTTGTACTTTTGAAAACCACTCCTCTCTGTCACTGTCTCTCACCCTCTCTCGCACACACATGCATCTATATATAGACGTGCGTGTGTGTGTGTGACGAGTGTATATATATATATATATATATATATATATATATATATATATATATATATATATATATATATATATATATATATATATATATATATATATTCGTAAATCACTAGCGGGTCTTATCGCACAAAATTTCATAACTAAATCAATCAATTGGTTAAGTTGTCAGATCCTCATACGTTGAAACTGACGGGAGAGACCATTATTATGGATTATTTTATTTATAACTTTTTTCTCCTTTTCTCTAACATATTCTTTAACACTTAGTAACGCCTTGTATCTTCGTGGCTTTATTGCCTTGATTAGTATTAAATGATTAATAGGAATGAATATCAGAAAAGAATAACAAGACATTTATAGGTAACGTAAAAAGGTAAGACGAAAAAGAAAAAAAAGCAAGCAAAAAAGAAATGAGTCTATCAGTGATTGATTCGTCTTGCATATCATTCTTCTGTCCTCGATAGAGTTCTGACGAGAGACCAATGAATAGAGATAAGCCTTTTCTTTCTTATTTTTGTCTTTTTCATTTTCGGTTTACCTTCTTACACAGTATTCTATTCTTTCCTGTTCTTGTCCTTTTTATTGCAATTATTAAACACTATCAAATACGACTTGAAATTCCTCGGTGTAAGTCTCAGTTATAACAAATGTACTATGAGGAGATAAGGAAACTGAATACAAGATGGGCTGCACTAGAAGTGATTTTCTCCAACATCACAAATTACTACAAAACCAGAATATTAAGCTTAGAACTCGAGTCATGTTCTAAAATAGTTTTATCAGATGGAAACTTTCATTATTACTACGAACAAAGAGTTAGGAAGGAAGCCTCAATTAATACTGGAAAGAGCGATAATAGGTACTGGATTTGAGAAAACTATTTCCCCAAAAATTGTTTTAATATTAATTATTATTATTATTATTATTATTATTATTATTATTAATAATAATAATAATAATAATAATAATAATAATAATAATAATAATAATAGTAGTAATTTTAATATTCGTAGTACTGGTTGCTCGGTCAATGAATGCCAAATGTTTCCTCATAGAATAGTAATATTTTCGTGTCCGAAAAATCACCGTCTCAAAATCACCTTGACTACGCTTTAGCGAACCCGTTTAGGAAAATCACTAGTAATTTAAGTAACTATTTTTCACACGAAACAACTTAATTAAATATCTTAAACACAACCCCAGAAAAATATTAATAATCTGTTAGCTATTAAAGAAATTACGAATAATATTGATTATCCTATTACCATTGTAGCTTACGACGAAACACCAGTTCCTGGACGGTTACCGAAGTTAAACAAAGTTAAGACTGGTCAGTACCTAGATGGGTGACCTCTTGAGAATACCAGATGCGATAATGAATAATGGTGTGGATTTGCTAATCGGAGAACCGAGTGCCAATTCCCGTTGTGTTTGTTATATTCCCTTACGCGCAAATAGTCTTGGGAAATGTATGAATCCTGATCTTCACTATGACTTAGTGAGATTTGTAACACTGAACCATTATTATCTGAAATAAAAAATATTCATACGATCAAAAAATATTTTCTGCTGCAAAGGGTTGATAAGACGAAGAAAACGAACCAATCAATATATTACCGTTGTAGTTTCATAGATACACAAGCGAGGCTAATGTCTTTTTTTAATCAGATGCTTAGCACTGTATCTCAACCTTTTTAAGCAATGGCTTACCTAGGAGGAAATAAAAAATATCCCGGCACACTTAGCAAAAATTTTTAAAGGGTATACATTTAAATGTTATGAAATAAAACCGCAATTTTTAAGAAAATACACACGCAAATATGAACCTACTTTATTTCAATGTTTCTTTTCAGTTATTTGTAGAGCTTATTTAGTGTGAAACCTGTGTCTGGTGTTTGTTTTTTTTTCTCGATTTCTTCAATGTTTGATCGAATGTGCGATAAGCAGACCCTCATTCCTTCTCCAGTTGAGCGTAGTCTTTCTCGCTTCTTATTGTTGGTGTTATTCAGGGTTGAGAAGCCTAATTCACATAAATAATAAGTAGAAAATTGCAATAAAACTGATAAAGCCTTTTTAGTTAAAAGGTGGGATAATCGTTTTGTATTGAAATCCAAAGTGTATCAATATTTCGCGGGACACTTGAGAGGATCGCCCGGGGCCGGGGCGCGGCGCTTGAGAATCACACCGCGTCAGTGACACGGCGTAAAATTTTATTGAGAACCTGGTCTCTTAATCAGACAAATTGGTGAGGAATTTTAAGATTTATTTAAAGAATAAGACAGCTAAAAACATGGAATTTGAAAGATATTGTCATAGATGTTTAGAAAATTTAATTCGGCTTCACGTGAAAATTATACTCAATAAGCGGTCGATAAATCGCTATTGTTTTTTTCTCGAACGAGCTCACTAAATGGCAGTTATGTTTTTAATATTAGAATTTCTCCAATATTTGTGAGCCACTCAATCTAGAGGGTTATTGGTAAAATTGATAATGAGGAATGAAGTGTGTTATAAATGAAAGAGGAAGTAGGAGGACGTAAATAACAGGAGGATAAGGAAGTCAAAATTGTATTGTTGATTTGATGTTAAAATTTTTATTTTAATTATCAGGAATTTTTTAAATTTTAAATTTAAATTTTGAATTTTTAAATTTTGAATTTTTAAATTTTGAATTTTTAAATTTAATTTTGAATTTTTAAACTTTAATTTTTTAATTTTTTTTTTTTTAATTTTTATTTTTCAGGAAATTTTATTTTTCAAGAAATCACTCGATCTATTTCACAAATTGGTAGTTTTTGTGAAATGCCTGAATGGAATTTTCTAATTTATTTGAATCGCAGATGAAATGAGAGTGATTCGACTCAGTGGAACTATGTTCGTTTGTTTGTTCAGAGGCATATCAACATCCTTATGGGTGACTTAATGTCGAAATTTAATTTTCTTGGGAGCATTAGTAATTTTCTTTACAAAAATGTATTGCTGGTAATTTTTTTTTTTTTTAAATTCATTGCTGGCAACTTTTTCACTATGAAAAGGCATTGTTGGTATTTTCACTATAAAAATGTATCTTTATACTTTTATAGTGTTTTGACCAAAGTTTGGTGGTTAACTATTTGTCCATTGAAGTGGATTTTTCTGGAAAAAAAAAATCCACCGACACCATACAAAAGTCACCGACGCTTCATCACACAAAAGTTTTATGCCGTCAGCGGCCTTGTAGGGGGTCAATTATTTTACACCCTACACCTCCGCTCTCATCAGCGCAACATTATGGAACAGACATAGAGCATACCTGGTAAACATATATACTTTACTTTCCGGGTATCAGTCGTAAAGATTTGTACTCTATTTGTACTTGATTCTTCGAACACGCCTGGTAAATAATTGTACTCTACTCTTCGGGTATCTCTCGTAAATATATGTACTTTACACTTCGGACATACTTAGTACATATTTGTACTCTACTCTTCGCTCATACCACGTAAATATTTATATTTTACATTCCGGACATCTCTCGTAAATATATGTACTTTACTCTTCGGACATACATAGTACATATTTGTACTCTACTCTTCGGTTATACTACGTAAATATTTATACTTTACATTCCGGACATCTCTCGTAAATATATGTATTTTACTCTTCTGACATACTTAATACATATTTGTACTCTACTCATCGGTTATACTACGTAAATGTTTATACTTTACATTCCGGACATTTCTCGTAAATATATGTACTTTACTCTTCGGACATACATAGTACATATTTGTACTCTACTCTTCGGTTATACTACGTAAATGTTTATACTTTACATTCCGGACATCTCTCGTAAATATATGTACTTTACTCTTCGGACATACATAGTACATATTTGTACTCTACTCTTCGGTTATACGACGTAAATGTTTATACTTTACATTCCGGACATCTCTCGTAAATATATGTACTTTACTTTTTGCATATACCTCGTAAATATTTGTAATCTTCCGGTAAACCTTGTAAATGTATATACTCTACTCTTTGGGCATCCCTGGTAAATATTGTACTTTACTCTTCGGACATAACTATAAATATACGTACTCTACTCTTCGGATATCCCTCAAAATATTAGATCATTCCGGGAAATGTTTGCACTTTATATTTCGTTTATTCCTCGTAAATGTTTGTATTTTACTATTCGGTTATCTCATGCAAATCTTATTTTTACTTTGCATTTCGGACATCCTTCATAAATATATATTCTTTTGACTGGCCATTTACTCTAGCGTAAATACATTTCCTGGTTTGTAAGCCAGTTTTGAAAATCATTGCATCTGAAATTGTTTCACTCTGTTTTTTCCTATGATGGTGACAGTTGTCAAACTTAGTCAAACATGTTAAACATCGGCATATCTTATAATCCTTGGTGGAAAAACGTTTTAAATAAAACTAAAACTGCATTCGCATATATTTTTTTAGAAAGGAGAACATGTTGAATGAAAAAATAAGAAGAGATAAAACGCGAAGAAATGAATGAAGAAGAGAAAGAAGTATGAAATGACGGGCAAAACAAAACAAAAACAAAAAAAAATGAAGACGAATTGAAGCCAGAGTTGATGAAAAAGAAGAAGGAAATATGTTAGAATTGAATGAAATAAAAACAGGATGAAAGAGAAAACGAACGGATTAGCAATGAAAAATGAAATTAAAGAAAGATATAAAAAAGAAGGAATGAATAAATGAAAAAAAGAATGAGCAAAAGAAAGATTGAAGGGAGGAAAGATATAAAAGAGATAAAATGAAGAAGAAAGTAAATCAGTTAAGGAAAAAAAATGAAAGAAAGAAAGTATGAAAAAAGGAAAGAAAGAAAAGCAAGAAAAGGTAAAACAAAGATCAAATGCTGAGCAGGCAAATAAATAAAAAACAGCAAAGCAATAAAAAAAAAGACAATACATGCTATTGATCAGAAAACTGAGCGGCTGCTGAAATGAAGAAGGGAACAGAAAATAAAATGAGGTGAGAAAAGCAAAAAGGAAAGGAAAGAATAAAAATATTTTTGGCGAAGCGGAAAAGAAAAAAAAAGGTAAGAAAAATGAAAGTGAGGTTAAAGAAGTTAGGGAAGAAGTCAAACAAAATATAGATAAAAGAAGGGGTAGTAGGTCTAAAGGAGGGGAAAAGTGAGCGGGAAAAGAGAGTATGGGGTGAGCTGAATAACAAAAAAACAAAAAAACAATATTGGGTAAAAGAAAGGTGATTGGGAGTGAAGGTGTGTACAGAGAATAGGAAGATGAAAATGGGACGCGTGGAGAAAAGAAAGAGCAGGTGTAGAAAAGAAGCATTTTGAGAAAAAGAAAAGGAAATAGAAACAATGAGAAACTGAGAAGAAAATATAAAGAAAAGAAGAAAGAACATTAAGGCAAATGGAAAGAAGGCCTCGTTCAAAAAATGGTGAAAAATAAAGAAGGAAACAAAGAAAGAAAGGAAAAAGAAAAACAATACGAAACTTGAAATTAAAATGGGGAGGAGAAATAGCTAAGATGTGGGAGAAGGACAAAGAAATGGTAAAAAGTATATAGAAAGGAGACAAGATTCAAAAAGGAAGAAAGGAAAGCAGAAAACGAAAATCGAAAGAAGACAAACTTCAAAAGAAAATGGAAAAAATAAAAAAATAAGAAGAATTTAAAAGAAAATTGAAAGGATAAGAAGACAAGAACCGGAAAGAAAATAGAATGGAAACAAAATTCAAAAGAAAATGACAAGGAGACGAATAAGAAAAAAAGGAAAGAAACTTAAAATACAACAGAAAATAACACGAAGAAGAAAAAGAAGAGGTAAAAAGATAAAGGAAAAAGAAAATGGAAAGTAGAGAAAAATGGTAAGAAGAAGAAGAAGAAGAAGAAGAAGAAGAAGAAGAAGAAGAAGAAGAAGAAGAAGAAGAAGGAGAAAATGCAAAGAAAAGAAAGTTGAAAAGAAAATAGGAAGAAGCGGAAGAAGAAAATGCAACAAAAATAACATTGAAAAGAAAAAGGGAAGAAGAAGAAGAAGAAGAAGAAGAAGAAGAAGAAGAAGAAGAAGAAGAAGAAGATGATGAAATTGCAAAGAAAAAATTGAAAAGAAAATGGGAAGAATAAGAATGGCATGATGTAGAGGAGGAAGAAATGGGAAGAAGAAGAAAATGCAAAGAAGATATAATTCAAAAGAAGAGGGGAATAAGAAAAAAGAAGAAAACAGGAAGAAAGAGAAAAAGAAAATGAAAAAAAGAAAAATTTTAGAGAAAATGTGCAGAAGAAGAAGGAAAAGAAAGGAAGGAAAGAAGGAAGAACAAAAATGGAAAGACGATGAAAAAGAAGAATCATAAAAGAAAATTAAAAAATGAAGAAGCAAATTGTAAAGAAATGCAGAGAAAACAAAATTCAAAAGAAAATGACAAGAAGGTTTAAAAATGAGCAGAAAAGACAAAAATGTAGTGGGCAAGGAGAATCGAGAGGACAACGAAAGCAACACGAGATGTGAGAACCGACGTGTGGGTGGTGTTATATGGTGAATGGTATTCGGGTGAGGGATGAATAGTTAGAAGATCCGGACGGTGACAAAGTGCCATATTGATCTTGGGGAAATCATTTGACAAGGCCAGACGCTGACGTCCGCCGATGTAAAGTGCCATTGGATCGCTAATGAATCGGACGTCATGCCGGCCATCAATTACCAACGAACAACTGGCCGTGACTAGTTGCGTTAGTTTGTGACACTGATTGATAACAATAACGATGTTGGTTCTGTCGGTCGGAGGTCTAAGGCCTGAGTTTGGCCTCCCGATGGCGAAGGGAATCAAGGAATGTCTGAGGGGCATGGACGAGACGATGATGATTATGATCAGGATATATATATATATATATATATATATATATATATATATATATATATATATATATATATATATATATATATAATTGTGTGTGTGTGTATGTGTGTGTATGTGTCCAAGTACATATATGAATATATACACACACACAGTGTGTGTGTGTGTGTGTGTGTGTGTGTGTGTGTGTGTGTGTGTGTGTGTGTGTGTGTGTATTGTTATTACTATAATTCCCGTGAAATTATTGGTTTACACCAATCTGACAAGAGTGGGTGATTTGGACAGGGATTCAGAAACAAAGACCATGCAATTTTTATACTGTTGTTCACACAATATGCGTCCCAAGAGCCATTCAAGGTAGACCATTACGAAATGAGGTTGTTCTCAGTGCTTACAAAGAGGGAGTAAGAAGTGCATATTATGAGGATAGGTGTGATAGATAACGATTGACCCTAGACTTGACGAAATTAAGCTTGTTGTGATCGGGGAAGCGTCCTTTCTGGGGCCCATTCCAAAATGTAACACTTCTGAAGAAGAAGCTATTTGAGTGGAACTTCCTCTTCACTAATGGAATATGAAGCAAATCTGGATGAGTGGGCGCAGTATACATCGCCTGGTGAATCCTACCTGTGAATGTCAACTCTGGTAGAAATATAAGGTGTAATTTGCCTGAAGCTCTATCATGAGTACAGTGCGAGGCGTACACATTCCGTTTTAACAGTAAAGGTTTGAATGGTGGTATTTTTGACATTTTACATCGATTGGTTATTATTATTAACATCTTATATGAAGTATCTTTATTCAAAAGTTGCGTATTAATTTACCAATTAATCTATACGTTTAAATTATTTACTAGTTTCTTAAAGAATCCATATATTTGTCATCTATGCAAAAGATATATGTAGGAAATTCACAAGGCATATGACTTGTTTAGCATTTTGTTAAATTACCTCTCCACCCCATTTTTATTTCTTAGGAAACGGCATTGTCTTGTTTGTATGATTTATGTAACCATTTGCATCCGCTTTAGTTTATGCCTGGCTGCTGTTAGCTGCCAATCTACGGGTCATGACCCATTTATAAAAATAATTTTTAATTTTTGGTTCATCGCTCAGTTTAAATTTAACGTCGGTCATATTTGATTGGTTGATCAGAGTAAAGCTCCACAACCTTATAACCCTACATTTTCCTTTTTTCGTAAAAAGAGGTTGTATTTTGCTTTTAAATCTAAATAAATCATTCACTCGCCAGGAATTTACAATCGCCTGATGAGATGCATTGATACACATCGAAACACGACTGCAATTGTGTAGCGATTTTGACATGTTTTTGTGTAATTTCCTAAAATAAATAACATTGCTTTAATTCGTATTGAGCCCACTTTTAAATTAAATTAGTGTTAGTAACATATTGTACGGATATATTGGTATTTGGTTGGTATTTTGACATTTTGCAGTGATTGGTTATTTTTATTAACATCTTATATGAAGAATCTTTATTCAACAGGTGCATATTAATTTACCAAATAAATCTATACGTTTAAATTATTTATTGGTTTCTTAAAGAAGCTATTTATTTATTAACTATTAAAAAATATGTAGGAAATTCACAAAGCATATGACTTGTTTAGCATCCGTACAAGATGTTACTAATACTACCAGAAGATTAATACAAAATTATATTAAATCCAAATTAATCTTACAAATTGAAAGATAAGCCTTGTATGTGGCAACGCAGTACAACTAAAACATAAGAAAAAGCGTAATCAAATTCCAAAGTTTAACTAAATTGTAAGTAAGGGTAAACTATGTTTACAATTTACACTTAATTCATTTCTTTGATTTAATAAGACATTTTTATGTTTTCGAAGTACTATCCTAAAATATATAATATTGCTCTACTTTATATTGAGCTCTCTTTTAAATGAAACCTTACCAACGTTGGAATTATACTCTATTCGTTCTCATCTTACCTGAATATATATATATATATATATATATATATATATATATATATATATATATATATATATATATATAAGTAATTATACTCGTCTGGAAAAACTTTAGGTGTTTTGGCGTGTAAATGAACAAACCAATACCCAAGGAAAAATAAGGAATAAAAAAAGAAAAACCTAAGAACATGTAATTCAGTTGAAAACAATCGTTCAGAATCCAACCTCAGAGTCCAAAGAAAAAAACCTCCAATACGAGTAAAGCAGAAGTAACTAAGCAAAGTGCTCAATACACTTAGAGCAAATCTAACTATGAATCTAAAGAGCCTACGCGGATCATGGTACCCTGACGATCTGCGTAGGTGAAACCTAGGTAGGTTTTCCTGGCTCTTTAGGTTCATAGTTATATATATATATATATATATATATATATATATATATATATATATATATATATATATATATAATTGTGTAGTTACGAAGCAATGCCATTTTTATACATGATTCGTTAAAGACGACTGATAAGTTACTGTGATTAAGCTTTTCATTTAATTTTTCTTGTCTTCGTAGAAGTGTATTCTTTTCTGGCCACAAAGTGTGTAAAAACTGTTCGAAAGTTATGCATATCCGAGCGCTTTCGGATATTATTTTAGCCATTATCAAGGGAATTTTTATTTTTTTCAATTGGGTATGTGGGTTTTTATGTATGTATTTAAAGTTATAGGAATGTTATATTTTCCAAACACAGTCATCACATTGTTGACTTTTCCATTATTATTAGGCCTTACATTATTTTCAATCCTTTTTTTTTACATGTGGATGAGGTTATTATGCTTGTATTTTCTACTAGTATGTTTCGGATCAAGTCTAGTAGGGTTTTGTGTGCGTTTAAATGAGTCCTAATGGAACTATGGTCGGGTTAGGTGTAACGTAATTCCTCCAGATAGGCATGTAGTAATATGTAATTATTTATGAGCTTGGTATGATCAGGAACACAGTTTCTTAAGGGTTATTTGAACTCGTAAATAATGTTGAGTATTTGTAGTTCTGATTTTGCAGGTGTGTTGTTATGTTTGATGATAATGTTAGCTGTTTTAATTTTTGGATTAGATAAATAATTTAATTTTCTTGTTCAGATCGACTGGGTTTGTATATTTCTTGATATTTCTAAGCGAAAATCCGTCTTGCTTATAGTTAAGATATGTTTGTCTTTTTACATTATTCGGACTATTGTCCTCATCTTTGTCGTCATATTAATAATTATGGCGACAAAGATGAGGACAATTGTCCGAATAATGTAAATAGTGTACATAATACCTCATCTCAGAAATATAGACAGATATTTGTCTTTTGTAGAAGATGGTAATGTTATTTTTTTTATCTGTATGTTCAGTATCGTTATTAGTTAATTTAGAAAGAAATAGTCTAATCTGGTGGTCGATGAGGTAGTTAGGAAAACCATTGTTTACTAGCATGTTGTTTTACACTACTGAGTTCTTTAAGGAAAAGTGAATAAGAGGATGAAACTTCAGATTATTCGCTCTCACGCAGAAACGGTAACAAATGCCCTCTCAACCTAGATGCAGTATAAATCACAGGTGTGATCTGTGGGTATTGTACAAACACAAATATGCCCGAGCAAGTGTCTGCAACAGGGATTCTGTAACCGCCTAGCAGACAAGTGTAATCGGAAAACGAGAGTGGCCGGCCATTAGACAGATAGAGAAAGTAGCAATGATGAAGAGATTAAGAATCAGTGTAAAAAGGAAAATTACATAGACAATGAAACCAGGGAGTCGTCGACAGAAATACACGAAGGAAAAATATGTAAAGACTTTCCAATACATCTCTGCATTCTCCCGCACACGAATCTCGGTATCGGTATACATATCGACTAAAGTGCTAAATCTTTTTCCCGTTTGACCTGCCGACAATGCTCTTTCTCTCCCCGCTAAAATGAGCGTTTTGCATCTTCCTTTTTCTTCCGCTCTCCTGTGGGTTTATTGTTTGTCCACGAGCGGCTATCAAATAAAAGGCGCAACATACAACGACAACAAACATCTGCAAACACTGTTCTGACTGTGCTAATAGATGGAGAGTCACGGTGATGGACAGGCAGATGGACAGGCAGATGGACGGCCCGGACCTGGTCATCACTCCTGGCTCATTCATCTGTTGTTTATCTCATTGACCAGTTCTGAACTGTCGGGAGCTCATTTACCGAGTTCGTGTTCATAACAGGCTTTTGGCGGGAACAGAAGATGAAGGAGTTTCGCAAAAGTACAATCCTTTGTCAGTTCCACTGTCAATCTGTCAGTGGGCCCCACGTAGACATTCTTTCTTTTACGTTTATCATCTATCACTTGTTTAATTTCTAACTCTCTTTTTTTTCTCTCTCTGTCTCTACCCCCCCCCCACACACACACATATATATATATATATTCATTTATTATATCTCAGAACGTCTTCCACGTTCTTCATTATGTTCGTGCGTACTGGTGTGAGTATGCGTGTATTACATTTTTACTTGACAGGCTCAGTTACCAAGAAATCTTGAAGTGTTCATTTCTGTCTTTACTAATGACTATCGAAGTGTTGATTAGGATTTATTCTCTGTGTGTAAGATTCGCTTATGAATGTATATATCTAACCCAGTATGTATATATCTATCGAAATACGTCCATATGTATCTTCTATTTTTAATCAATTCACCCCAAGCAGGGCGATAACGCCACTAAGTCGCCAAGGGCTTTTGGAAGTGAAAGTGAAAGCGAAAGTGAAGGAAAAGACTTTAGAAGGCATATCCGGAACATTCGCCGTAAACATTTTCGCCGTAGGAAAATTCGCTTCAGAAATATTCACCGTAGAAAATTTCGCTGTACAGGATTTTTGCCGTAAGACAATTTCGCCGCATTTTATTTTCGGTACCCTTATCTTGAACGTCCCTTTTGGAGTAATGTTCAATTTAATATATGAAGTATTTTGTTATCAAGTATATATGGATGTCTTTTTTACAGGGTCAAATATCATTCTTTGACCAGATATTTTATATTGAAGTTGGTTGCGTATTCAAGTTGTAAGCTTGTTTGAAATAATATATATTGCTTGAGTGAGAATTATTGGCAGACTGGTATTATGTTAACAGAAATTTTAATGTTCAGTCTGAAATATGAAATTGCGTGACGTAGGTTCTATCTAGCTGGCTGGCTTACAGTCACATCATGTTGAAAACACCGATTCTATGTATGTATCTATCTATTTGGCTTACGCTCACATCACGTTGAAACAACGGTTCTATCTATCTATCTGGCTGCATTGTCACATCACGTTTAAACACCGGCTCTTTCTTTTCTTTCTTTCTTTCTTTTTTTTTTTCTTTCTTTCTTTCTATTTGGCTTACAGTCGCATCACATTGAAACACCGTTCCCGTACGATTACCGTAGCTAAGCTATGTCGAACCTAGTCAATACCTAGATGGCTGACCACTTGGGAGTACCAGATGCTGTAATCTTGTATGTGGGGGGGTGTAATGCATAACGCTAGGGAACTGGAAATAGGAGAGCTGAGTTCCAATTTCATTTGGTTTCGTTATATCCGCTTACGTGCAAATACCCTTGGGAAAAGTATGAATCCACCACTTCTCCTCCAGCTATGGGTTAATTAGTAGGACTTGTATCAGTAGATCACAATTATCTACAACAAATCTTGCAATTTAAATATGTTTCCTGAGTTTAAATAACCTGCAAAAAATTGATAAACCGTAAAAAATCAAATTAATGAATCTGGGGAAGAAGCCGTCCGAGTGAAACTTCCTCTTTACTAATGGAATATTAAGGGAATGAGGAGGAGTTAACTCTTTATATGTGGCATAGTGGTCCTAGTTGTGAAGTCCTGGACTGGTGGAACCAAGAAATGTAGTTCCTTTGAACATCTGCCATGAAGATAGCAATGGAGTAGCAAATGGCTAGCAATGTTTCATCTGTGAGGAGAGGGTTGAAGGTGGGAAAACAATTTATCCCCCACAAGGCCATGCCAATACTGAGATTGAGCATAATATGTGTACAGGTACTTTCAACCTTCTCATTTGTCAAAGCTGCTTCTTATGATTATGACTTTCTTTGATAAAAGTTTGTGCATTTCTCCTTGTCTAATTCTTTTAAAACTATACCAGGCCCAAGAGTCACTCAAGACAGAAAGTTACTAAATCCAGTTGTTGTAAGAGTGCGCAGGGGAAGAAGCAAGAGGTGCATATTACAAGAATATTTAGGATAGATAACGGTTGCCCCTTAACTTGAAAAGATTAACACTGTAGTGATCAGTGAAGTATCCTCTCAAGGGTTATTTTCAACAATGCAGCTGTTCTGAGGAAGAAACCGTCTTAGCAGAACTTCCTGTTTACTAATGGAATATGAAGGGAATGAGGCCGAATTGATTCAGTACGCGTCTCATTGATTCAGTATGGCATATAAGACACATGGGTGTATAAGACGTACCTCAATTTCAGCAGGGCAGATCAAGAAAAATTAGTAATTAGTAAAATTAGTAAACCTACATATGGCATATAAGATGCAGGGGAATTTTAAAAGATATTTTTAGTAAAACAAAAGTGCGCCTTACATGCCGTCAAATATGGTACTCTAAAAGAACAATTCTGGTTTTGATTTGATGAAATCTTCAAGGAAATTTTCAGCCTATTGCACTTGTGAGAATGAGATGAATCCTGTAATTGGAAAAATTGTTACATTTAGAAGAATTTCACAACCCAAGCTGCATTACTTCTTTCTTTTGTTTTTTTTTGTTTTTTTAACTATACCAGGCTCAAGAATCACTCAAGATAGAATGTTACTAAATCTGGTTGTTGTAAGAGTGTAGAGGGAGGGAGCAAGAGGTGCATATTACAAGAATATTTAGAATAGATAATGGTTGCCCCTTGACTTGAAGAGGTTAATGCTGTAGTGATCAGGGAAGCATCCTCTCAAGTGTTATATCCGATAATGCAGCTGTTCGGAGGAAGAAGCTGTCTTAGTGGAACTTCCTCTTTACAAATGGAATATGAAGAGAATGAGGACGAATTGATTCAGTATGCCTCTCCTGGTTGCTTCTAGCTGTAAAAGGCCAGACTGAAAGAACCAAGGAATATAGTTTGCCATGAAAACAGTGACAGAGTAGGGAGTGGCTAGCAATGTTTCATTAGGCATTGAGGTAAAATCATGGGTCAAACTAAAAAATATAAAAAAAATCTTTATCTCTTAAATAAGCAATAATTACTTTCCAAGTCTACCTAGGATTGCAGCTGGCCACTCATGCAGATTTACATTTCTTTAACACCTGCTGAGCCAACCCGTATTTTGCACCGCAACTCTACCAAGCAGATCTTAGTTTCTGCGAGAGACCGTACAATCTGCCATGGTTAGTAGTTGAACAAGGGAAATCACCTCAAACTTAAACAAAGATGGGGAAGCGACAAAAACAATCTGAAGAATTTGAAGAATAAGAATGGAATATGAAATGGGACGAATTAACTCAGTGTGCGTCTCCTAGCCGCTACTAGCTGTAAAATTCCGGACTGATAGCATCTGCCTTGAAGTAGGCACTTTCTGGGATGATAGAATGAGTCGTAATATTTTCATCATCTTTAGCAATGTATTTTATAAATGAATTTCACCTGAATGATCCGATTTCTATGGTTGGAAGATTCTTCAGGGGCTGAAATCCATCGGAGACTTTTCGACGCAATAGGGCGACAGTGAACTACCGGATAGAAGTGTGTATGAGTGGATCAAGAATTTCTTTTTAAAAGTGACCGGAGAAGCGTAACGCACGAAGAAGGGGCAGTACGTCATCCAAACTCCATCACTGACGAGAAGATTCAGAAAGCGAAAGCTCGAGAGATGGTAGTGGCGAACGAGCGAGTTATCATCTATGAGGAATCATGTTCCCTGCAGATTCAGATCACAGCTCTTTGTTAAATCCATGGTGCACACAACTAAAGGAGCGGCCATGTTTATACTGTAACAGCAGCAGGAAAACTGGTACGATCTGGCTCAAACTTCGATCACATTAGTACTAACTATAAGCACGCATGAATAGAAGGCAGTGTGACAAATCTAAAGATAATCTACCTTCGTGTATATATATATATATATATATATATATATATATATATATATATATATATATATATATATATATGTATGTATGTGTGTATATATACGAATTATAATAGAATATATTATATTCATAACGAATATAAAGGCCATCCTTTCTATTTTATAAACAATGAAATGGTTACAAGTTTTATAATCTTCTAGAAGATGTATGATAAATGAATTTGTATAGAGCTTTTCCCTGTAGTATCTAGACTTTATGAATGTAAGCCCAGTACTAGATTGGCAATAAGGTCTCATCATTTTAAAGTTGAAGCCGTAAATGCAACCGTAAGTTCTATGCTGACAAATTCTTCTCTCGCACTTTTCACTTTCAGAAATCATTTCCGATTTCTTGCTTAAGGATTAAGAAAGAAATGAAGAATCTTCAGTAAATTCAATTTCTCACAAATTAAATTTTTATAAGACATCGCCGTTTCTGTTTTACACCGGAAGCAAGACAGTGAAGTCACTAAGACGCAAGGGGGTTTACTGGGTGTAAGAGAATATGAGAAAAAAAGAAAACATTATTAAGGAGAGAGAACAATTAAAGAAAATGAACAAAGAAAAACCGAAGATAACGATTGATATTGAATTTAAATTTTTGAAGATCAAAGTTGACTGAAAAGCAAAAGGGCAGAAAAGAGTTCCACAATTTCTTCTAATTATAATTGTCATACGAAGATTGATTCCAGCCTCGGATACACCTTCCAACGAGTGGAATCTGTATCACTACTATTTGTTCCTCCTTAGTGCACACTACGAGAGGAGCGGCCATGTATAAACTATAACAGCAGCAAGAAAACTGGTGCAATCAGGCTCAAACTTCGATCACGTGACCACAGTATTACCAACTACATGCACGCATGAGCAGAAGTCAGTTTGACAAATCTAACGATATGTTATGGCGAAAGTGCAGATATTTTTTGCTTAACCTCGTATATATATATATATATATATATATATATATATATATATATATATATATATATATGTATATATATATATGAAAAGTGTGTGTATATATATATATATATATATATATATATGTGTGTGTGTGTGTGTGTGTGTGTGTGTTTATGTGTGTGTGTATGTATGTATGTGCAATATATTAAAAACGTGAAACCCAGGGTCATAAACTCACATCAATCCAACTATATATATATATATATATATATATATATATATATATATATATATATATATATATATATATATATCATTGCTTGAACCGGCTTCTAATGCTCTGTTTGGAGCGACTTGGGGAGAATAGTCGTGGATAGTCGGGGCACAGTCCTACGGCTAAAGAGAAACTCGGATGTGTTCCAACACGGAATATGTGGTCGAGCGGCGCTATATTGAGTCTAAGTCGTTACTTCATCGTCACCAAGTCCCGTTTGTACATTTGGTATGACTTTGCCTGCCATCGTTACTGTTCGCCTTTCAAGTCTCGGTAGTGGATGCACACTGCTGATGAGTCACAAAGATGGGACGAAACGGCTGTCCTGTGCTTTCTGCATTCTGTTGAGATCTCTTCTTGAGTCGATGAAATACTTAATTATAATTTTCTCAAATCCTCCTAATAATTTCTATCACTTATATATATATATATATATATATATATATATATATATATATATATATATATATATATATATATATAGGCAAAAATGCTTATTTTCAAGTAATTAAATTAAGATTCAAGTGAACTCGGTACAATGACTCCACATTGCCGTCAATTTTAGCATATTCCCTCTTTATGCGTTCAGTCAAGTATGATGCATCTACGATTTTCATTGAGTACACCTTCTCCTTTAGCCTATCCCAGAAAAACAAACCAATTCTTTCTTCTTTCGACAAAACCCTGTTTAATCTGTGGAGATGAAAAAATATACTTAATGAGATTTCCTATATGTACAGACTTAAGGGGAACCCTCCACACACACACACACACACACACACACACACACACACACATATATATATATATATATATATATGCGTGTGTGTGTGTGTGTGTGTGCACGCGCGTGGGTGTGTGTGTAGAGCAGGGGTGGGCAAACTACGGCCCGCGGTCGACATGCGGCCCGCCAAACGATTTCGTGCGGTCCGCTTTAAAATGTTATTTATTAAAATTATATTTTTCCTTTAAAAGCCCTTTATTTTGCCAATTTTAAATATCAATTATTTTGATTTATATAAAACTATAATTTTTTAGAATGCAGCCCTTGTACTAAAAAGTTTGCCCACCCCTGGTGTAGAGGTACGGTGGTGTAGTGGATAGCGGCTCGGATTGAGGCATCCGAGTTCGAATTACACTCGAATCCATTACATTCACTTACGTGCTAATACCCTTGGAAAAGGTATTAATCCTCTTCTTCTCCCCACAGCTAGGGATAAATAGCAGGACAGACATGGTTCTATAGCCTTGGATGGCAACTGGTCTAGGATAAAGACAACTCTGAATTCAAAATCAGCAGAGGTTCGTTTAGGGACCTTGTGGCACGCAGGGCACCAGGTCTCTGTATTCAGCCCTTCAAAAAGTGCGGTTTCGTTCTGCACAAAGCCTTCACCACTATAATCAAACCATATGTCGGTTCCTAGGAACTGAGCTGCTTGACCCTCATAGGTCGAATACGACGGGATCCCACTATATATATATATATATATATATATATATATATATATGTGTGTGTGTGTGTGTGGGTGGGGGGTGTATGTATGTATGTATGTAATTTTATATGCGCAGTACTTACTGGAAAGCGCTCAATATCAGTGGTAGAGCTAACATATTCAGTTGTATGTATATGAGTTCGTGTCCCTGGGTTTCACGCTTTTGCAGGGTCACGAACTCATATCTATACAACTGAATATATATATATATATATATGTGTGTGTGTGTGTGTGTGTGTGTGTGTGTGTGTGTGTGTGTGTGTGTGTGTGTGTGTGTGTCTTTAGAATACACATAGTTTTGTTAGTTATATTCATAAGATTGTCATGGATGCGTTCGCAATGACTTCTTTTGATATTTTACTGTTGATTGGTCGCCTCGAACAATCGTCCATTTCAACCGAGATACGACCAAATGAATGACCAAACACAACAATGATATATCGTCGACAATTTTGAGAAGAGCCATTGTCATATCGCAATCTTTTTTGACAATTGAATCTTTTCTTATTGTGATGGTAAACAGCATCAACAATACTAAAACGTTTCGACTGTCCCCGAAAATTACGATACAACAATTATTTATTCAAAGAACGGACATACAAATAGAACAAGTTTGGTCGAATAACCCAAAAGAAAAGCATTTATTTACCGATATCAGTTCTATTTTGCGAGTGAGAATTTCTTTATGGGTGTTGGACTGACAAACAAGTGATATTTGTTTCACAAAGTTCACATTTAGATGATAATTGTTTATCACCACCATAAAAAAGCACTCCTTGGCGATTCTCAAAACATTTTCGAAAGCATTTGTTCTACGCGCAGGCAACTTTATAGGTTGGAGATTTTCTTTTCCTAAACTTCAACTTAATAAAGTCTTGAAAGGAAAAAAAAAAGGAACATTAATCTGAAAATATATTAAAAATTAATTAAAACTGGCAGGCTTCGTACGCTCTCTATGTGGTAATTTTTCTAGGAAAAATTAGTTATTTTTTTAGGGGATTAATGTGCACTAGTTATGAAGTGTTGAAGAGGTTGTGGAAGTTCAATATATTTGTTCAAAGAATATGATTGTAAAGGCAGAAGAAATTAAGTGGTCGGCTGTGAGAAAGGCTTGTTATAATTAAGGAGAGTTTTACAAATAGATGCCAACTTGTTGAAGACCAAATGAAATGCAAACTTCAGAAACTTTGCTGCACTATATAAGACGATATTCCTAAATAGAACTATCTTTGATACGAAAATAAAAACAATCCTTGAATAAAAGAGCAGTAATGAAGGGCAGTTAATTAATGAAATGTACTTTTTAAAAAATCAATATACAAATTAGTTAAACCTGAATCGTGATATCGTCTAGAAGTAGATAATATATAACTCAGATATTGAGTTCTTATCGTCTAAATTACAATAAAGTAGAGTTGGGACCTTTTTTTAACCTCCGAAATCGGGGGAGAATTGAGCTCCAATTTCGCATTTATTCATATGGAAGTAACGGGTGTTCCAATAACTTGGACCGAATTTAAATGTGGATTACGTTTAAGCGTCTTTTTCTTTCAGATTTAACAACTTAAGTCTTTGGCAATTTCAGCCATGTAAAGATTAACAATCAAACACCGTGTTAAATGGACGTTCAAACAGAAATGCATTTCGCGAACTTGGCGATTTTTTGCTCAACATAATCGACCAACCGAGAGTGCAATTGGAAACGATGTAACGTTGTTGTGGAGAGGTTCAATTCCTGCGCGCGATGACGAATAGACGTGTCTGGATTTTCGGCCACATTCTCGTGCACTGCAGCAATGTTTTCAGCTGAACATCGTAAACGAGCACGCAATGGTGTTTTCATATCTGTCACAGGCCCAGTTTGTTTGAATTTACGAACGATTTTTCCAACTGCATTCTTGAAACTTTAAGAGTTGTTTGATTGTTAATCTTTCCATGGTTGAAATTGAATCGTTAAATCTGAAAGAAAAAGAAAAAAAATCATTAGACGCTTAAACTTAATTCACATTTAAAATCGGCCCAAGAACACCCTTTAAAAGTTTTTTCTTGTTTCCGTTAACAAAAAGGAAGCCAAAATCTTTCCCTAAAAAGAAAAAAAAAGATTTTCATGAATTATAGCGAAAACTGAATTGTTATATAGTCAATGTTTACATTGGCCAGCAGGATGAAAGTGTGAACTCTAAGACCAATAAATAATCGA
>OZ038487.1:41868559-41918559 GCA_964036315.1 Acanthosepion esculentum
AAAAGTGCGACAACAGAAACTTTTTAGCATATAACATACGGTTGCATTTCACCTGTAAAATGATGAGACCTCGTCATCAATCTAGTACTGCGCTTAAATCCATAAAGTATGAGTACGATAGATGAGAACAATTACCATGAAAGTATTTATAGAAAAAGCACAGGGAAGCGAAGTTACGGTGGTGGAAAATGGACCGAAACCGAGATGCCAGCCCTAGACCAATAATATTGCAGTTCTTTGGATTTTATCAATCTCTAAATAAAGGGTGTTTCATTAAGGCAGATCAAAGTCAGCGGTAAATAAATCAGTGTTATTGGTGAAAATTTATTTATTTCCCTATTGGATCATGTTATTTAAGTCATGGCAATTATGTATGAAAAATAATATCGCCCAAATGTCCGCCAAGGCTTCGGCGGCACACGTCTATTCCATGGTCAAAATTTTTGATGACGTCTCTGCATAGTTGCTCCTCGATCTCACCAATATGCCTTATTATCTCATCTTTCAGCTGTTGAATTGTTGTTGGCTTGTTGGCATAGACCTTACTTTTGAGATGACCCCAAAAGAAGAAATCTAAAGGCGTCAAGTCGCACGATTTTGGTGGCCAATTGACTTCGCTGTTTCGAGAGATGATGCGTCCTGGGAACTTCTCATTCAAATTCTGTTTGAACGTCCATTTTCGTAATAGGCTTCTATAACTTTAACACGTTGTTTGATTGTTAATATTTCCATGGTTGAAATTGGCAAAGACTTAAGTTGTTGAATCTGAAAGAAAAAGAAAAGAAATCGTTAGACGCTTAAACTTAATTCACATTTAAAATCGGTCCAGGTTATTGGAACACCCTTTATATGGTAGGAGCACCAGATCAGACCAGATGTGGCAGCAATAATAAAAGCAATGCCGTGTGGTAGACTTATAAATATGTAAGATAGATCCTGGCGAGAAAAATTGTGTAGCACGACACAGTAAACCAACATTCTTAGCTCACTTTATTTCATGACGAGCACTTGTTTTGGGCTCATTTCTTGGGGAATGCTAGAAGATTGGAGATTTTTGATTGGTTCTTTTTTATTAATCTATATGAGTTAATTAATTCCGAAATTTAAATATTTCGTACAAAATTTTTTTTATTTTAGAACATAATAGTGGTTTAGTGATACACGTCTTAATAGTGGTTTAGTGTTGCCCATTTATCCATATAATATCCTACAATTTCTTAAAGAATTCAAACTGTATTACGAAATATAGCTTCAACAAAACTACAACATTAAATAAACGCATATCACCGCCTCTAGTAATTATGACCACACAAACACGTATATACACAAGAGCTGAGTATCGTCTACCATGTACTCAAGTGCGAAAGCAGAACAAGATATATTATATTTTTATTACTTCAAAGCTCCCAACAAATGAAAGTTTGGCATGAAATAATCCATAAGAAGTTGACATGCCGTTAAACATAGAAATCAATCAATAAATAAATCAACACTTTGTTTAGCATTTGGAAAGCATATTCCCATGTTGGGATGTGTCATTTCATTTCGTTATCACACACATGGTCAAATTGATAATTAATCTGATAAAGAAAAACAGATTAGAACTAATTGCAAAAGGAGAATTTCAAGTCATTT
The DNA here is from genome assembly GCA_964036315.1 of Acanthosepion esculentum. Taxonomy (NCBI): domain Eukaryota; kingdom Metazoa; phylum Mollusca; class Cephalopoda; order Sepiida; family Sepiidae; genus Acanthosepion; species Acanthosepion esculentum. The sequence continues at coordinate 41,870,195 of OZ038487.1, forward strand.
GTCAAGGCGATTTCTATTCCTATTATTTTTTATCATGCTAATGATATTGTTGAATTTCATATCACTTAACTAAATAGGGAAATATAAATTTACAATGCCATAGACAAAAGGTAATTTCTTGGATAAATAAAATTCAAATGTTTGTAAAATGATTAAAATATTTTAAAAAAGTGCAGACTTTTAAGCAGGCTCCTGTGTAGGGCTAATCCAAAACTAAGGTGACTTTTGGTTCAGCTTTGGAAAAAAAAAGCAATGAAAATTATGAAGAAACAACTTTGAATCTCCAACTGACTTCACTGAACATCAAAACCTCACTTTAACTCTGATTTGGGCCATAAGTCCAATTACGGCCAAAAGATCGATTTGGGCCGAAATTTCAATTCGGGCCGAAAACTGAGTTCTTCAAATCACAAACTCCGTGTTACTTCAAAGCTTACTACTAATACTACTAATAATATAATACTGTTACTAATATAATACTGCTATTAATTCTAGTACTACTAATAATATAATTCTCCTACTAATACTACTACTAATTTATTACTACTAGTAATACTAATACTAAGATAATAAAGCTACTAACACTACTAATAATATAATACGACTACTAATACTAGTACTACTAATAATATAATACTGCTGCTTATATAAATACTGCTATTTGTACTACTTCTAATACTAATACTACAATACTGCTAATACTAGTACTACTAATAATAACGCTACTAATATAATACTGCTACTACTACTATTAATAATAATATAACACTGTTACTAATACTAATGATACGACCACTGATACTACTATTAATAATATAGTACATTTACTACTACTACTACTTATACTATAATACTGCTACTAATACTAATGATAATAAATTACTGTTACTAATACTAGTACTACAAATAATATAATACTGGGAGTTCGTTACATCCACCTACACTTAGATATCCTTTAGAAAGTTATGAAACCACCTCTTCGCCCATCAGTTATGGGTTAAATAGTATGGCAGACAGATTTCTATAGCTTTGGTTTGCAAGCATTCTAGAGTCAGTGATTCAATAAAATCCCCCATCTCAGCGAGCCTGGGCCACCCGTGGAGATCCATCGGCTCGTGAAGACGCACAGGACTGAAATCTTTCTTTCGTGTGAGTTGCGCATCTTGCCACAAGTAGGAAAATGTTACTGCTAATACCACTACTATTACGAATAATAATAATAATAATAATAATAATAATAATAATAATAATAATGATAATAATAATGATAACAATACACAGGCAGAACGATCAAAGCTAGTAGCCTAGACATTGTGATCAAAAACCACAAGAACAGAATGTACTTTCTTATTGATATGGCAATCCTTGCAGGTTGTAATTTGCCTTTAAAGATTAAAAAAAACTATCAAAATACAAGGACCTTGAAGTTGTAATCTAAAAAGTGTGGCACATGAGGACATCAGTAATTCCAGTTATAGTTGGATCCGTCTGATTGATTGGAAAAGGGACGATAGAATCATTGAAGGGATTCCTGGTAGCCCATGCCTTTAAAAAATACAAAACAATTGTACACATAACTACAGCTCAAACTTTATGAAGAGCTTTATACGTGCTAAAATGTGTGTGAAATGGGATTTATTTTTGCTTTATTAACAAAAATGGTCAATGTCATGAAGCCATTTCTGAGCTTAAGGTCAATGATTGAGAACCGGAAGGAAGTGCGTATACAAAAGAAATCAAGTCAAAACAACAACAAAAACACACAACAACAACAACAACAACAACAACAACAACAATAATAATAATAATAATAATAATACACCGACAGAACAATCAAAGCTAATCGCCCAGACATCGGGATGAAAGCCTACAAGAACAGAATGTGCTTTCTCATTGACATGACAGCCCTTGCAGACTGTAATGTATCTTTGAAGTTCTTAAAAAAAAAAAAAAAAACTATCAAAATACAAGGATCTTGATATGAAAATATTAAAGATGATGCACATGAAGATATAAATAATTCCAGTAGTAGTTGGAGACCTCGGATTGACTAGAAAAGCTTCCGATAGACTCAATGAAGGGGTGTCTGGTAACCAATACCTTAAAGAAATGCAATAAACTGTACTCACAAGTACAGCTCGCACACTACGAAGAGCTTTATCTATGTAAAATGTGTGTGACCGAAGGCTTTTTTGGTGAAGGAACAAAAAGTTTTGAACAGTAGGAAATGTCATGAAGCCATTTCTGACCTTAGGTCTCTGGTTATTAAAGACCACAAACAAAATAAGTGCCTCCTTATTGATATGGCAATCCCTGCAGACTGCAATGTATCTTTGAAGATATTCGAAAAGCTGTCAAAATACAAGGACATTGAAATAGAAATCTCAAAAATGTGGCACATGGGAACATCAACAATGCCTGTTGTAGTTGGAGCCCTTGGACTGGTTGGAAAAGATTCCAGTAGACTAAGTGAAGGGATCCCTGGAAGTCCATGCCTCAAAGAGATACAAAAAATTGTTCTGACAAGTACAGCCCACACTTTACGAAGGGCTTTATCTATGTAATTATTTTATTTATTTAATTTTTTTTTTTTTGCAGTGCAAAGTGTCATGATGCTATTTCTAACCTTAGGTCACTGGGCGGGACCCGGATAGAAATGTGTAAACGCCAGATATCAAAGGAAATAAAAATAATAATAATCATAATAACAACAGCAATAACAACAACAACAGCTTGTGGACAGATGTGAGTTGCAAAATATAAAAAGAATGTATGAAACAGACGCATACCGTACACAAAAAAAGCAATCAAAATACTAGTAAAGAGACAAATAACTCTCTTAATATATCAGTGAAATACATGAACACATACTAGTTTTAAATAATAAGAATTATTATTACAATAATATTAATAATAATAATAATAATAATAATAATAATAATAATAATAATAATAATAATAATTATTATTATTATTATTACTATTATTATTATTATTACTAAACTTGATGCTAATGCTGATGATGGTGATGTTGAGAAATCGAAGGAAACCTTTTATAGAAAAATTCTATTTTTTTTCGATGATTTCACTACCGTTTTGTTATTCCCGGCCATTGTATTTTATCTCCATAATAGTTAAATTTTTTTCCCCTCATTCTAATCGTCTGCTTCTCCACCAGCCTACCGCCACACCCAGACCAAACTTTTATTCTTTTATCAGCCTCGCCATTTTCCCCACCACCCCAGACGCCTCCTCGCTTTAACCGCCTCAAACTTGAGCCCACACCGAAATGTAGTACTTTTCCCCCCTTACCTCAGTAAGACAAGAGCAGACTTTTTTTTTTAAACAACTGGCCGTGCCTTTGCTAAAGAGAAAGAAAGACAGATTTTTTTCCCCTTGATTTAAAGGGGGAGAGGGAGAGTTTCTTTTCTTTTTCTCAATTCGGGACAGAGAGTTATATATATATATATATATATATATATATATATATATATATATATATATATACATGACTTAAATTTAGATCATTTTTCCTTCTTTAGACAGACAAGTATTTATGCATAAAATCCAGAACGCATTAACATATAAAAACACAGTAATGCTCATTGTGCATTCACACACACACACACACACACACACACACACACACACACACACACACACACACACACAGAATGAGAGAGAGAGAGAGAGTCATACACAGTCACACGCAAACCACCCACCAACGCACACATTTTACTGATGTGTATTCCACATGATGCATATATCCATCGTTAAAAATAATGGTCCATATAATATTTATTTAAGTCTTTGATTTTTTTTCAACTTTAATATTGCTATGTTATATTGCCTACTCAATATAATAAGTATCGTATTTTGGGTTCAATATATATATAAAAATGATTTAATCACACTGGAGTCCCATTTAAGATAGTTCTCAAGTATATAATTATTTTAAATCTTGAAATTCTTTAAAATTAATATTTGGCTAAATATATCTCTCTGTCTACTTCACTCTATCTTACATTTATATTTGTAACCGGATGTCGTCTAAAAGTGCCAAGATATGAATTAATAACCCACCTACCCCTAACTTCTAACCTCATTTTTCTATTTTAGCATTGATCTATGTTTTGATTGGTTAATGTGATTTTTTAAATTTTTGAACCTTGGCTTTCCCCCCTCTTTTTTAACTCTCAAATGAGCTACCAAATTATTTTCTGATTTTTCAAGTAAATCATTTTCATCATAAGTTATCCTACATCGCCTGATGAGGAACAATTTATGTGTTCCAAAACAGAGAAATTTTTGTGTAGCGATGCAAAATATTTTATAATATTATATTATTATATTTTACTCTACGTTGTATCGAGTACTTTTTACAAAAAATAAATGCTAATAACCGTGGATTCGTAATCCGTCTGTTCTTTCTCTTTATTTGTGCATATATATATATATATATATATATATATATATATATATATATATATGGAGAGAGAGAGAGATTTAAATCTGAAAGGATAGATAGATAGATAGACTGTGATAAGACATAGCTAGCTCGTTAGGTAGTTAGCCAGCTAGCTAGCTAACTAGATAGATAGATAGATAGATAGATAGATAGATAGATAGATAGATAGATAGATAGACTGTGATAAGCCATAGCTAGCTCGTTAGGTAGTTAGCCAGCTTGCTAGCTAGCTAACTAGATAGATAGATAGATAGATAGATAGATAGATAGATAGATAGATAGATAGATAGATAGATAGACTGTGATAAGACATAGCTAGCTCATTAGGTAGTTAGCCAGATAGCTAACTAGATAGATAGATAGATAGATAGATAGATAGATAGATAGATAGATAGATAGATAGATAGATAGATAGATGCCACTGTAGCGGAGTCACCAATCATGTAGCGGTGTGTGAGACAAACGACGGGTCAGCGATATGAATGTGAAAGGATGAACAATCAGATGTAACGGACTCCACTACAATTATTTAACTTTGACTAGGAAAGACGTAGAAAAGAACATGCAAAGACGCTGGAGGTCGCTATCCAATGTGGCGGTCACAGCGCAATTTATATTTGACGTAAAACAGCACATATTATAAAATACAAGACAGAACGTAATGGTTCAAAAACATAACAATTGAATTTATTAGTCCTTTGGTGTACATGCATATAAGCTGAAGGTTTGAAAGAGTTATGTCTCTTAGATTTGGAAATATTTGTACCTGAGCTCATAAAGGTGGGAGTAATTATTAAACTGAGTTCCTTTTGCATGCTAGGAATTGTATATCGGATCAAGTTGGTAAGAGTTCAGAAGAGTTAAGAATTGTACTTACGTGAATGTTACGTGAAGTTCTTTAACGTCTGACTGCATGGTCAAGTCGGGAGTTCTTGAAGGTTACATTTTGGCAGCAAGGAATGAGACGCAAGAGTGACGAAGAGACGGAGAAAGAGAGAGAGAGAGAGAGAGAAAGAGAGAACCACAGGTGTTTTGTTTATATAAGATGGTGTATCACGTGATCGGCTCCTAGGATGGTTAGGGGGAAAATAGATTTGTCGCGTGCAGGCGACTTGATTGGTCGGAATTGACCATTCAACGAACTAGTTTTGAGGAGATTAACCAATGAATGCTTGTCGTATAAATTTTTATGTATTGTGTGTATGTGATGGTGGTAGTAATTACCACACCACTGTGTGGTGCCAGAATATTGTTCTCATCCGAATCCATCTTGCACTTTTATAAATCTATTATTCGTCCATGCATTGACTACCGCTGCCATATCTGGTCTTGTATTCTTGCTATTCCTTTCGAGGTTCTTGGCAAAATCCAAAGAAGGATCTGTAATCTATTCGATCCTAATCAGCCATTTCGACTTCATCCCCTTTCTCGCCGTGGTGACTTAGCTTCCATCTGCCTACTCTACAAATATTTTCATGTCAACTGCTCTGATGATCTTTTTTTCATGGTGCCGTAACTACATAAATTTAAGCGTGCTTGTAGACTGGCATTTAGCTCCCACCGGTTTACTGTTGAAATAGCTAAATGCAACCTCTACTTCTGCTTTTACAGTTTCTTTTTTTCGTTTTTCGCAATTCCCGTCTTTTCCGTTTACAAGCTTCCCAGGTGACTACAATCTTCAAAAAATTAAATGCAACCTCAATCGCCATGATCTGTCTTCTTGAATCCCGTTCATCATTTGTTCTTTCTGCAATCCTCCCTATACTCAGTCTCCTCTTTCACCTTCACTCCCTCTAACCCCTCTTGGATACTAGTGGCATTTTCGTCGTGAATGGAGTGAAAGGATAAAAAACGTCTTCAGGTGTTAAACCAGAAAACTAAACAGAAATCTAATTTTTCTTCTTAGCCTCAGTCAGAGACATTGCTATAGAGCCAATCGTTATTATTTGTATAAAATAATTTCGAAAGAATTTTAAAAATTATTAAAAAAAAAACTTTATTTTCACATTTTTCGAAATTAGCTTCTAAAATTTTTGTAAGTCTTTTTACTGAAAATAAGTTTCCACGAATAGTAAAAAATATGTATTGAAAATTTTTAAAAAAGCTGTTTACAGATCTAAAAAGAAATTGCATCAGGTATCTTTAAAACATTTTATATAGTCGCCACCCCGACTTTTAACATCTGGTTCATCTCCGATTATTTTATATTGCGACATTTCTGCTTTGTTAGGCATGTCAGGGTTTTTTTTAATGCATCCCAGATGCCGCGATATACGTAATTATCTGCGGCGAATAAACGTAGTCACGTGGTTCCGATCCATTGTGTTTGTCGGAAGTGTGTGATAAGACTTTCTATATCGGTTAAAATAGTGAAAAAGGGGAAATGATGGGAGAGTGAAATAGCGGTTTTGAGAGAGAGAGAGAGAAAGAGAGATATATGGACAGAGAAAGTGAGAGAGATAGTGAGTGAGAGAGAGAGAGAGAAAAAGAATGAATCTGTAGCTACAATGAAACAAAAGTGAAAAAAATAAAATAACAAACAAAACAAAAAACGTTTGAATTCATGAAAACGTTAATGGAAGATACAACTCTCGTGTGTTCTCGTTAGCAAAAACAGATAAAAAATAATAACTAACTGAGATAATGAACACTCCGTAATAGTTTTTATTCGATCTCAGTCGAAACCATCAAGTCCACACAAGTATGAACTTCATAATCTTTTCTCTCTCTCTCTCTCTCTCTGCATACTTTAAACTTCATACAGGATGTCCATAAAGTCTCTCTACAAATTCAAAAATATATTAAAAAGACAAATGATGAGATATCTTTATCAGATTTGTTCTATGTACTCAGTAGTTATCAAAGTTTTTGTATTTCAGGTATCCGATTGATGAAAGAGATACTGTTAAATGAACCCCTAAAAATGGCTACTCCTCGAGAAAAGGCACAATGTGTGACATGGTTTATTGAAACAAAATCGGATACGCAGACTCAGCGAAATTACAGAACTTCTTTCTATTGGGTTATGTTAAAGATATCGTGTATCGAACAAAGATACGGGACATCACTGAATATAAAGAAACGAATCACTGATGCCATTGCCGCCATTGATGCGGCTATGCTACAGCGAACATGGCAAGAAATCGAGTACCGTCTTGATGTGCTTCGTGCAGCTAAGGCTGTTCATATAGAGGTTCTATTAAATTAATTAAAAGAATTTCAATGTCGACTCTTCATTTTGTAACAATTTCCAAATATTTGTCTGCAAATTTGTTTTGTAATAATTTTTTTAAATAGTAAAGGTGGACAGTTTGCATTTCATAGGTACACGTGTTTGAGTAGACAACCATTTTTAAACAGTGTAAATTTACGTCAAACGGAATTTGAGAAGCTTAATAAAGAAATTATGCCTTCTGGCAGGGTTCAAAACTGTACCCCGCCTTGTAAAAGAAATCACCTTTAAACCTGGCCTGATTTCGCATTCAAGCTAAATTCAATTACCATATTTGCCGGTAGGCACATTATCTTTAATAAAACCTTCGAATGTACAGACCGGTAGGCATAAAATTCGTTAATTTATTGCAAATTAATAATGTTTCTATAATATCTACATAACCGGTTTTAAATTCAGAGTTGCCCTTCTCCTAGACTGGTTAACAACCGTATATGCTGTTATTTAACCCATAGGCATTGGAAGAGAAAGATGCATTCGCACATTCCGAAAGGTACTTGTGTGAAGTAGAATGTATAAGTATCGGTCGATTTCACTTCAAGTAGGCGTTAAAACTACTCGCATATCAGATAGATAGATAGATAACAAAAAGGCACAGACAGATAACAAAAAAGCTGATATATATATATATATATATATATATATATATATATATATATATATGATATATATATATATATATATATATATATATATATATATATATATATATATATGTATATATATATATATATGATATATCATATATATATATGATATATATATAGATATATATATATATATATATATATATATATATATATATATATATGATATATCATATATATATATATATATCATATATATATATATATATATATATATATATGTATATATATATATATATGATATATCATATATATATATGATATATATATAGATATATATATATATATATATATATATATATATATATATATATATATATATATATATATGATATATCATATATATATATATATATCATATATATATATATATATATCCGATAACTAACGTTTGTGTTTTTATACCACCCCCGCCACTTCACACGTATTTATACTTCTTCTTTCTTTTTATGTGTCATGTCCTTTCAAGACGTGGACGATCATGGCTCTCCACCTCCCTCTATCCCTTGCAGCTCTCAACAAGTTCCTTTCCTCTGCTTCCTCCACCAGACCGCCTCTATCATCCACTTGCTCAAGGGAAAGCAGCGCGCGACATACCTTGTTACTCTTTTCCTCTATTCGACCTCTGAGTATCAGATTCTCCAGGCCCTCCTTGCTCATTATTTGTCCCAGAAACTTCAGCTGCCTCTTTCTGATGTTTAAGTATAAACCTTCTCCTTGTTTTGCCGCCATTCTAATATCTCAGCGTTGCTCACATACTCGGTCCGTGATATCCTCAGCATCCTTCTGTAGAACCGCATCTCCATTGCCTCGAGTCTCTTCTTCGTCTTTGAGAAAATCGTCCAACATTCGCTGCCGTAAAGGACAGATGCCATGTAACAGCTGAGTATTTTGTTACCTAAGAAACCTCCCTGTTTCGCAATACACTGTCCAGCTTTTAAAATGTGTCCTTGTCCATCCCAATACGTCTACGGATCTCCGTCAAGACGTTTCCCTGATATTTAAACTTCCGCGTCTGTTTGATTCTAGTGTTCCCGCCCTTAAAATCGCATTTCGGTTTCTTTCTCTTACTGATGACCATGCATTCTGTCTTCTTGTATTTTATGCTTAGTCCTTTCTTTTCAGTATCTGTCTATATTTCTGAGATGAGGTATTATGTACACTATTTACATTATTCAAACTATTGTCCTCATCTTTGTCGCCATATGTATTACAACGTTTCAGTCGTTGTACGCTCCGGCCTTCTTCAGGTGGTTGGAATGTCGAACTGAACTCTTTATTTCGCTCACTGGGGTAGACTTTTCTAGTTCCACGTGACATGTTTAATGGATGTCAGTTATCAGTTATCTCCTGTTAATTCACCTCTCCAAGTTCTCTAATGTAAGGTTATATATATATTGTCCTTCTCCTAGACCATATATATATATATATATATATATATATATATATATATATATATATATGGTCTAGGAGAAGGACAACTCTGAATTCAAATTCAGTGTACCAGGTCTCTGTATTCGTCCCTTTAAAAAGTGTCGATGGCCCTGCACGAAACCTTCACCACTATAGTCAAATCTCATGTGCCGGCGTCGGGCTCTCAGTTTCTAGGAACTGATCTGCTTGGCCCTCATATGTCGAATTCGACGGGAGAGTCGATGATATATGTGCACACGTATATGTATATGTATGTATGTGCGAGTATGTATAGATATGTTGTTGTGTATGTGTGTATATACGTATGTGTTTTGGGGCATATAAATAGTAGGTCTTTACTAGATTAAATACTTTTTAAAAATATTTTTATATGATTATGTTAAATTTGTAACCTGTAGCTGATATTACTTGCTTTGTCTAATTATTCTTGATTACACATCATTTCTCTTATAAATGCCCTCGTTTTTAGTTTGCGCCCCCAATTTTTTAACTTTTTTTCCCCTCTCTCTCATCTTATTTTTCTTGTATTAGTATTTAGTAATGCAAAGCAGACGGAAAATTTTCAAATATGCATCGGCAGTATGAATTGGCTTTAAGTTTAGATCATATCGTTTTTTATTGTGCGTAATGTGGCCACAAATGTATCCACACGTTTCCGGTATCTGTTTTTTAATTTGAATTTAAGGTCAGCGAATCGGTAGTGATTTATGCATCTGAAAATAATTCATATTTATCTGTATCTCACTCATTTAAACCGTAGTTTAACTCCTCTCTTTAAAACTTTTCTCTGTTAAATTTTAATCCCCACCTTTACCAATGGGCCTTCCTGTTCTTCTTTCTTCTATTACACTTCTCTCTATAGCTTTCATACATTTCCTTCTCACACTTGTTACCCACTCCCACACAGACATTATCACTAAAATTTTCTTTTTTATACCCGGAGATATTTTGTTATCAATCTCAGCCTTTTTGTTATCTATATATCTATCTCGGCCTTTCTGTTATCTATCTATCTATCTATCTATCTATCTATCTATCTATTTATCTATCTATCTGATAGATAGATAACAGAAAGGTTAGAGGAATCATGAAAATTTAACAGAGAAATTTTTAAAGAGAGGAGTTAAATAACGGATAAATGAGTGAGATACAGATAAATATGAATTATTTCATATGCATAGATCACTACCGATCACTATATATATATATATATATATATATATATATATATATATATATATATTGAAAGATATGAACACATCGATAAATAGGTGATATATATTCTCTTTTCTTGACAAGAAATTCAATCGATTACACTTCTCAGGTGTAATTAAAATAAGTCTGAGAACTATTCATCGTGTTTACAATCTTCAAAACAATATCCTAGTCTCGAAGCGATCAGTCATAGTAGCATTGTACTTTTCTGTTTTCTTCCATCTTGAAAAAAAAAATCATTTTTTCATCGTCTATAATTCTTTCGTGTTTTTCCGATAATTCCCCCGCAACCTTCTGATTCCTTTTCTTTTCTTTTTTTGCAGTTCTAAATATAATTTTTGTTTATTGCAATAACGTACGTGACTAGGTGGGGTTTTTAGGCCATTCTCTCTTTCTTGCCCTTATTTCCGAATCTTTTTCATTTTTTGATTATCAATTTGTTAACTGAAGTCATGGAAGGAGATACACACGCGCACGCGCATGCGCACTCTTTTACTATCTAAGAGAAAAGGCAGTTATTCCTGATACATATCCTAGACAGAGGCTTTTTTTTCTTTCATGAGTGATTGGATTAGTGTATACATTCAGGTATAAGTAGAATTTAGAAGAGTAAATTTTCAACTAAAAAAGAAATGGTTGACTTAATCATTGTTGTTTTTCTTACTAAAGTTCATCCAACTAAATGCTCAAGAGCCACTCGAAGTAGAAGGTTACAGAATGAGATGCGTCATATGAATGTAACAAGAGGAAAAAGGTGGTGAACATTATGAGAGTAAATAGTACAAATAATTATAACGATTGACATTTGGCGTGAAGAGATCAAGATCGTTGTGTTAAAGGAAGTTTCCACGCGGGAGTCAGTTCCCATAAAGCAACAGTTCTCGGGATGGGAAATATATATATATGTATATATATATGTGTGTATATATGTATGTATGTGTGTGTGTGTGTGTGTGTGTGTGTGTGTAATTTGGCAGCAACTTTTCTTTTAAACATGTTGTATTGAATGTGAAAGACAACATAGTCCTGCATATTTTCTTTTGAATTTTCTCATATTTTCTAATGAGACTTTTTATTTTCTAATAATATCGAAATAAATATTGTCCGTATGATAACCGAGTACTTTCGAACATCACTGTTACGGACAATATTTATTTCGATATAATTTTCAAATAAAAAGTCTCATTAGAAAATATGAGAAAATTTAAAAGAAAATATGCAGGACTATGTTGTCTTTAACATTCAACACAACATGTTTAAAATATATATATATATATATATGTGTGTGTGTGTGTGTGTGTGAGTGTGTGTTAATTGGTTCAACTCAGGCAAGATAGTAAAGCCACTACCATACAAGGGTTTTATCCTGAGTGTGGAAGAATGAGAAAACAGAAACATTACTAAGGAATGGAAAGAGTAGAGGAATAGCAGGAAAACAGTGGATAACGACTGACAATGCATTCAAACTTTTGAAGATTAAAGTTTACTGTAAAGCACAGAGCCGGAAGGGAGTTCCACAAGGAAGAAGTGCGGGAAAAGAAGCTGTTAGCGTAGAACTGACGGCTACATGTAGCCATCTCAACTGCAAATTGTTGAGACCTCATATATATACATACATAAGTACACACACAGGCACAAAGACACACACACAGAAAACACACACAAACACATATAGTCCTAACGATTGCATCTAGCATGAAACAGCCTGTCGCCTCTAAGTGTTGACTTCAATGTTCACTTTTATATTTACACACGCTCTATCTCTGATAAATATAGCACACATTAAGAGTATATTTCTTCATATATATATATATATATATATATATATATATATATATATATACATACACACATATACATACACACACATATATATATATATATATATATATATATATATATATATATATATATATATATGTATATATATATATATATACGAATTACAGACAATACACTTGAGCCTTTGTAAGTTAACTAATATACAAAATAAATTGAATTGAAAACCATGCAAGCATGTATATTTATATAGAGATTGATGCGTGTTTAGATAGATAGATAGGGAACGGTCAAAAGAAAGAAGAAAAGAAAGAAAATAAATGAAAATGAAAGAATGATATATATATATATATACATATATATATATATATATATATATGTATATATATATATATATATATATATATATATATATATGTGTGTGTGTGTGTGTGTGTGTGTGTATAGATAGATAGATAGATAGATAGGGAACATACTAAAGAATGAAAAAAAGAATAAATGAATGAATGAACAAACGAACGAATTCCATAGATAGATACACTGAGAACAGACTAAATAACTAACTAACTAACTAACTAACTAAATAAATAAAGAAAGAAAGAAAGAAAATGAATGAATTAATTAACTGAGTAGATAGAGAGATTTTGGCCGTGTGGTCAAGTGGTAAGTACGTTAGAATGCAGATCATACTTCTTTTATGAGAAATTGTGTTGACAAAACACTTCAGAAATTGACAACGGTCTTGCGAGCACGGAATCACAAGTCATCGTGACCGAAGTTGTGAGAGTACTGGCTTTGCTGAAACTGTTGGACAAGCTTGATTATGCACAATCTCCAAGAAACTTTAACTACTATCCGCCCAGCATAGTTGCAGTATAAACCCTAGTTCTAAGGGTGTTGACGGAACACAGGTATGCCTGAGCGATTGTCTGCAATTGGGATTATTTTTCTAACCTAGCATACGGCATAGTCGGACTACGTATCATATTTATAGTCGCGCACAATAGTGTTTAAGAGATAGTGATTTTCTAAGCACAGCATAGATGTGGCACAAGGCCGAAAGTATGGGGCACCCAGTGAGGATCGAACTCATAGTGTTTAAGAGATAGGAGGTTCTCTTGAGAGGACACCGAGGTCACCAGACCTCACACCCTGGATTTTTTTTGAGCAGCTATTTGATTCAGATGTTCATCAGACGCGCCCCAGAAATATTGAGGAACTTAAAGAAAGAATTAAATATGAATGCAGTAAAATGACAAACGAAACTCTCCGATGTGTTAATGAATCCCGTAGGCACAGAATTGAAATGTGTTTTGAAAAAGCGGAGGATATATATATATATATATATATATATATATATATATATATAGAAATTGTTAGGAGGATTTGATAATTATAATTAAGTAATTCATTGAGTCTGAAAGAAACCTCAACAGAAGGCAGAAAGCACTGGACGGCCGTTTCGTCCTATATTTAGGACTCATAAGCAGTGCACATCCACTACCGAGAATTGAAACCCCGACATTTGAATTATCAAGCAAACGTCATACCAACTGTTCCAACGGGCCTCGGTGACGAAGAGATAGCAAATCAGACTCAATATAGCGCCGCTCGCTCATATTCCGTTGTGGAACTCAAATGAATTTCTCTGTAACCATAGGACTGTGCCCCCTGGAGCCACGACTACTATCACTAAGCCGCTCAAACTGAAGCATTAGAAGCCGGATCAAGCAATGATATACATATGCTAGAAGGAAGATTTGATAATTATAATATATATATACATATACATATATATATATATATATATATATATATATATATATATATATATATATATATATATATATATATATGAAGAAATATAGTCTTATGGTGCGCTATATTTATGGGATAAAGTGTTTTGGACACCTTTGCTGTTACACCCGAGATATATATATATATATGTGTGTGTGTGTGTGTGTGTGTGTGTGTGTGTGTGTGTGTGAGTGTGTGTGTGTGTGCGTGCGCGCACGCGCGTGTGTATGTGTGTGTGTGTGTGCGAACGCGTGTGTATGTGTGTGTGTGTGCGCGCGCGAGTGTGTACGTGTGTGTGTGTTTCATGCCAAACGCAATCGTTTCGTTAGGCCCCACGATTGTGTTTAGCATGAAACAGACTGTCGCCTCTGGGTTTTGACTTCAAAATAAATTACTTCAAAGTAAATATAAAAGTGTCCACTTTTATATTTACATACGCTCGGTCCCTGTTATTAACACCAGTAACCCATAAATATAGCATACATTGAAACTATTTTTTATAATATATATATATATATATATATATATATATATATATATATATATATATTACAAATTAACTAAATTTCGCTACACAATAATAACCATGTTTCAAAAATGGAAGCTAAAAACTTTAAATTTAATTATATAATTAAATTAAATGTATTAGTTCCGTTTCATCTTCAAGCGAATAATGGAATAACCTATTTTTAAATTTAACGAGTTTTAAACGCACATACAAATTCATAATTTACTCTTTCCAAGGATACAGAGAAAATCAATCATTCAGACAACGGGGGTAGCGTGTTCATTTTTATTAGGTTATTTTCGAAACCAGACAAACTATGAATAAACGTTGCTGCTTTTTTACTGTTAAAATCGTAAACCTCCTTATTGTTTTTGTTTTGTAATTATTCCGTTGAAGAAAGAAGTAATCTCTCCATCTCATCCTTGGTATGAGTTCCTCTGTTTTTTACATTAATATAACGAACTATTAATGCTACCTCCCCTGTCTGAATGATTGGATTTCTCTGTATCCTTGGAAACAGTAAATTATGAATTTGGATGTGTGTTTAAAATTCAGTAAATTAAAACTAGGTTATTGCAATATTCGCTTGAAGATGAAACGGAACTAATGCGTTTAATTTAATAACATAATTAAATTTAAAGTTTTTAGCTTCCATTTATGAAACATGGTTATTACTGTGTGGCTAAATAAACATATTTTAAATCAGTTAATTTATAATATTTATGCTCTGTAAATTTACATTGAGCACTCTTTTGTAAAAATAAAAATAAACATAAAAAATATCAATAAGAACACCGGATTATATATCTCACTGTTCTTTCTTTATATATATATATATATATATATATATATATATATATATATATATATATATATATATATATATATATATATTATAAAATATAGGTCAATGTATGCTATATTTATGGGTTACTGGCGTTAATAACAGGGATCGAGAGTATGTAAATATAAAAGTGGACATTGAAGTCAAAACCCAGAGGCGACCGTCTATTTCATGCTAAAAACAATCGTGGGGCCTAACGATTGCGTTTGGCATGAAACACACACGCACACGCACGCACGCACGCACACACACACACACACACACATATATATATATATACGAGTGTCATTCAATAAATAAGGTGAATTTTTCGGTATAAGGAATTCTAATACAGATAGAAGGTTACTCATTTTTATTTTATTTTTGTTTTACTTCTTTTTCACATGGATTTAATTTCTTTTGCAGATTAAAAAAAAAACTTTGAGAGTTTTGGCGATTAACAAAGATGGCCGACCAAGAAGCATGCTCCAGGTAAGAATCGAAAGCTCATGAAGCATTGTAATAATGTCCAATATATATATATATATATATATATATATATATATATATATATATATATATATATATATATATATATATATATGAAGAAATATAGTCTTAAAGTGTGCTATATTTATGGGTTAAAGTGCTCAATATCAGAGATAGAGCATGTGTAAATATAAAAGTGAACATAGATGTCAACACTTAGAGGCGACAGTCTGTTTCATGCTAGATGCAACCGTGGCCTGACGATTGCATCTAGAATGAAACAGACTGTCGCCTCTAAGTGTTGCCTTCTATATATATATATATATATATATATATATATATATATATATATATATATATATATATATATATAAATATATCATGAAATATACATATATATATCAGTATATATCAATATATATGATTGCAGGATCATTTTCCAACGCGTTCAAAATGATCTTCGCCCTCTTTAACCTTCTTTCTGTTAACAAGTGCCCCAAACGTTTTAGGTACGATTTAATTTTCAAGTCTTTTTTCACTGCTCTTTGGACTGTCATAGCTGAAACTCCTCTCTCACGTGCCAAATTACTGGCATTGAGTTGTATTTTTCTGATTAATCTCTTTAGCGCTAAATTGAAATGATTATCCCCCTTCTTGTTGTGATCTCATGATCCACTTTTCTCCTGTTCTCTCTTTCTTAAACTTATTCACCGTTCTCTTGATGGCTATCGAACAGAATTTGAAGGTAGAAGACAAAGTACAAATGATGGTACTATTACTGAAGGCCTGAATGATCTTTGTTCTCTCGCCATTGCTTAATTGAGAAGACGGTAGGGTTGACACAAAACGCTTTTAACCCATTTTCTTTCTAGCTGAATAACTCAAAGGGTTTTTCAGTGATTCTAACAATAAATGGTATCAATATGGCAAAATGTATATATATATATATATATATATATATATATATATATATATATATAGTCAAACCTAATGAGCCAGACAAACCTAACAAGGTTTCACTTAGGCAGATCGTCAAGGTCACCCTGATGATCTGCCTAAGTGAAACCTTGGTAGGTTTGTCTGGCTCATTAGGTTTGACTAGGTTTGATCTACGTTTGTATCGAGCTCTTTAGTTAGTTGTTTACTCGTATCGTTTTTTTTCTCTTTGGGCCTTGAACCTGTATCTGTGCGATTATTTTCGACAGACTTTCATGTTCCTGGCTCTTCCTTTTTTAAAACCTTTTTTCCCTTAGAGATTGATTTGGCTATTGTTAAATCAAGAGTTCGAAGGTTTTTCGACACGAGTATAGTTACCTATATTTATATATATATATATATATATATATATATATATATATATATATATATATATATATATATATGTTTATATCTTAACCTTTTACTTATCATTTCATCTTATATATATATATATATATATATATATATATATATATATATATAAGATGAAAATATAAGTAAAAGGTTAAGAGATAAACATACATACATCAGGTTAATAGACAGAAGGAAGATGAAATGACGAACAATTCGGAAAAAGGTCAGAAAATTGAACGTGAGGCTGTTTGGGGAGAATGCACAAACACGTGTTTCAGACTTGAGAATACAAATGACAAACTAGGTCATTGGGCTACAATCAATGGAATAAGTTCCTTATTGTTAAAAATACTATTGATTTTTAATTTAATGTTTGAATGAATAAAAAGAAATGGTTAGAACGATGAAAAAAACTATTAGATAGATCGATAGATGTAAACAGATTGGAACAGATATATAAATAGAGACACCATTTTGTTGCATGTTCTCAAACTTGTCTCAAACGGTGTCGTGATTTTAACAGTTACTATTTTTCTCTCGGAACTAGTGATTAATGTTTGATTCTATAAAAAGCAGAATCCTCTTCTTCTCCCTCCATTTATGGGTAAATAGCAGGTTAGACCGGGTTCTCTAGCCTTGGATGGCCACTGGTCTACCGCAGACAAAATGGCAAACTACTGCGGGGGAAAAATTGCTTCGTCAGTCATATATCGAAAGATACCTGATCCCCTAAGCGAGTATCACGCATGGTACATAACTAACTGGGTGAGAAGGCACGGTGGAGTAATGGATAGCGGCTCGGATTGAGGAATCGGAGAGCCGATTTCCAGTCGAATGTATTACATTCGCTTACGGGAAATACCTAAGAAAGGCATGAATCTTGCTTGGGAACGGTATGAATCTTACGTGAAATACTTAGGAAAGGTATGAATACTTTTCTTCTCCCCCAGTTATGGGTAAATAGCGGCACAGACCGGATGGCCACTGCTCTACCGCAGAAAGTAATCGCAGTAGGTTCCTATTACTTTCTACGGTAGACCAGTCTATAGAACCCCTGTCTGTGCTGTTATTTACCCATAGCTGGGGGAGGAGATGATTCAGAACCTTTCCCAAGTATTTCCCGTAAGCGAATGTAATAGATCACCCCAGAACTTAACCAGACAATGGCAGCCTAAGTGTGTATCACGCATGGCACATAACAGACTGAATGATAAATCCTTGCAGAAGAGTCAGGGACTTTCTGGAATGACAGAATGAGTCGGCCCTTTTTTTTGTATCTTTAGCCATGTCTGGTTAAGGTCTGGGGTAATCTAGCAACCCAAATGATGTACCAAAAATAGAGACTCAGCTTCATTGTGTATTTAACCATTCAACATGACTAGTTAAAACTTAGGGTGTGATAGGTGACGTGGAAATGATAATGGCTTAGTTCTTGAGATAGTGAAAATCACAAGTCAGTTTTGTCTCCATTAAGCTATTCATAATAAGCTGTACTAATATAAATTAATATGATCTTCCCTACTGAAAATTAATTTTGCTTAACGTGAATAATTAAAAAAAATAATCAACAACATAAAGATTATTTAATTGTATCTTTTATTTGTTTCACTTCAGTATAAATAAGATTATGGTGGACGACGTTTCAGGTCCACTAAAACGTTTCATGTTATAACTTTAGTCTGAATCTTGATAAATTAAATTGCCCAGCGTAGTTGGATACTTCAACTAGTCTATATAGTATTGTATGAGTACATAGTTATAAAACAATTTAACTAACATTCAATTAAATAATACGCATTATCTCGCGTACACGCTCGAAACGTTTCTATAAACACATTTTGAACACAAGTTATCTAAATAGTGTGTGTAATGAATAGCTAAGATTTACTTATATAAACACTACGTCCGCCAATTCAATTTATTTTATTGTTCGGATATTTTCTTATAATATATATATATATATATATATATATATATATATATATATATATATATATATATATATATATATATATATGAAGTATAAAGCTATGATTTTACAAATCTGATTATATTTTCGAATTTTCTCCTTTGTCGCCATCTTAAAATGGACAAATCTCATTTCGTTGTAATCTCTGGTGTTCTTCACCGACAAATGGCTTCAACAAGAAGAAATAAAAGGAAGCTGTCTGGAGTGGACACAATTGGTCGAGTTGGGGGTGGGGGGTGTCTTCGCTGAGAGAAATCTATAAATTACAAAGATTTGAGAGTTGGAAAGCAGTTAGTAAGAAATAAACAGTTCTGAATTAAAACGAAATAGAAATGCGTTGAAAGTGCTGATAAATGGACTCATTTCAAGGAATCAGTTTGAGAGTTGAAATAATAATAATAATAATAATAAACTAATTAATAAAATGTCATGATGACACAATCAAAATGTCATGATGCCATATCTGATCTAAAGTCTCTGGTTGAAACCCTGACAGAAATGAGTATAAAACCAAAATCAAAGGCAATAACAAAAACAATAATAACTAGTTTTAACCTGTAAAAATTTCGAAGTTTTCCTATTTGAAGTTACTGCTGAATTTTAATTCTTCAGTTAGGGATCGAATAAGCTCATGGTGAGTGCTGCGACAATGACAATATCCGTAGAAATTCTCCTATTACATCGTTAAATATTTGAACATGACAATTTTAACAAAATATTGCAATAACAATCATAAATATGAATGATGGTCGTTATTTTAAGAAGTGGGTACAAATGAAAAGATTTGAAATTGACAACTTCTTTTATTTCAGTGAAACAGACGTTAAACACTTCTATTTTTCCTTCTTTCTTTCATATTCTCACTGAAACCAAGTGGCATCTTTGATATGCCTCTTGTCTCCTCACGAGGTCAAAACGGAATAGTTCATTGTTTATGAGGTATTAGCAGGTGACGTTAAACACTTCTATATTTCTTTAAGTTTTTTCACAGAAATCAAATATGTCTTTTGTCTTTCCACGCGATCAAAAGGGAATAGTCCACTATGTACAAATAATAATATAAATATTAAAAGTTGGACAACCTGAAAGCTCGCCAAAAATATTAGAATCGAGACTAGATATTCGTAGAAAAATGAAGATTGGTTATACAGCGACGTTTCGCAGTCTGCGAGCAAAGTAAGAAAGGTACTAGGGAAGAAGCCTTTCTGTCACGAAACTTCAGCGATAACTACATGAAAGATTTTATTAACATGCAAGTACAGAAAATGATTATAGTATTAGTAATTGTTAGTATATTTCATTCATTCAAATCTACTATGTCATCATTATTATTATTATTAATTATTTACTACTGATGGTCAGCATTTGAGTTTAAATGGCCACAACTCTCTTTGACATTCACTGTCATAAATATTCTAGATGCTTCCAATAATTTTCTGGTCTGGATGGTTCTATTTCCAAAATGTTCAGCTTCTCAAGTTTTCTTTCCCTTTGGTTTTTCGGGATTGTTGCTCTGATATTAACTGGCACGACTGTCACCGTCGAGTTCTTCAAATTCCACACTGGTCTGGCAAGGTCGAGACACTTATCTATGTGATCTTTCAATCAAACTAAGTCTGTAGTCGGCTTAATCAGCGAAATCCAATATCTACAATGTCTTCTTATTTTTGTTATCTATCTATCTATCTATCTATCTATCTATCTATCTATCTATCTATCTATCTATTTAATGTCTCATCACTATCTATCTATCTATCTATCTATCTATCTCTCTCTATATATATATATATCTATATCTATCTAATGTCTTATCACTATCTATCTATCTATCTATCTATGTTTTATCACTATCTATCTATCTATCTATCTATCTATCAGTCAATCAATCAATCTCCGTCTGTTCCTGTTCAGATCTATCTATCTATCTATCTATCTATCTATCTATCTATCTATCTATCTATCTATCTATCTATGTCATTCTCTTCCTGTTCATATCTATCTATCTATCTATCTATCTATCTATCTATCTATCTATCTATCTATCTATCTATGATAAAAATAACATTATAAAATAGCCACAAATAACCGCATTCGGATGCACAATTATTCCTACCCAATACACTCCAGAAATGGTTTGAAACATATCTGCTACCGCCTACATGCGTTTGGATAATACAATGCTTACTACATATAAGACACCAGCATATATAAACAGTCGGGCCAAAACACAGAACATATGGCCTGAAGATTGCATACAAGCGTGAAAGAAAATGTTGTCGCCAGTAACCAATATATATATATCGATGGGATTGATATATATATATATATATATATATATATATATATGAATCCCATCGAGCGTGTGGGACCTTTGGAAAGTGCCTGAAAACCATACCACGGGTTGACCCGAGCCTTGTGAGTGAAATTGTGTAGGCGTAACATTTGAGGGCCGTCAACAGCCGCCAACTACTTGATATTTTATACTTCTGTTATGTAACTTGGAATTTTCAAAAATGTATAGCTGGTAATAATTTTTTTCTGTCATTAAAACTTATTTTTACGGTTTCATAGAGTTTTGACCCCGGTTTGGGGGTTAACTATTTGGCCATAGCTTGGACTCTGACAGATGCTACCACCCTGGGTCAGGGTGAACCTGGGAACACCAGAAATTAATTAATTGATCAAAGGCTTTGCTCTCGGACAGAGTTTATCGTTTTACACAGGACGCGGATGTAGTTGATTACCCAGGGCTACTCTGGAGTTGAGATGCTGAAGTGACAAACTTTGACTCTTCTTAATCATATATATATATATATATATATACCTGGTGTAACACCAAATTATCCAACTGTTAGATTAAGCTTAGAACAGTTTTATTTTAGAAATGATTAAAGATATCTTAATGAAATTCTCCGAGGTTTTTATAACATTATTTGACTCTACATTGAGCAATTAGAATGTATAATTTTTCTCGAAGCTTAACAGAAGAATCGTGATGAAATCGATCATACGCGAAAATGACATGTACATCATTAATTAATCATACCTAAGGATTGGAAGCTCTTGAATGATTGAAATAAAGTTCAAACATATATATATATATATATATATATATATATATATATATATATATATAGTATTCCAGGATCATATTCCAAATTATACAAGATTACCTTTGCCCTCTCTAACCTTCTAACTTTCTGTCCTGGAATAACAAGTGCCTCACACGTTTCACGTATGATTACATTTTCAAGTCTTTTTTCACTGCTCTTTGGATTCTCATAGGTGAAACTCCTCTCTCACGTGCCAAACGTTTTATGGCTTGAGTTGTATCTTTTCTAATTGATCTGCTTATCTCTGCTTTCCCAGTTGAAATAATGATCCCTCTTCCTGTTGTGACCTCCTGATCTAGTTTTCATTTCGACTGTTCCCTCTTTTTAAATTTATTCACCGTTCTCTTGATGCTTCTTGAATTGACTTTGAAGATGAAAGCCAGTGCATGAATGCTGGTACCATGACTGAAGACTAGAATTATATTTTTTCTCTCACCATTGCTCAGTTGACAAAAGAGTGGGGCTGGCACAAAACGATTTTAACCCGTTCTCTTTCTAGCTGAATAACGCAAATGGTTTTTCAGTGATTCTTATTCAAAATGGTAACAAGATGACTAAACGTCTTATATGAAAAACGGGGAAAAAAACAAGAAACTGAATTAGTTTAGTGTTTTTTTTTTTAAATATTAAACATTTTGGGTGATAGACAATTATGCTGTAACACGATTTGGACAATTTTGCTGTTACACGCGGTGTATATCTTTGTGGGAACTACGACGTCGTGTGAATGTTAGGAAGCTATCCCTGTGACGTCAATTACAACTAACTAGAGAATTCGACCCTCACTGGATGCTCCAGGCATGCGGCCTTATGCTACATTTAAGATACGCTTACTAAATTGTAATGGACTCTCCCGTCGTCTTTGGCGTATGAGTGTCCAGCAATATTCCGAAACGATCTTCTTTAGGATTTGAATTCAGAGATGTCCTTTTGTTAAAATAGTTACCAAACAAAGCCAAAAAAACAAATCTAATATGCTATTTAACCCATAGAAAGGAGGGGAAGAAGAGCTGGATTCATACATTTACGCGTAAGTAAGTAAATATAACGAACTCGACTAAAATTCGAATTCTCCTTATCAGTAATTACACCATCCGCACACCCCAATATTCATTACAACATCCGCACATCACTATATCCCTATATATATATAATATTTGGTCTTCTGTCCTGGATTTGGTAATCTGTTTATATATCAAAGTTTCTCGGGCAGATATACCATTGTTCGTTGTAATCAAAAAGCAGTCGCTTGCACAGTTCCGAGCTGATCAGCTTTGTCGCCCAATCATACAGAGCTGTTCGATAAAAGTGACTCACCTTATCCTTTGAATTTAGCTCAACTTTCGTTTCATCGGAGAAGAGAACATTCTTCCAGTGTTCTACGGTGAAATCTTTGTCATAGTGAGCCCATTCAAGTCAAGACGGACTGTTGAAGAGGCAAGACCAACACCTTGCTCTTCGCTTAGACTGGCTGTAATTTCTTGGCTAGTTTTAGTCCTATTCTTCGCAACTTCTCTCTTGATTACCCTGCCAGTTCTATCATCAATCTTTTTCTTTCGTCCCTTTCTTTCCTTCCTTGGAGCAGGAGTGGCATCATTATGTGCCCTAAGCACGCGAGGGACAGTTGATTGCGAGGTTATAGAAATTTCTCTTGTAGACTTCCCTGCTTTTGAGAGGGCAATAATAGATGCCTTAAGTGGTTCTGATGCGTGTTTGTACCCTTTCATCTGTTTAGTGTCTTGAGTGGCTATTTCAAGCTGTTTTTATACTGTATGAGGCTTTCTGGAATATTCTGGATTACTCTAGATTTAATTTAAGCTGTTCTAGAATTCTCTAGAATATTGTTCTGAGTGTATTGTAAAATAGTTTTCAATATTTTGTCAAAAGCTCTTTAAATTTACCAGTTTAATCAATAGAATGCGATATCTGAGTCACTTTTTTTGCACAAATTTTTTTTTTTTCCCCTGAATCTCATTTATATCCAAACTTATAATTATCAATAGAGAACGTTAGGGTGAATAAACTTTCTTTCCTAGGTGGTCGGGAAGGAGTCCTTATATTAGTAAGATTAAAAATTATTTTAACCCCAAAAACAATAGACAAAAAATATTTTAGTAAAAAAAAATCAGGCGAGTCACTTTTATCGAACATCACTGTATCTATTTTGTAGTCTTTTTGAACCATTATTAGAACTATTTTCTTTAATTTTATGGAGAGATGTTGCACCAGGGATTTTGTTGATTTGTTGTTGAGTTCCTTTCTTGATCACATCCAAAACTCCCCCCCCACCACAACCGGAAGAGTTTTAGTTTCCAATTGACACATATTATTATTATTTTTATTGTTTCCATGCATTTATATTTCGTACAAGATGCCTGGTTGTCGTCGGTGAAATTTAGGCGACAGCTATTCTCTTCAGGTCTCCAGCACCCCTCCCAGTATCCGCGCAGACGCAGAAGTTAACAGATGTCTTAGAAAGATAGAAAAAAGTATACTTTGTGATACTGAAATTCAAGGGGCTCGCTTCATTCAAGCAAAAAGATCATCAGATCACAACATTGTAAACAAAACAATATTGGAGGAACTAAATCGAAGAAAACTATGAAAGAAAGACGAAAAAGAAAAGGAAGAAATTATGACTATTTCAATAACGATAACATTTCTTACTATAAATGACGTTATTATTATTATTATTATTATTATTATTATTATTATTATTATTAGTAGTAGTAGTAGTAGTAGTAGTAGTAGTTTGTTTGTTTGTTTTGTTTTACGGCATATCAACCTCAATGGGTCATCCAATGCCGACAACGCCTTTTTTGCTGGTAATATTTTTTGTAAAAAATCTATGTCTGGTAATAGTTTTTTTTTATTCAAAAATTTATTTCTGGTTTTCCTCAAAAATGTATAGTTGGTAATATTATTTAAAAAAATATATTGCTGGTAATATTTTTTTTTCAAAAACGTATTGCTGGTAATAGTTTTTTTTTATTCAAAAATTTATTTCTGGTAATAATTTTTACAAAGTATTTCTGGTATTAAATCTATTTTTACACTTTCATAATGATTTTTACCTCAGTTTCGGTTTAACTATTTGCCCATAGCTGGGACCCTAACAGGTACTACCACCCCGAGTCAGGGTGGACCTGGGAACACCAGCTATTAAGAGGTGGTTCCACGCTCCTCAAAACCTCCTGATCAGAGGCCTTGCTGTTGGACGTAGTTTATCGTCTTACCCTGGACGCGGATGTAGTTTATCATCATACCCAGGACGGAGTAGTAGTAGTATAAGAATAAGAAAAATAGAAAATATACAAGTAATGATGTAAGTATTTTTGCTATAACCAAATTACGTAATTCTCATTAATGAAAATAATTGTCGTGTTCCAGCCACTTGTATGAAAGTTATTTAAAGGCAGCCAAATGACAAGTTGAATTAATAATTTTAGACCATGCGTCGTTGCTTTCTGAAGACAGATGAAAACACAGATTGGAACAAGTTTATCAGAAAGCTCTGGTTTCATTAAAAACTAGATTCCTGCTGCAATAATGATACCAAAACTACATTGTCATCGCCAGAGCATGTCTCTCTCTCCGCCTTTCTTTCTCTACTCCCCCTTTCTCCCCCCTTCTCTCTCTCCCCTTTCTCCCTCTCTGTAAGGTTATAATTTGCGATATTTATAGGGGAAGAGTGTCCACTCTCAGAAAGAGAACGTTTATAGATATCAACAGTGCCAACATTTATCGACATTGCATGGTGTCTGTCAATTTCACGCTCTAAGAAGGTCGATGTGAAGATCGCAGCGAAGCGTGAAACTGAATGTCGCCATATAGATGGTACCTGTGTCTGCAATCTATCTATCTATCTATCTATCTATCTATCTATCTATCTATCTATTAATATTCCATGAGATTATTTAATATAATTAATATTCCCAGATAAAGATTGCTTCTATCATGAAAATGTAAGTTGTAGTAGTTGGAGGTATAAATAACACACACACATATATATATATATATATATACAGACAAAGAAAGTTTACAACGATGACTTTTTGGACATATGTTTATATAGACATTTTACCTTATTGTGTTGTCAGGAAGCCACCCTGAAAGGTTGTCAAATAATTTATGGATGGTTCATTTAACAGCGTCTACCGTAAACTTTAAACTTAATAACTCAAAAACAAAGGATTTGTGGAGACATGTTTATAAGAATCTTTCTCGTTGTTTTGGTGCGAGGAACCTGCCCCCAAAGTTTGTAAAGTATTTAGGATACACCATGTATATATCTATATATAGGTATATGGTTTACATTTTCGCAGCAAAAATTATATCATACAAATTTGATTAAACAAGCTGTACAATGTCTGTCCAACTTTCACTTTAGTTTTTTTATATTCCAAGTTTTTTTTTTTATATCAGAATTAACTTTCCAAAGTTTTTAATTTATTGTGTATCCGTCCATTTAATACTCAATATATATGGATATAGTGTATGGATAGATACAATAAAATAATGTTTGAAAGTCAATTCTAATGTAAAACACCTTTGTTGCAATTTAGAAAAACTAAAAAGAAACCTCGTCGATAGTATATATATATATATATATATATATATATATATATATATATATATATATATATATTTGAATTGGGCAAAGTCCAACAATTTATTTAAAGACATTTATGATATGTTCAACGTTCTTTTTATAGATACAAGTATATACTTGTATCTATAAAAAGAACGTTAAACATATCATAAATGTCTTATATATATATATATATATATATATATATATATATATATATATATATATATATATATATATATATATATATATGTATATATATAAGGCGTATCAGAAATACTTTTACAAATTTTGGGGGGTTTCTCAATCCATAACAAGGACAAAAGTCCATATATACATATGTCTACAAATCCTTCCATTTTGAATTATTAAGTTTAAGGAGGGTTTGTAGTAGAAGGCGCTGTGTTGACATTAGGACTGGGTTACATTTGTCATTCGTGTACATTTGTGAATAGTCTGCCTTCAACGTTTAACGTGTGTAGCAGTGAGTTAACTGAGAAGTATTACGTTTAAAAATGGCTCATATCGTGAGCAATCAGATGAGTTGTTTTTTGATCTACATACGGGCGCTCGAATGGTAATGGACGATAGGCGGCACGGCTGCATCAGTTTGCGTTTCTAGACCGAAGGCAGCAGAATCATTCAACCTTTGCTGCTGTCAGGTTGCTGAGACAGGGTACGTGGCACTACAAACTACGGGTCGAAGAAGACCGAGATACGCTCGTCTCGTACGACTGACCACGAAGAACACTATCTACCGGCTGTCGGTGACGATCCAAGTATTAGCACACGTAGAGTGGCCCTAGCATGTCTTACATCTCACAGTACTGCATGGAAGGTACTTCAAGAGCAGCTCCTGTATCCGTATTATTTGTAATGTGTGCAGGGTCTTTCACTCTCTGATCACTCTCCACAGGAAAAAACTGCCAATCAGTTGTTTAGTCTCTTCAGTCTTGTTTATGGATGAGGCAACATTTGGAAGAGATGAAATTTTAACATATTTACACAACCAACATTTGTGGACGGATCGGAATCCCCATGCTTCTATACAGTCTAGACATCCGCATCAGTTTACGTTTAATGAGTAGGCTGGTATTGTAGCCGACTGTCTGCTAGGTCCATATGTTCACCCAGCACATTGTAGCTGTCTACAGGAACTTTATATCGAACACACTACCAGACCTGCTAGAGGTCGTACCTTTGCTAATACGAAGACGCATTTGGGGGTTCTAGCATATTTCAGTCTTATTTTTCGCGATGCACTGGCTGATATCTACCATGAAATGTGGATAGGAGA
Organism: Acanthosepion esculentum; assembly: GCA_964036315.1. Lineage (NCBI taxonomy): Eukaryota > Metazoa > Mollusca > Cephalopoda > Sepiida > Sepiidae > Acanthosepion > Acanthosepion esculentum. The sequence continues at coordinate 41,898,889 of OZ038487.1, forward strand.
GAACAGGTTCCATGGGCTGCACGTTGCTTCGACCACGATCGTTTGGTTTTGTATCTGTGGGATAACCCCAAAAAATGGTTTATGTAGCAGGCATTAATGATGCAAGGACGCTTCATGGGTCCTTGCGAAAGCATTCGAAACTGATTGGGACTCTTTGAAAGGGTCCGCCAGTCAATGATCCATCGGGTGCATGCATATGTAGAAGCAAGCAAGGAACATTTTGATTATTTGTTATGAGTTGCATTGGTAAGACTCAACAATGGTCTTTTGAACATTTTTGCCTTGTTTTGGTGCCAGTAACTCGCCCCCAAGGTTTTGTCAAATATTTTTGATACACCCTGCATATATATATATATATATATATATATGTATATATATATATATATATATATATATATATATATATATATATATATATATATAGACTCCCGGCCTAATGATTGCGTCTAGCATGAAACAGCCTGTCGCCTCTGAGTGTTGACTTCAATGTTCACTTTTATATTTATATTTACATACGCTGTATCTCTGATAGTGAACACTTTACCCCATAAATATAGCACACCTTAAAACTATATTTCCTCATTCATATATATATATATATATATATATATATATATATATATATATATATATATATATATGTGTGTGTGTGTGTGTGTATGTATGTATATATGGTTATAAAAACAACATATTGACATCGCGTTCTGAACCTCTAATTTCATTCGATTTGTTGAATTGGCTGGCATTATAATCTGGTCTGTCAATGTCATCTTTTGTCAGACTAAAATTCAATAACGAAAGCAAAATATACGGATTAAAAATCGTATTTATACCCAAAAAGATGTCTGTTTTCTTTTTTTTGACTTTTTTTGTTTTGCTCTTTTCTTTTTGTTGCTTGCTATTTTTTTAAAAGTCTCTTTGTTAAAGAAACCTTTCGTCCCAAACCTACACAAATGTACACGAACAGAGATGTAAAACTAATCGGATGTGTACTCACGGAGAAACATCAATTGCATTTAAAAACATACAGAAATAAATATAAATTCATTGCACGCGTCTATAGAAACCATAACGTTACTAAGCAAAATTTGATTAATCTGTAACATAGCTATAATACTGATGGTACCAAGGAAAATCGAACTCACTAAAATTGGGTAACGAGCTCGCTAACCTTTCCGCTTTGCTAAGATACCATTACAAACATGGATAAGTTTCGCGTTTTCTCAGCAGGGAAAACACAAGGTAACATAACTTTATGTCTCGATAAAACATTGTCAGTCATTATTATTAAAATTCTACTAGTATTCACTTTCTATATTTTTATTACATGAAGCATAGTCAGCCATTATTATCAATTTCCACAAGCATTACCTTTTATCTTCATTGTTTTTTATTATCTTATAATAGTTATGCTCAGCTCTCCTTTCGTTGGTTTGCACGATCCTTACTCCCTGCCAATATCTCATAAATAATGTACTATTCCGTTTTGGCCACGAGAGAATAAGGGAAAGATACTACTTGCTTTCAGTGAGAGAAAGAAAGAAAGATAGATAGATAGATAGATAGATAGATAGATAGATAGATAGATAGATAGAGGTGTTTAAAATACCAATACCTCATAAATAACGAACTATGACGTGTTGATCGCGTGGAAAGAGGGGAAAAGATACTACTTGTATCCAAAGAAAGAAATAAAGAAAGAAAGAAAGAAGTATTTAGTGTCTCCTGCCAATACCTAATAAATAATGGACTATTTGACCGCGTGGGAAGTCGGGAAGAAACACAACATGGTCTCATTGGGAAAATCAAAGAAAGAAAGAAAGAAAGAAAGAAAGAAAGAAGTGTTTATCTTCTGTCAATATCTCATAAATAATAGATATGCCGTTTATATTGCGTGGACAAACAAAATACATTGTCAGAGATGCTACTTTGTTTCAGTGAGAAAATGAATGAATGAAAAAAGGGAAGATAGAAATGAAATGTAAAAAGTTGTCAGTTTCAAATATGTTAACTTGTACGCCCTTATTTCTTCAAATAATGACCGACATTGATATTTTTGATTGTTATTGCAATATTTTGTTAAAGTCATTAAACACAAATATTTAACAATGCAATAGGGGAATTTCTGCGGAAATTTTATTGTCATAGAACTCGCCATGAGCTTCTTCAATCATTAACTTAAGAATTAATATTCATCAGAATGTTCAAATAGAAAAACCGTGACATTTTCCTGGGTCTTCCTAATGGAAAGTATTGTCAGCCATTATTGATAATGTTTAGGTAGCTTTTTTCTTCATTTTCGTATGAATCACTGAAAAGCATTATTACTAATGAATAACTATTATTTAACTTCATCTTCCTTTTTCAATAGATGAGAAAGTCCTGGCTCACTGAGGAATCGGAAAGAAAACAACAAATTTTGATCTCTATCTGGTAGAATTTGCATTTCGAGCTTGTTTCACACGGTCGCGCCATCAACTCCAAATTGTTTTGTCAGATGCTACACCGCGTGTACCTCAAATTAAACGAGTGTCATTTTTTGGTCAATGAAGGTCGGGCTTTGTTTCAGCAAAACAATGTGAGGCCACGTCCTGCCAGGTTGACTTAGAAGAAGTTCAAACAGATGGACGGTATTGAGACTCTTCCACATCCACCATTCAGTCTCTATGCTGCTCGATTGACTATGGCCTTATCCGCTCAATGGTACAATTACTCCACAACCAGCGATTCAACATGTTTGATGAAGTGAAGGAAGCTTGTTTACAGTTTTTTTTTATTTGAGGCCAGCGGACTGGTATCTGGGACAGATTCGGATCCTGGATAGTCGCTATATATATATATATATATATATATATATATATATATATATATATATATATATATATATATATATAGAGAGAGAGAGAGAGAGAGAGAGAGATAGATAGATAGATAGATAGATAGATAGATAGATATGCGTGGTAGCATTATGGTCGGTGTTTCAAATGTCTTGTATCTTAAATCACCCTACATCTTGTCTAGAGCACTCTCTTAATTTACCATTCCTTTTGGCAAATATCATTTTTAACATAGATCGAATTTATAACGTATATATATATATATATATATATATATATATATATATATATATATATATATATATATATATATATCGTGGACATTCCTGTCGTTGATCGACGCGGGCTGTTGACCCGTGCCTACCGGGGACTTTTTTCCTCACTTAGGAAGCAGAAAGAAAACAAAACAATCTGGTGGAATTTACAAGTAGTACTGCATTTCGAGATTTTTTCACACAGTCACGCTATCAACGCTAAACTGTATTGCCAACAGCTAGACCGTGTGCACGACTAACTTAAGGACTATTCTGCTTTGGTCATTCGAGGTCGGACTTTGTTCCCGCAAGACAATGCAAGGCCACATAATGCCAGGTTGATTAAGGAGAAGTTCAAACAGATGGACGGTGTTGAGATTCTTCTACATTCACCATTCCGTCCCGATGCTGCTCCGAGTGACTATGGCCTAATCCGCTCAGTGGCACACTTCCTCCGCAACCAGGTTTGATGAAATAAAGTAAGCTTGTTTAAAGTTTTTTTTATTCTATATATCTGGACCTATATCTGGGACAGATTCGGATGCTGCCTGATCGTTGTCAGAAGATCGTCGAGTAAAAGGGACTTTATTTTGAATATAAATGTTGGTGTTGCTCCATAAAATTTTGTTGTTTTCTTTCCGCTTCATAACCGAGTCATGATTTCTAGTCAACCTAATACTATTGATTTTGTATGATTTTTACGTTTATCTTATGGTTTAATTAGAGAAAGCATTGTTATCAATTTACGCGAGTATTTCTATCTTCATGTTTTATTATAAGAAGCATAGTCAATCTTTATCCTTTTCTTGCATCTTCATTTTTATTACATGAAGCATTGCCAACCATTATTCTTGGTTTTGATTCACCTTTACTTTGATCTTCATTGGCGGAAACATAGTCGTCAATTATTAATTTTAATCGCATTTACTTTATTTTAATTTTCTATAAGATGAAGAAGTTTTGACAACCATTATTATCAATTTTGACTCGTGTTTACTTCTTGTGTTTTCATGTTGACGTGGTTGTTTCTTCTGTAAATTTTAGGATCCTAATAATTTCTGCTAAAAGCTACTACAAATAAACAGGGGACACTTTTAGAATGCCTTTATATTGAGTTTTATTTTATCTTACACTTTGCATGTCTTGATGAATAATAACCGATATTTAACTCGCATATTCTCAAAAATAGTTTCATTTCAAAACTTCTTAAAAGAGTAATTATTTACATTGTTTGAACTGTTCTCATCTTTATTGCCATATTCACGACGTTTCGGACGTTGTACGCTCAGGCCTTCTTCGGGTCATTAGAATTTCGAACTAAACCCTTTTATTTCGTTCACCGGGGTAGATTGTACTAGTCCGAAACTCCGATTAACCTGAAAAAGGCCGTAGCGTACAACGGCCGAAACGTCGTGAATATTGAAATAAAGATGACGACAACAGTCTGAACAATGTAAATAATGCAAAAAGTTGCAATACGTCATCTCAGAAATATAGACAGATATTGTTAAGAGAGGTTAATAATGGAATATTCTTTTCTCTCTCTCTCTCTTTCTCTCTTTCTCTCTCTCTCTCTCTCTCTCTCTCTCTCTCTTTATGTGCCGTGTCTGTTCAGGAGATGGGCTGTCATAGAATCCTGTCCTTTGTAGCTCTTAATTAGGTTTTTCTTTCTACTATGTGCTGTTTCTCTTCAGGACGTGGGGTATCATGGCTCTCCACAATTTCCTGCCTTTTACAGCTCTTAGTAATATTTGTCTTTTTGAAACCTCTTCTAATCCCTGTCCTGCCATCCATTAACTCGTTAGGCAGGTTATGCGCTGTTTTCTCTTGACCCTCTGGCCTTCAATATATCCTGTGAGTGTCCAATTTTCTAAGCCCTCCGTCCTCATTATATGCCCGAGAATTTTCAACTGTCACTTTCTGATGCTAATTATAAGCGTCCATTTTTTTTGTAATTTTCCTTAAAACTTCGGCATTGCACGCATGTTCAATCGATGGTATTCTCAGCATCCTTCTGTAGAACCATATTTTTGTTGCATCGAGTCTCTTCAACATCTGTGATGAAACTGTCTAGCATTCATTGCCATGTAGGTGGACCGATATTGCATAACGGTTCTGCAGGAGTCTCTCCAGTGTCGTATCTGTACCTGCTATCAACATTGTGTCATTTGCATATTTCATGCTGTTACGGTATTTAATGCATAGAACCGAAAAGCTGACACACGTTTACGTCATAAAATATGATTTCTGAAAATAAATCTAAAATTATATCAAGTTTCCTGAAGAGTGGATGTAATTCTACGAAACTCAGAGTCGAAGAGTTATAAGATAAATCAACAATTTATATATTTATTTATTGTTAAAATCATGCGTTGTGGTATAATAGATATCGGTTCGAAGTGAGCCGAGTTCGAATTCCAGTCGAGTTCGTTGGATTCACTTACGCACGAATAGCCTTACGGAAACGTATGAATACATCCCTTCTCCCCACCCAATTTATGGGTTGAATAGCAAGGCAGACTGTGTTCGTTAGCCTTGGCTGACAATCAGTCTACCGCAGAAAGAAATAGCAACCTACTGCGGGAAAAAAAATCTGCCTTGTCAGTTATCTATCGAAAAATACATGATCGCCCAAGCGTGTATCACGCATGGCACATAACTGACTGAAATTCACTTACGTGCTAATACCCTTGGGAAAGTTAGGAATGCTCCTGCCCTCGCTCCGTCAGCTATGGGCAAATAGCAGGACAGACCGGTTTCTATAGCCTTGGATGACAACTGGTCTATCGCAGAGAGAAATGGCAACCTACTGCGGGAAGAAATCTGCCTCGTCAGTGTATCGAAAGATAAATGATCGCCTAAGCATGAATCACGTATGGCACATAACTGAATGCGTAGCGTCCCGGGTTGAGGAATCGGAAAGACGAGTTCAAATTCCAGTTGAATCCATTACATTCACTTACGTGCTAATACCCTTGAGAAAGGTATGAATACTCTTTTTATCTGCCCAGCTATGGGAAAATTGCAGGACAGACCTTGGATGGCAACTGGTCTACTGCATAACAAAATGGCAACCTAGTGCGGGAAAAAATATCTGCCTTGTCAGTCATGTATCAAAAGATACATGATCACCCAATCGTGTATCACGTATGGCACTTATGTGACTGACTGATATATCCACTTTTCTGTTTGCGCTATTTTCTGTTGCTAAGATATGTTTAATACCGCACAATAATCCAGAAAGGGGTATAATGATTATACTGTATCGATCTTTCGAATTCGGGCGGTGGGGGGGGGCGTATTTGCTTGCATTTGAAACCTTAACATTCGTACATTGATGTCACAAGTACACAAATTCCTAACACACGGGACAGACTATAAGTAGATTATATTTATTCAGCCTTTATTCAATAAGGCTGAATTTATATTTATCTTTAATCTCTTTAATTTAATCTTTAATATATATATATATATATATATATATATATATATATATATATATATATATATATATATATATATATATATATAATAAAGCATATACATACATCATACATACATACATACATATATTTATATATATATTTATAATATAAAAATCAGATAAAAAATATATATATATATACTTTAAAGATCAGGGGGTCAGTTGAATCCGCTACCTTGGTTTCAACCTTACACTATCCTTAGGTGAATTTTATCAAAACTATGAGAATTTTTTTGAGAAAAATTGTATGAGGATACCGTAATTTTGAAATCAAGGTAGCGGAGTCAACTTGCCTTCTTCTCCTGATTTCTAAAGTTAATAAGTTATTTTTATTTTGTTTTTTCACACGTGTTTTGAACAGTTTTTAATACTACTGTTTCCTGGTCTGAATCAACATTTGTTAGAATTCAACCACAGATGAACGTCTAAGGTATGTGTTTATAAACAGTATTTCGTATTTTGCTTCTCTTTGGCTGAATGTGAACACCACGCCAGGCTATATTCCCTTAAGGGTCACAGTTAGGTTCCTGTCGGAGAATGCATATTTTCTACGAAATTTCTCGAATATTTACTTTATTTTATAAAAAAACAGAGTATATATATATATATATATATATATATATATATATATATATATATATATATATATATATATATATATATATATATATATATATATATATATATATATACCTATGGTTCCGCCATATGTGAGTGTGTGCTGTTAATTTTAGTGCTGATTGGTTCACTGTTCTGTCCCGGTCGCACTCGTTATTTCATCTCAAGGTGCTGGAGTCCCGCAAGCCTTCCCTGTGTAAACAGCGTGAGTGTTTGTTGGGACTAGCTATTATTTGTCTCTAGCTCCTTGTTGTTGTTTTTTCCCTTCTCCTTCTCATTACACATTTTCTGTTGTTTTAATTTGAGTTAAATCTCCCGTTGAAGCCTGAAGAGCCGGAGCGAAACCGGTTGCATCACTTTTAACATGTCTTGTAATATTAAGCTACACACTTTTATTTCTGTAATTAGATTTTGTATCTTCAGAAATATTTTCAAATATATATATATATATATACATATATATATATATATATATATATATATATATATATATATATATATATATATATATATATATATATATATATATATATATATTTAGTTCACGAAAAACTAGGTAATCCGTATGGATAGACCCAAGGAGGATAAAATCCAGAGAGCTCAATGTAAATCAGAGCTAATAATTTAAATAAAAATGAAAAAAAGACCACTTTAAGTTTCCATGTAATAAATTATTTCACCACAGCCGTTTTAAAGGACCGCGGATCATCAGACTTTACATCCATATGTTGAAACGAAAAATGAAAAGAAATGTACACATTTTTGACGGGCAGTACTAAGCATATGTAAATTAACGAAGTGAGGGGGGATTGTGGTGAAATAATTTATTACATGGAAGCTTAAAGTGGTCTGTTTTTATTTTTATTTAAAATATATATATATATATATATATATATATATATATATATATATATATATATATATATATGCTAACGTGCCCTGAGTCATGCGTAACAGTATGTAAAGATATTGATAGGTGGCGCCATCGTATCTGGATATCATGGAAATGCCCAGATCTGTATCAGCTATGCTTTGATATCTGGTGAATCTGTCTGAAATCTGGTTAAGATGCCCATGGCAAGTCGACGTGAATTATTGGAATTCGAACTCGGCAGGAAAGTGAGTACCTGGCGTATTGAATATTTAATTTCGAATATTATGGGAATATTTGACATACCTTGATCAACTCTATACCGGGAATAATTGATGGAAAATATGGTACATTAACAGGTCCTTAATGTTGATTTTTTTTTTGGTTTTGTTTCTAACGTTGCCCTGATGAAATGTCCAAGAGCCACTCAAGGTAGAACGTTACTGTGTTGCAAGATGACCAATGCAATTCAATTATTGTCATGTTATTAAAAGTTTTTACACGAAGCAATTGAATTTAATTTCGTAAGCAAGAAATCACAAATTAATATCTGTTCGAACAAAAAAAAGAATAAAAATTGTGACGATTTTAACGGGAAAATTCATATCTCTTATCTTTCATTGTCGATATAGTTTTCTTTGTTTTTTTCTTTCTCTTTAAGAATTTTTATGCTTTCCCAGAACTCAAATAATTCGTCATTTTCACATTGAAGGTACATTTTTCGGTCAATGTATTCGACGAATCAGATCTCGGGATTTACTTGACCTCCCACATGGCCAGGTTGTGACACAAAGTCAGAGTTTAACGTGGGAAGGGAGGGGGAATGGACCCGAGTTTTCACCCGGGTCGCAGTGCTTTGGCTTTAGCTAGTCATAGCTGGTCTTGGCTGGTCTTAGCTTGTCCAAGCTGGTCAGAGCTGGTCATAGCTAGTCAGACGTAGCCACGATACTACCAGCGCAGGGACGAATCCCCGCCGCCGGCCTGTATCGGGAGAAGGAATCCCGGCCCCATAGGCGATCATTCAGTGAGTAATCCGCGAACAGATACTACACGGGATTTACTTGACCTCCCACACGGTCAGGTTGTGACACAAGGTCGGAGTTTAACGTGGGACGGGAGGGGGAATGGACCCGAGTTTTCACCCGGGTCGCAGTGCTTTGGCTTTAGCTAGTCATAGCTGGTCTTTGGCTGGTCTTAGCTGGTCATAGCTTGTCCAAGCTGGTCATAGCTAGTCAGACGCAGCCACGATACTACCAGCGCAGGGACGAATCCCTGCCGCCGGCCTGTATCGGGAAGGAATCCCGGCCCCATAGGCGATCATTCAGTGAGTAATCCGCGAACAGATACTACACTTTGATCTTAGCCTTGGGGCCGATTTCGGCTTCCCTCTCTCGACGAATCAGATCTCGTAAATATTTTTTTCACATCTTCGTTTTAGTAGACACCTCTTTAATGCTAACTAAATAGATTCTATGGTCTTTGTGTAGGTTTAAAACCCTCACCCAAACTTGCCATAGCAAATTTAATTCTATTCTTCCGTTTATAAAAGAAAAAAAGGCCAATGTTATTTAGTAAGTAGCAAATAAATCACCGCCATCTTGAATTCTACTGCTTTGCTAAGTGTGCCCAGTAAACGATAGACAAGCCGAGTTTTTTGTTTTTATAAAAAAATCAAGTAAAATAAATAAATAAAATAAAAGGTGCTATTTCATTATCTGTAGGTCTCGTATATTCTTTCTCTATAATTTGTAACTTTCACCAAATTCACGAGTCAAAGCTTTAATTTAGTAGTTCCCAACGTTTTTCTTTTATTTATCCATGGATCACATTTACTCTTATTTTTTAATTTTTTGTTTTTGGTAGACCCCCATAACCATTTGATGAAGAAATAACTTATTTTAACTTTTACTGATAGATAAGTTGAGGAATTGTATTAGAGAAATAGGAAATGTATATGCTTTATTCCGAAGTAAAACTAATTTAATGAAAACTGTTTAAACCTAGGGAAGGTTACTGAATAGAATAATCACACGAAGGTTGGTAATGAACGATAATACTTAGGACAAGAACAACACATATAAGATTCGCCAGCGGCGCGTAGAGAAGTAGTCAGCTGCTAGAAGTGAGTCAAGTGAATTCCACAATGAATCTCCAACTGCAGGATATCTACCAACCGCTCCACGCAGTCATATGTGGCACAAGGCCGAGTTTATTGTGGGGATATCCGAGCTCGTAGGTTCGGCCAAAAATTCCCCATAGACCCCGTATTAAACGGGGACGGGTAGCTGTTTCCCGAAATGAGACTCTGCACTTCGACATAGCCCCGTCTGGGGATCCTCGCTGCCAGGAGGCAGAGAGTTTACCAGCACACTTGGAGACGAATTTCCAAATGCAGACCAACATACAGTATTTACTACTGTAGTTATGTGAATAGGGACATACCCATTATCGTCCATAGGTAAGCTACAACAAAAACGAACTTGTATTTAATAACTAAATTCTATGGAACATTTATGTACACCAGTAAAGTGACTCATAAATATCATTTTAAAATACGTGATTAATTAACCCCTAATTTACTATCTTTTCTGCGGACACCAGTAAAGTGGTATTGAACTCCAAGAACATCTTGTCTGTGTTTAATCCCTGGCCCTGCTAGTAGTGATTCCGAACACAGTGGAATCATGACTAGCAGTAACCGAGCAATAATAAATAAGAAGACGAGATATCCCTAGAAATAAAGAGAGGAACGAGTGAAATTTGCCTCTTGTAAATTGAATAAAGAGTTCAGTTTAAAATCCCCTGAAGTTTAACGGTATCGACAGACACCGGAAGAAGGTCAGAGTGCACAACGGCTGAAACGTTGTGATAATAAAAACAGAGAGAAGGACATCAGTTCGAATGTAAATAATGTAAATAATGCTAAGATCTCATCCCATAAATATAGATAGAAAAATAATTAGTGAGGCTGTTGTTTATCGTCTTACCCAGGACGCGGGTGTAGTTTATAGTCTTACTCAGGACGCGGTTGTAGTTTATCGTCTTTCCCAGGACGCGGATGTATTTTATCGTCTTTCCCAGGACGCGGATGTCGTTTATAGTCTTACCCAGAACGCGGGTGTAGTTTATCGTCTTAACCAGGACGCGGATGTTGTTTATCGTCTTACACAGGAAGCGAATGCAGTTTATCGCCTTACCCAGGACGCGGATGTTGTTTATAGTCATATGCAGGACGCTGATGTAGTTTGTCGTCTTACCCAGGACGCGGATGTAGTTTATAGTCGTAGCCAGGACGCGGATGTATTTTATAGTCTTACCCAGGACGCGGATGTAGTTTATCGTCTTACCCAGGACGCGGGTGTAGTTTATCGTCTTATCCCGTACTCGGATGTAGTTTATAGTCTTACCCAGGACGCGGGTGTAGTTTATTGTCATTCCAAGGACGGACTGAATTTTTTCAATAAATAACAGTAAGAATATAGTTTCTAGAAATAACTAGTATTATAGACTTATCAAAGTAATCCGTTATTATTGGTCTCTATTTTTAATTAATAAATGGTCATACTCGCCAGAACTGGAAGGTTGACATTGATACGTTAGTTAAACCTTTTGGGACAATCGAATATCTCTTTCAAGAGGCCTGTTGAATCTGTATGCTATATAAATATCATTAGAAACTAAGAAAAGAGTACCGAAATTCTATGTAGTTTTATTTCTCCTAACTTAAACTAATCTGAGTAAATCACCATTTACCTTAAGTAAATGTGGACATATCAGTTCCCCTATATTACAGTGAATGCTGGACAATCTCCTCACAGATGATAAAGAGACTTGAAGCAACAGAAAAGTCGTTGTACAGAAGGATGCTGAGAATGGACCAAACACGACGAAGTTCTAGAGAAAAGGACAACAAAAAGGACACCTTAATGAGTTACTGTTGTTAACCGGAACAAGAATGGCTCCTTAATTTCAACGCCTCCGATACGAAACTGCCCTTTTTTAATCATCTGAGAAAACAATTTTACCTTCCATCAGCATGGCTAATGCTAACCTCCAGGAAAGTGACTCTTTGCGCGTTCTCGGACTAACGTTTTCTGAAATGAAGTTGAAAGATAATATAGAATCAATTGCTAGGTCTGCTTGATAGTGAAGCGGATTCGCTGTGTCATGCGAGACAATCTTTTTCGCCCGAATCTATCTTACACATTTATTAGTCGGCCATTCGTCCATGCATTGGATACTTCTGTCACAACTGGTCTGGAGCTTCTGCTATGTATTTAGGGATTTTTTTATAAAACCTAAAGGAGAATTTGCAATGTTATCGGTCCTGACCTGTCATCACGGCTTCAGTCACTTTCCCACTACCGTATCATAACTTTCCTGTACTTTGCCTATAGATATTTTCATGGTAAGTTTTCTGATGAGCTTTTCTCTTTGGTATCTCAATTTAAGATCAGGAAGGAAGAGTTGAGGCTTCTACGACACATCATGAGGAAGGAGGGCTTGGAAAGTTTGATATCCACAGGTCAGATTGAACAACACTCACTCTACTTGGCGATCCTGAATGGTTGGCAAAACAGGGTTGCGGAGAGATGGCAAAAAGACAAAAGTAGTTGAGAGCTACAAGTTTCAGGAAATTGTGGAGAGCCATGATCGCCAACGTCCTGAATGGTCATGGCACAATAAGAAGAATTATGCCGTACGTTATCTTAAGTATGGCATAATTGGGAACTGTGGGATCTTCGCTTGGCGGTCAAGTTAAAAATGCGTCTAATGGTGACTGTAACAATATGAGTCAAGCTGAGGTCGAGTTAAACTTGAAACAGCGGGACCTGTCACACAACTCGATACGGATACTTTCGGCCGATGGTTATCAGTAATTGGAGTCAACTTTAAAGTACAAGAGTAAGAGGCTCAGACTGAGAGAATATGACGAAAGGAAGATTAATTACTTTTTTAGACGAAGATGACAGAACAAAGAAAACTGCTGTTTATAAAACTGACTATCCCGCGAAAAGGAAAACAGATGGAACAAAGCGGGCCATGCAGAAGGACACTGACGGCGGTCACTGGATATCGCACCTCCTCCTTACTTAACGACTCAACCTTACCCTACTCGCTTATAGCAGTAAGTTACTACCTAAGAATAAAATGTGGTTTACTGCTATAAAATGTGTTGTTCTTCAATCATGGGTAACTGTCTGAGCGAAGACTCATTTTTAAGCCACAGGCGATTAGCTACGAGAAACTGCACCCTGTCAACGAACCTGGTGTCTGGTCTGAGCTGTAATGCAAAAGGGCGTTTGCTTTTGGTTAGAATTGTTAATGATTAATTCTATTTTGGGGTCATGACTGCATTTATTTATCGGCACAATTATGTCGCTCTTGTTCATTGATTTTGTAAAGAAAAACAGAAATAGATGAAGGCGTTGCTATCAACCGTGCATTTGAAACTCTTCTTTTTTGACGCACTGTCAGGATTTTGCTCGTCGTCCTCAACGTTTGGAGATGCCTGAGCAAATGAAAAACGAAAATCGATACCGGAATATCGATCAACTGATCGATTGAACTGAACATAGCTTGTGAGGAGAAAAGTCAGTAATAACTACAGACGAAAATGCTTATAACACGAACAGTTTGAAAGGTAGCCAGATTGAAGGCAGGGACGATTGGTCATTTTCAATTCTACATCGCTGAGCCACCTGCTGTCCACTCCTTAAAACTGAATGGCATTGTTGTTCATCACAATGTGTACTGGTCAGCCTGATGTCCATTTGATTAAACGGTCGTCTTTCTTTCTTTCTCTTTATGTCTGTCTCTGTTACTTCTGTCAATTTTCGTAAGTTTTGGGCTTTAAGACGGTATATGGATTTTTTTTTTATTTATTTAAAATCGAAGGAGACATAAGTCAAATGAGATTATATTGATGAATAAAATGTTTTGGCATACTATCGACATTCGATGACAGTAGACATGAATGAAGAGAAATCTCAATTACACTGCATTTGTCTTTGGACCGGTGTGTTTTCAAAATTTATTGGAATTGTTTGAATTTGTAGTAATAATTATCGTCTTTATTAAATCATTTCGAAGAATTTGGTAAATACAGGCAAGTGTTCTCCGATTTCTGAAACTACGAAATAAATTAATGCCATTATTCCATTCAATATTTCATATTCTTTTTTTTTATCAGTTAACATGATTCTGTCGATGGAGTCTCCGGTCTTCTTTGATTATGTAACAGTCAGTAATCTTAAAGGAATTATGTGGTATTTCTGGACGAATTCTTGATCTGATTTAGTCAAATGAAAGTTGTTTTGAACGGCCACTCTTCTAGCTCTTTTTGCATTAATGCGGATGTTTCCCAGAGCTTTATCCTTGGGTCTACGTTGTTCTTAATTTTCATCAACGACCATCCCGATGTCATCAGTTTTCAACACGCTATATATGCTGATGACACAACTATTTACACCCATCTTAACAGTAAGTGTGACTGGTTCAATAAGATCAAATTGGCAGATCTGAAAAATGACTGACTGTTGTTAACCGGAACAAGAATGGCTTCTTAATTTCAACGCCTCTGATACGAAACTGCTCTTTTCTTTAACCATCTGAGAGAACCATTTTGCTTTCCATCAGAATGGCTAATTCTAACCTCCAGGAAAGTGGTCCATTGCGCGTTCTCGGGCTAACGTTTTCTGAAATGAAGTGGAAAGATAATATTGAATCAATTGCTAGGTCTGCTTGATAGTGAAGCGGATTCGCTGTGTCATGCTAGACAATCTTTTTTGCCCAAATCTATCTTGCACATTTTTTACGCGGCCATTGGATATTGCTGCCAAATCTAAGCATTTAGGGATTCTTTATAAAACCCAAAGAAGAATTTGCAATGTTATCGGTCCTGAACTGGTTTTGTTGATACTTATGTAATGTCAACGAATACTCTGTGTCATTTTCATAACACTCGTTGTAGTAGAGACTTTGTAATCGCAGATGCAACTATAGAAACGCCGTTGAAAATACTGGTGTCAGACGCCTTCGAATATCACTCACACTAATAATAGTACTTGCTCGATAATACTCGCTGGAATAGTAACCACCGAATCAATCACTAACGAGGCATTCGTGATACACGCTTAGGTGATTATGTATCTTTCGATACATGACTGATGAGGCAGATTTTTTCCCGCAGTAGGTTGCCGTTTCTTTCTGCTGTAGGCCAGTTGCCATCCAAAGCTATAGAACTCGGTCAGTCCTACTATTTATCCATAGCTGGGGGGAGAAGAAGGGGATTTATACCTTTCCCAAGGGTATTAGAACGTAAATGAATGTAATGGATTCGACTGGAATTCGAACTCGGCTATCCAAGCCGCTATTGATTACTCCACCCTGCCTCCACCGAATAGTGATCCGAATAGTAATCCGTAAAGTGATCCCTTAGACACCACTCTAATTCCCGTATATACATTTTCTTTTTATATATCGAGCACCTTCCAGACGAGGACTCTCATGGCCCTCTGCAATTTCTTATCCTTTGTAGGTGAAAGCAATCTTCGTCTCATCGAAGTCCTGTTTTGCCACCCATGTACACAAGCTTAAGAGATATTCTACTCGATATTTCACTCTTCAAATCTTACCTTCAATATGCCATGTGGGTGTCAAATTCTCCAAACGCTCTTCCCTCGTGCGCCCCGAAAATGCCAAGCGTCTCATTCCACTCAAAAACAAAAGTATTCATTTTCGTTCTCGGTTTCCTGAAAGTCTCCTCATGGCTCACATGCTCCGTCAATGGTTTTCTCATCATTCTTCTTTAAATCCACATCCATTGTTCGCTCAGGTACGTATAGAAGATGCATTGATCGAATACAACGAAATAGAAAGAAGCGTAAGACAAGGATGCGTCTTCTCGCCGGATTTATTTAACCTGTACAGTGAGGCAAACGTAAGTTCTATCATGATTTATGATGAGTGGGGATAATATTAATTATATAAGATACGCAGACGGCACTGTGTTCATGGCAAACAGGAAAAAAATCCTGCAAAAACACCTAAACGTGAACTCAAAGAAAATAAGTTCGCAATAATTGTGTATAACTGTTCCCCCTGGCTATATCTTGGCATGCATCTTATGTTTAAGAACAGTACAATTATATATATAAACAATTGATCCAGCAGTAAAAAAATTCCTATGTTTATAAAAAACAATTGGTCCAGCAGTAAAGAATTCCTGATGAAAAAAAAACTACAAAGTAAGACATATCTCTCTGTTACTTGAACTATCTACTTAGTTCATATCATATTAACTGAAAAACACTTATAAAAGAAAATACGTGGATTTACCCTATTACAAAATACAAAAAAATTCTCACTTTAAATATTTAAAATTTAGCGTTGCGATTTGCACGCTCCAACACCATATAACAGTTAACAAATAGCCCATACTTAAAAACATCTTTTGGTCGGATAAACACATATAAATCGTCTCCCAGTTTTGATTCTGATGGATAATAAAGCCTGATGATGAATGACGTGAAGCATTCGAAAGTACTAGCAGAAATAAAAAATAAAAAATACACCATATCCATTTTATTTAATTATGAGGATCTCATCATTCAGAGGATTATCAGTAGAGGAATGCTTATGTTTATGTCTACTAGCGAAGTGATTTCGCCAATAATCGCATACACATTGCTGATTGATTCAAGGTATGATTGACTCTTTGTAATGTATATATATATATATATATATATATATATATATATATATATATATATATATATATATATAAAATTCTATAATACTATCAACCTCACCTTATTTAATAGTGGAAATGGAGTATTACAAGATTTTAAAAATAGAAAGATGCTCACGTGAATTGACGATAAACTACATCCGCGTCCTGGATAAGACGATAAATTACATCCGACAGGTTTTCAGGAACATGGAACCACCTCTTATTTCTTGTGTATCAGGTCCACCTTGGCCCAGGGTGGCACCACCTGTTAGGGTCCCAGCTATGGGCAAATAGTTAACTCCCAAAAATGAATCAAAATATTATGAAAGTATAAAAATAGGTTTATGTATTAGCAATACTATTTTAGAAAAATCATTCCCTGCAATACATTATTACCAGCAGTACATTTTTTTTTTAAAGAAAAATATTACCAGCAATATATTTTTGGAAGAAAAATATTTATTACCGTCAATACATTTTTTAAAAAAATATTACCATCAATAAAAAAAAATTGTTGGCATTAAATAACCCATTGAGGTTGATATACTGTAAAACAAAGCGAAGCAAAGCAAACCAGCGCAACATGTGAAGGCTACGAATGAACGGTCCTATTCAAAACAACAGAAATATAAATTGCAAATTTAGCAGTCAAAACAGCAGAGACAAAACCCCCTTGAAAATTGCTATAGAAATGGCCGAATGCGCTTGGGACAATAAAAATTATGGGCAATTTCTGTGCTTCTTTACTCCTACAAAAAGGAAAAACATAAGGATGCTGAAAAAAATTAATAAAAAGTTATTTAAATCTTCCTTGTCTACCATATTTAATGAAAGATGTTTGAAAGAAAGGTTGCTGCCTAAATATACATTAATATATATATATATATATATATATATATATGGCGAGAAAAAAAAAGAGAAAGCTAGATAGATATTTGTTCGATTACACCAACTTAACACAAAACTAGAATTATGACGCACTCAATGAAGAAGGAATTCACTAGCAATCACTTGCGATACTAACACGCCATTTTTAGGTCGTGTTTGTCTTTCCTTTCTTTTTTCTAAACCCGCACAATCATCTCTCTTTCCGTGTGTATCTGTGTTCGAGCGCGGATATATATATATATATATATATATATATATATATATATATATATATATATATGTGTGTGTGTGTGTGTGTGTGTGTGTGTGTGCTTGTGTGTGTGTGTGTGTGTGTCTGAGTCTCTGTGTGTGTGTCTGTGTTTAAGAAAGTATAAAAATTAAGAAAGATTTGTGTCATTTCATTTTTGACATATCAAATCTTCGTCTGTATAATCCATGAAATTTATTGTACTACTTAAACAGACGTTTTTCGATTTACTTCTGACTTTTTAAATCTCTCCCTTGTTTTGCAGATGGCGCACCAATCAAAAGCCCGAACCGCATTTCCAACAACCGCCATTTTTAATCTTTCAGCTTCTTACAAAATGGCAACTGGAAAGGTAGGTGCAGTATCTGGTGTAGGGTAATGGTAGAAACGATACTGAGTGATGACGTTCGGCGGTTTGAAAAAAGACTTTGAAGATGTCGATGGTTCAGTTGAAAAATCCTGGTTAGTATTATGGGCGATGTACACGTCTCTGTTTCATCTACTGGTCACTCGCGTAAAAAAAAAAAAGATCTAATGTTACGTTAACGCCGAGTTTTAGTTGAAATTTTGTAACTCAATTTCAAGATAAGAATGTAATAAAATAATAATGATAATAGTAATAGTGAAGACGGCTTCGATAAATAGTTCAATATAATAAGAATTAAGATTAAAATGGAAAAAAGAAAGAAATTATAAACAAAAATAACGTGTTTGCTTCTGTCAAAATTCCGTTAAAAAGAATGAAAAATATTTATCACAGACTGAAAGATTTAATAAACTTGTTTTTATACATAGTTCTTTCTATCATTTAATATATCTATCTACTTAGGATTTATATATATATATATATATGTATATATATATATATATATATATATATATATATATATATATATATATATGTGTGTGTGTGAGTATGTGTGTGTGTGTGAATGAGAGAGAAAGAAAGAGAGAGACAGTGAGTTTAGCTACCACAATTGTTGCGACTCGGACTTAATTTGATACACACAAACATATACAGATATACAAATATAATTCTCATACACACACGCACGCACGCACGCATATTCTTGGTTATATATATATATATATATATATATATATATATATATATATATATATATATATATATGTGTGTGTGTGTGTGTGTGTGTGTGTGTCTGAGCCGAACACAAATATAACTTTGTCAAAAAAGTTACGTATAAATATGTAGATGTGTGTGTGTGCGCGCGTGCGCGCACGCGCGCGTGTGTGTGTGTATGTCTGTGCACGCCCGCCAGGTAATCTAAACACACACCACAAAGAGACACCGACACGCAAACATACACATGAACACTCATGCGCACACATACATATGATCACACATGTGCACACATATCAAAGTTATATATATGTGTCTGTGTTGCGTGTGTGCGTAGAAACATACGGATGTACGTGTCCGCCTATATGCGTGTTTGATTTGAAATTAACATTACTGCACACACACGCATATATATATATATATATATATATATATATATATATATATATATATATATATATATATATGAGTGAAACAGGCACATACACACAGACTCATCTGTGTGTTTGGGTCAGCTACAATGTATGCTTGTTTATGAATTTAACTTTTTAACTTTACACCTCTCTTTCACTCTATCTTTCTCTCTGTCACACACATATACCTAACTGCGACACTGACACACACACATACACACACACACACACACACACACACACA
>OZ038487.1:41921059-41936059 GCA_964036315.1 Acanthosepion esculentum
CTTCAAGCCGGGATCGAAACTCGACCAATTTGGCAAGAGTCAGAGAAGCTACTATATATATATATATATATATATATATATATATATATATATATATATATATATATATATATATATATATATATATATATATATATATATATATATATATATATCCCTCGGGACTTCATTGGGCTAAATGTGTGATGAGGGGTGCTGGGAATTTTAGAATTTCTTATTTTTATTTATTTAGCCGAATACATTTAATTTTTTTTTTATTGTATTTTTCTAATTTTCGGATAAGGCGTTAAATATATCGCTATAAGTTGTGGATAAATTATCCGATGTTCATATTTTGTTATTTTGGTTCGATATTACATAAAATTTGAGTAATATTTTTTTTTGTTTCTAATGAAAATTTCTTGTTTCCTAATACATTGCTTTCACTATCTCAATGCGACTTCGGATTTCGATGTCAGATTTTCCCTCAATGTTAAAAGACTTCCTAGGTAGTTACATTTTTGCACTTGCTTGATTCTGGTATCTCTAATGTCTAATTCGTATGTTGGGCTGTTCCTTTATTTGACAACCATATATTTTGTCTTCTTACAATTGATGCTTACTCCTTTCTTTTCGCTTTCCTTTAACGCCTTCTGTAGGAGTTAACTTGTAGTTTCCTTTCTGCATATGCTGCCAACAACATGTCGTCTTCATATCTAATGTTATTAAGATTGTGGCCGCCAGAAATGTATCCTAATAGGAATTCTAATTCTCTCAGAATCACTTCACTGTTATGTACATTATTTATATTATTCGGACTATTGTCCTCATCTTTGTCACCATATTTATTGCAACGTTTTGGCCGTTGTACGCTTCGGCCTTCTCCAGGTAGTTGGAATGTCGAACTGAACGCTTTATTTCGCTCACTGGGATAGACTGTTTTAGTTCCATGTGCCATGTTTAATGGATGTCAGTTATCAGTTAAGTGCTAGGGTTCAGTTCGACATTCCAACTACCTAAAGAAGGCCGGAGCGTACAACGGCCGAAACGTTGTAATAACTATGGTGACAAAGATGAGGACTACTCGAGTATATATGGTACTTAAAATTATGAGGAAGGACGGCTTTAATATGCACAGGACGTATGAATAGAGGGAAACGACCTTATCTAATTATATGTATATACTAGCCGAATTACCCACGCCTTGCTGCTTGTCATACTTTTTTTTTTTTTGAAAGAAAATGATAATTGTTTTTAAATCATTGTTATAATTTGTGGAGAAAATGATGCATTTCAATATTACTCAATGATCTTGTCTATGCGACCTCTATCTTCTGTTTTTTTCCTATATTTTGGCTAGGAGTCATTGCCTTGTTCAAACTTAAATTTAATTTAAATCAAAAGGAAAAAAAAATCAGGGGGTTGGGGACAGATTTATATGATCACTTTGATATATTGTTGTGAGACCGATACTTCCCTACGTCATGGACTCTCCCAGTACTATATTATTATGTGTATCATGAGAGTAGCACCAGAAATGCGCAGCCGCGTGTTCTGCTGTCGAACTCTCTGTTTGTAGAGAGGAACTCCGACGAGGCTTTGCCGCAGGGCAAAGTTTCGTCCGGGGAGGTAGACAGTCCTTAAACTCGTGTATACGGGTTGTAAATGGGCATATTTTTGGCCGAGCCTACGGGCTTGGTAAGCCCACGTTAAACCGGCCTTGTGCCACATTCGCCCCGTGTGGGAGGGTTGTTAAATATACCAGTAATGCGCAGCCGCGTACGATACCAATATCGGACACCACTGGATAGTAAGCTCTGCTTACACTATTCTTTGTAACTTTTCTGTTTAATATATCTTTCTTACCTCTAAAACGTGTTCCGTGTTTTCCTTCCGTGGCCCCTACTTCGGGTCCACATCATATATATTTGATGTAATACTTGATTAAATGAATTGATCAGCAGATTTCAACACTGATATGACAGTTGGATTGCCGCAATAAATATGTATTGTAAGGCACTACCCACTGATTAGGGATTTCTTGCGCAACTTGACGTTTATAATGTCTCATTTTGATCTTGCCGATGTGACCTCCATCTTATGGATTTCTCCTTCTATATTTTCGATATAAGACATTCATTTTTGCAAATTTAAAGTTAATTTAAATAAAAGGGATAAAAATTTCAGTAGGTGTTTTGTGAGCCCCCATCCCCGCCGGGGGACTCCCTTTGATCAAAATGAAATATACTTATCCAAATACCCTGGGTAATGCAGTTTCAGAATATATATGGTTATCGGGGACAATCTCCAAAACCCTAGGAGGAATTCGATAGCAAACAAACAGACACACTGAGGCTACAACTTTATATATAGAGATACGAATAGATAACAGTGGAAAGACAAAGATAGTAAAGAGTCAAACGTTGCTTTAAGCTATAATGGAGAGAAAGTTGTGGAGAGCCATCTATAATCACTCACGCTCTGAAGAGACAATTGTGATGGTGATAACATGATGATAGTTATCTAAAAGATCTAATCATGAAGTAAAAGATGTAACCCTGAAAATTTTTCAAGAGACATTTATTTTCAAAATTTTAATTATGTGTCGAAGTATGACTTTCCGACTTCAGTGATCTTCTTGCAGCTTTCCGCCCACTTCTTGAGAGCATCCTCCTAACCCTCAAGGGAAGATGTTTAGAGTTCTCGTCACAAACTCTCGTCACCCTCAAGGTCTAGAGGTCTCATCACGAAATCTATCATCTCCTCGTCCTCAAAACGTTAGACCATAAGAAGTCTTGACCATTTTATAGGTTTCCGATAAAGTTTGATGTTACTCCCAGCAAAATTGCCGCAGAAACCCATGAATGCGAATGGGTTAACGTTTTGACGACGTGTGATGAAAGAGTGAGTTTGTTTTGTTTGTTTGTTTGTTTTAGCGGCATATCAACTTCTAATGTGTCATTTTATGCCGAAATTCAATTTTCTTGGAAGCATTAGTAATTTCTTTTACAAAAATATACTGCTGATAATAATTTTTTAAAATTGCATTGCTGATAATTTTTATTTCTTATAAAAATGCACTGCTGGTAACTTTTTACTGTGAAAATGTATTACAATAAAAATGTTTATGCTTTCATAGTGTTTTTTACCCCAGTGATGGAATTAACTGTTTGCCCATATCTGGGACCCTAATAAGTGGTATCAACACGGGTCAGTGGGGATCCGGAATAAAAGCAAAAGAGGTGGTTTAACGGCCTCAAAACCTCCCGCTTTGAGGCCTTGCTGCCGGATGTAGTTTATCGTCTTACTCAGATTGAAGAATTGAAGTCGAGACGAGGACCCTAGACATCTTCACTTTGAGAACTAAGAGGAGGCCTTCAAGAGTGGCTGACTTGCTATACACAGGTATTGAAGTCGGAGGGCCCTACTTTGAAACAGATTAAAGATTTGTCTTGTTTTAAAACAAATAAACAAATGACATTACATTTACATCTTTGAACGTGGAAGCTAGAAGCCGGAAGAGAGTTCCACAAGCGAGAAGTGTGACAGAAGAAATTGTCAGTATAGAAATTACGGTTACATCTAGCCATTTTAACTGTAAAATGATGAGACCTTGCCGTCAATCTAGTACTGCATTTAACTTCATAAAGTCTATCTAAGTTCATCAGAATAATTACCATGAAAGTATTTATAGAAAAGGCACGGGAAAGCTATGTTACAGTGATGGGAAATGTTGTAGCATACCTGCGGACGATAATGGGTATGTCCCCATTCACATAAATACAGTAGTAAATACTGTATGCTGGTCTGCGGTTGGAGATTCGTCTCCAGTTGTACTGGTCAAACTCTCTGCCTCTGGGCAGAGAGGATCCCCAGACGAGGCTATGCCGAAGGGCAGAGTCTTGTCTCGGGAAAACAGTTACTCGACCCCGTTTTATGCGGGGTCTACGAGGAATTTTTGGCCGAGCCTACAGGCTCGGATACTCCACATTAAATTCGGCCTTGTGCCACATCTGGCCGCGTGGGACGGTTGGTAGATATCGTGCAGTTGGAGATTCGTCTCCAGCTGTGCTGGTCAAACTCTCTGCCTCCTGGCAGAGAGGATCCCCAGACGAAGCTATGTCGAAGGGCAGAGTCTTGTCTCGGGAAAACAGCTACTCGACCCCGTTTTATACGGGGTCTACGAGGAATTTTTGGCCGAGACTACGGGCTCGGATACACCACATTGTGCCACATCTGACCGCGTGAGGCGGTTGGTAGATATCCTGCAGTGGAATTCACTTGACTCACTTTTAGCTGGCGAATCTTATATGTGTTGTCCTAAGTATTATCGTTCATTACCGACTTTTGTGCGATTATTCTATTCAGGAAACTTCCTTATAGGTTACAACAGAAAGTGAGTGAAGCCGAGGTGCCATGTTAGAACCAATAACATTGAAAATTCTTTGGATTTTGTCAAGAATCTATAGCTGGAGCAACAGACCAGATGTGACGTTAATATTCAATGTATGAACGAAAAGTAGACTTCTAAATTTGTAAGATGGACTCGCACGACATAGTGAACCAATTTTCCTAGCAGCATATCCTGCAATTGTTTCAATATAATCGTTCCACTTCGTGTCAGTGGAAGATGTTAGCCCAAGGCGCAACGCGACTCTATCCTGGATGTTATCATCAGCCAGGCTGATAAAAAGGCAAACTCTCTGATGATTTATAGAGAGCAGTTTCGTTTTAGGGACGTTAAAATTAACAAGCCATTCCTTATCCCAGTTAACAACGGATTGTATGTCATTCTAAGATTAGCTATCAATTTGAACTTATTGGATGGAAAGAGAGTGAGAAAGATAGAGAGAGTGGAGAGAGAGAGAGGGGGTAAGAGAGAGAGAGAGGGGGGTAAGAGAGAGAGAGAGGGGGAGAGATATAAAGAGGGTGAGTGTGTGAGAGTGCGAGATAAAGAGGGAGGTAATTGTAAGTTAGTCATCTTTATATTTTGATTAAACGTTCACCATGATCCACAGATTCAATTTTGCAAATAATCCACAAAAGGCGCTTTGTTTCTTTTACGCTAAAAAGAAAATAAACATACGCGTTATTAATTAACGTCTCGACCTAATTATCGTGTCCTTGGCAAAATCTGCAAATTGGTTCCAATTATTATACATTTAATTTTTCTTCTAATTAATTACGTTTTCTTTCGAGAGCTTCCGAGTGTCTGGGATTACTAGTCTAAACAGATCCTCTGAGATCTGTAACCGCCATATTAAGTTTAGGGTCAATAAAATTTAAGGTCTATGACTCTTTTTCATTGTAACATATACGATTAAATAAGAATGAACTCTTAAATACGTTTTACACACAATCAAACACACATACATACATACACACAAAAGTTATTCATATTATATCCATTATTCAGTAGTTAAAATAAAATTTCGACAAAGAGAAGTAACTTCTAGCAAGTATCGAACTTGCGTTTCAAACAAGACGTGTGTCTTCTAAAATCTGATGTTTGGTCATTTGATTAGATTTTGGAAAGTGGTTCGGTATCTGGCTAAGTATTTACAAAAGTTCCTCATCGATACATGCATATAGATAGATAGACAGATAGAAACGAAGAGACTAAAACGGATAGAAAGATATGAAAAACGTAGATAGATAGATAGATAGATAGATAGATAGATAGATAGATAGATAGATAGATAGATAATGCTCAGATTGTGTTTGAAAGATAGATACTGATCAGGTTGTAATAGAAAGATAGTGAGTGTGTGTGTGTGTGTGTGAGAGAGAGAGAGAGAGAGAGAGAGAGAGAGAAGCGTTTTTTCAGAATAAAAACATCTCCAAATTCATTTTCTTTCCGTTGAGAAAGAATTATATATTTTATTTTTTTATTTGTTACACCGGTTTATATATATAAAACATTGAAGTCAACACTCAAAGGCGACAGACTATTTCATGCTAGTCGCCTCTGAGTGTTGACTTCAAGGTTCACTTTTATATTCACGTACGCTCTATCTCTGATATTGAGCATTTTATCACATAAATATAGCACACCTTAAAGCTATATTTCTTCAATATATATATATATATATATATATATATATATATATATATATATATATATATATATGTACTTTTAAAAATTTGGGGGGCGGGTTTTTTACAGCAAGAGAAGGTAAAATATCCATATAAACGTATGTCCTAAAAGCCATCGTTGTACCTCAACACACCGACTCCTAACAAATGTTCAAAATGTCCGCCTGCTTGCTTCTATACACGCATGCACCCGTCGGATCGTTGACTGGCGGGCCCTTTCAAATAATCCCACATGATGTCGCGTGGTTTCTCAGACGCCCATGACATGTTGATGACATGTCCATGCATTATTAATGCCTGCTGCATAAGCTCATTTTTTTAGGAGGAGGTCCCACAGATCAAAATCCAAATGATTGATATCGGGGGAACGTGCAGGCCTTGGAAACGGTCTTCCCCTATGTATCCATCTTTCATGGTAGATATCAGTCAGTGCATCGCAAACAATGTGACTAAAATATGCTGGATTTCCATCATGCACGAACAACATGCGTCTTCCTATTAGCAGGGGTACTTCCTCTAGCAGGTCTG
Source organism: Acanthosepion esculentum (assembly GCA_964036315.1). Taxonomy (NCBI): domain Eukaryota; kingdom Metazoa; phylum Mollusca; class Cephalopoda; order Sepiida; family Sepiidae; genus Acanthosepion; species Acanthosepion esculentum. The sequence goes on from OZ038487.1 coordinate 41,927,663, forward strand.
CAAGTGTGTTCGTAATAAAGTCCATATTGACAGCTCCTGCAAACGTTGCAAATGATACGGATACAAGAGCTGATCTTCAAGTACCCTCCATGCAGTACTATGAGATATACATTCATTGAGTGATTGGTAGGTTAATACATCTTTAAAATTTTGTTAGCGAAGGGATTTCGCTATTTTATATCATTAACTTTACTAATTTACTTTTTGTATGAATGATTCTTTGTAATATAAATTTAATTGTACCACATATTTGATATATATATATATATATATATATATATATATATATATATATATAGCTGTTCGATAAAAGTGATTCACCTGATTTTTTTACTGAATGTTCTCTTCTCCGATGAAACGAAAGTTGAGCTAGATTCAAAGGATAAGCGATCTAAAATCCGAAGAAGAAGCTCTTTGAATTTAGCAGTAAGTACTGTCAAGCATCCGTTCAGTATAATGTTCTGGGGAAGCTTTTCTTTTCATGGAACTGGTTTCTTAAAACTTATTGAAAAGACCATCAGGAGCGAGTAGTACAAGAGAATTTTAGAGTCTTGTCTGCTCCCTTCTGCTGAAAGGGTGCAAATCGACCCCATCAAGCTCATTTTTATGCAGGATAATGCTCCCTATCACAAATCAAAATTGATGAAGGAATACTTCGATGAGAAGTAGGTGAGTGTTATGACATGGCCGACCCAATCTCCTGACCTCAACCCCATAGAAAACTTATGGAGCATTATAAAGTACAGGCTCTCGAGAAAGCAGTTGAGCAACAAAGAGGATTTGATTGTGAATTTCATATCCGAATGGAATTCAATGCTTGGAGATGAGATTTGCCAGAACGTAATCAAGTCAATGCCAAAAAGGGTGGAAAAGGTTATTCAAAATAAAGGAGGACCCATAGATTATTAAATATGTCGAACTATATTACCTATTATATATAAATTATACCTCCGTTATTCTTTATTTAAAGCTGTTCGGTTATGTTTCTATTGATCACTAGTAGCAGGAAATAAGTGAGTCACTTTTTTTGCACAGAGTTTTTCCCTAAATCTCATGTATATCCAAAATTGTAATTGTCAATAGAATACCTTAGGGCGAGTAAACTTTTTCACTAGGTGGTCGGGAAGTGGTCTTTATATTAGTAAGATTAGAAATTACTTTGACCCCAAAAAACAATAGGCGAAAAATTTTTAAGTAAAAAATATCAGGTGAGTTACTTTTATCGAACAGCACTATATATATATATATATATATATATATATATATATATATATATATATGTATGTATGTAATGTATAAATGTAAATGTATTCTTGCAGGGATCCTCTGTACAGTTCAACATGAAAAATATTGAAACAATGCAGCTGGAGTGAGAAGGGCATTTGGAGATTTCGTTCCTTCTTCCTCTATATTCACATACAATGAGTAAGTCATATATAAACAGGACGAGCTAACTCAGCGATGATCATTAGTTTGATCTCTCGAAATTGTAGGTATTATTCCGCCTGAACGCGGATGTTGACTCTGTTAATGAAAACAGGAATGTGCCCAACTCTTGAACTGGAAACAGCAGACACAGATGAAAGGTGAGCGGACGACAATGAGAAACACGAATGATAAAGTGAGGTTCAACTCCTTCACCAGACCCTTCAGCAAAAAAGAAAAAAAGAAAAAGAAAAAAGAAAAATAAATAAATAAATAAAATAAATAAAAAGTGCTGAACTGAAAAAAACATAAAATAAAAGTGCGTATTTGCTTTAGCGAATTGTAGATGTCTTGAATTGACCGCTCAAAGTATGTTCCATTTCTGTCTTTGCGGGGGTGGTTTCAGTTAATTTTTCTCATTTTTATTTATTTATTTTTAAAATTTTATTTTGGATTTATTTTTATGTTCTACTTTGTCACCTCTCTATAACCTTTTACTCAGCTTCTATCAAGGGTCTGGACTCGCTTTTCTTCTGTGTTTTATTCTTTTTCAATGTTTTTTTTTTAATCTCCCGTTTTCTGTCAAGGGCCTTTGAAATTCATTTCTCACTGTCATTTACAGAGGGACAAAAGAGGTATGTGCTTTCTTTCTTTCTTTCCTTTTTTCTTTCTTTCTTTTCGTTAAAATGCATATATATATATTTTTTTTTTTCCTGGGGGGAAAATCCAGGCTATCCGAAACAACACGCACATAAATAAAAGAAATATGTTCCGGGGCGTCCAAACCGCGTATAAAAAAATAAAAAAAAAATATTTCTAATTGATTCATCTATTACAAGAAGAAAAAAAAAACCCCAAAAAATCAGTGATTAATCCTGATGGATTTTAACAAAAATGCACACACTTTTGACCTGGTCTCAATTCCACGCTTTTTTTTGTGAACGCCCCGGGGTAACAAAAGAAAATTCTTGAACTCCGTTAAACAAAAAAAAAAAAAAAAAAAGAAAAGAAAAAAAAAAAGTAAAAAAAGTAAATAAAATTACAGTGTTTATTTTAAACAGGAAAACTATATTTTTCTCTTCAGATGAAAGACGTCATGAGCAATTCAGTTCACCCAACCACCAGGAGTAACTCCATTACCTTCGACTAAATACTAGATTAATTACATCTATAAGGAAAATATCCAGCATTCATTGCCTTACAGGAGGCTAGATATGACAAAGCAGTTCAGCACTGAGTCGATTTGGAAAAATAATATTTTTGGCATATTTCGCTGATGAAGTGGCGTCATCAGAAAATGAATTTCATTTTAACCAAATCACATTTTGACTTTAACTGTTTCGTTATAGAAATTAAAGTTGAACTAATTTCAACACAGATTTTATTTTCGTTAATTGATTTATTCAAAGGCTTTCGTATCACGCATTTTCCGTACAACGTAAATTTTAAAGCAAATAAAAATAGCACATGAGTTAAAATCTAAGCCAGCCTCTAATTCAGCGTACCATTTTTGCATTGCAATGGATGAGTGAATGATAGCGTAACGGTCATCGTTGTTGAAATGGGATCGGCGAGCAAAGTTCAAGTTCCGGCCTAGCCTGTTGCTTTTCAACTTCGCACTTATGCACTCGGGAAAGGTATCAATCCAATTCTACCCCCACCAGCGATAAATTGATATCACTAGCCTCGAGTGACAGCCAGTCTAGAATTTAGGACATCGGTATCAGAAAACCACTCCACTACATTTCCCAAAAAGCCAAGGCAATTCACAGATACTAAATAAAAAGGAATCTGTGGAGAAGACAACGGGAAACCACTCCGTTCTCTTTCCCAAAAGGTCACGGCAATGTACAGGTAATAAATAAAAGGAATCTGTGGAGAAAGCAACGAAAAACTACTTCACTATTTTTCCCGAAAAGTCGTGGCAGTGCAAAGATAATAAATAAAATGTATCTGTGAAGAATTATGATCACTTACGTCACAAATGATTTGACATATTTTTTTTAAAAATGAAGTGCAAGGTTAACTTTTATGTTGCACTGTTTTTAGATTATTACTGTTCCCACCCAATCATGTCTGCTCATGTATTCTTTCTGAGACAAGTGTGGACATTCTCTTATTATATGACTAATAACTTCATCTTTGTAACAAATTTAATTATTAGGCAAAGTGTAACAAATGTACACATTAAAAAAATAGTTTGGCAAAAGGCCGTTTTTTTATTATCTAAACATCACTATTATTGCATACTCCGATTATTACATACTCCGATTACATTGAATATGTGGCAAGAGCAAATTAAAGACGTGTCTGGAATATACATTTTTCAAAATTTATAATTACAGCTACTCGTCGTTATGAGTTTATTTAAATTTTCTTGTTCTATAGTTCACCATTCTTATAAATTTATGAATAAAATAATATTTCATGGTTATCTCTTTATAATATGGTAGATAATAAATATTGCATTGTAGTTGGTTCCCTATTTTCGTAAGCCAGTACCCATGAAATTACTCTTGCGAATAAACAATCTAATAAATAAATAGCGTATAACATATTTGCTGTCATTTCTCGAGAAACATATTTATGAATCCAGTTTCATATGTTTGTGTTTTATTAAAATTCTCAAAATATCTTTTTAAAGCAATAAAAATCGCCGAGGCAGTAAATAATACTAATAGCGGTGTCAATAAAAAAACCGTCCTTTTGACATACCGATTTTTTCGAGTACCTTTGTTATTATCAGTTTTTGGCTTAACTTTATATTTATCAGAAAATGATGATCTAGACCTCTGTACCAGATTATACTATTGCAGAGTGTTGAATCTATTTTAGACACTGAAAATCTCGCGAAAAGAGAGCAGGTTAAATGCAAAATTTAAATTTCTTTTAGGATTTTTGTCTCTTCACTGACGATCAGAAATTTTCGATATTTTAATTAGAAATGTGAAAGTTTCATTTTAATCTCCCTCTTAATATATATATATATATATATATATATATATATATATATATATATATATATATAAAGAGGTTATAGTGGTTCCAGAAAAGTTTGTATATTAAAAAGAAGAGAGAAACCGCAAACGTTTCTGGTTGTAATGTGGATGGTTTAAAAAAAAATATTATCCTTTATTTTCCATAATATTTTTAAAAAAAGCATAATATTAAAAAAAAATCAACAAACACACACACACACACACACACATATATATATATATATATATATATATATATATATATATATATATATATAAATTGCGTCTAGAGATTATATGCAAATTATGAATTAGTATAAAGTGTTGCGTCTTTAATGTTAAAAGTCCTATTATGATGTTGTTTAGATTCTACTCAGTATTATTAACTTATATATATAGTGATAGAGAAAACTATTGTTTTGGGTTGGAAAAAAAATTACTAAGTTAACAAAACAGACTAATCTGACTGTCAGTAGTTTATTTGCAACTATTTATTTTGATACTTTTACATTATTATACCTTGTAAAACTAATGTAAAAAAATAATATGAAAAGATTTTAGAACAAATTCGTCAATTTCTTAAAGAAAAAAAACTAAAAAAACATTTTATTTTAAAAATAAATGATATATTAAAAAAAAATAATAAGAACCTCCTAAAATTTATTGCACAAATGCTCCTTTCTTTTCACTAACTCTTAGCAGCCTATTGTCAACATCTGATTTTAGATTTGCAATTTTAGCGGCTGGTAAGTTGTTTGCAACAACTTTAACTGCCTCCCAGAGGCCACACTTGCTGTTGAATTGCCTTCCATTAGAATAAATATCTCTCTTGAGGATGCTCTACAGGTTCTCAATGGGATTCTAGTCACAGCTATTTGAAGGCCAGTCCATAAGAGAATCTTCAACAAATCCCTTTTCTTTCAACCAGGATTTAGTAAACTTTGATGCATAGCTTGGTGCGTTGTCTTGCATAAAGATCATAGATCTACACTTGGCTAAAGAGTGGTTATCAAGCCATTCAAAGAAATATTGCTCTAGAAAATCACAGTAACTTTTGGAATTCATTTTAACCCCGTCTTAAATGGACCCACGAGCTCATTACCAATAATCCCAGCCCATATCATGATCTCACCGCCGCCTTGTTGGCGTTTAAACAATTTTCTTGAGTCATGTTGCTTGCAAATCCATCCTCGAGCCCATCCATCGGGCCCATCGAGGGTGATCCTTGATTCGTCTGTAAAAAGCACTTTACTGAAATCAGTTTTCATGTATTTTTTGCCCACTGCAATCTTCTTTCCTTGTGTTTTTTTGTTAAAATGGGTTTCTTTATTTGATTTTTTACATCAACAAACTTCCTTAATGCTTTACACCTCGTTTCCCTTGACACCATAGGAGCTCCAGCGGCCTCAAATATGACCGCACTTGACGCATTTGGGTTTCTTATTAATTCTCTTCGGATATGTGATAGATCTCGCTTTGTTAAATTCCTGAATTCAGCCTGAGACTTTTTTTTTCCTTGGTTGATTTCCCATTTGACATATTTTCTTGATTGTTCGATAATCCCTTTTCAAATCCTTAGTAATTTGAAGCGAAGACTAATTTCTTTGATCATATAATTCTTTTCATTCATTGTTAGTTCTTTTTTACGAGCCATAATACTAAATTCTAGTTCTTGCAAATAATCTCTTGACACTACAAATTGCTATAATTACTAAAAAAAATATTAAATATCAATCTGAAATTGAAAATTGGGAATTAATTGCTTTCCTGCTTACTCGCTATACATGAGAGTACAAATTATTTCATTGGATAACACATATCTATGAATTTTACATAAAGTATTTGACAATACCTCTTTTGCATATAATCTCTAGACGCAGTTAGGGGTTAGAACGTTCGCTTTCTAACCATGAGGCCAGGGTTCGAATCTCACCATGGTCGATAACAAATTCTCGATGTTATCAGCGTGCGGCACATTTGGAAAATGCCTGTAAACCATACCCAAGCATTGCAAGTGAAATTGGGTAGACAGGATCCGTCGGTGGTTGTGCTAGCACGAAGTCACAAGTCATCGTGACCGAATGTGTGAACGTGCTAGCCTTATTCAGGCGCTCTCTCGGAAACTGTAACTAAGATCCTATTAGCATAGTTGCAGTATAAACAACAGCTGGGCTCTGTGGATGGTGAACAAAACCCAAATGCGTCTGAGCAGGCGTAGTAGACTGGCATGTGCCATTTACGTTATTTACTAAGAAATACATCTACAACTCAAATCCAGGGATGAGGAATATATATACATTAAACTTTGCCAATTATTATTATTATTATTATTATTATTATTATTATTATTATTTTCTTTGATATCTGGCGTTTACACTTTTCTTTCCGGGTCCCGCCGAGCGACCTAAGGTTAGAAATAGCATCATAACACTTTCCACTGCAAAGAAAGAAAAAAAAATAATTACATAGATAAAGCCCTTCGTAAAGTGTGGGCTGTACTTGTCAGAACAATTTTTTGTATCTCTTTGAGGCATGGACTTCCAAGGATACTTTCAATTAGCCTACTGGAATCTTTTCCAACCAGTCCAAGGGCTCCAACTACAACAGAGATTGTTGATGTTCCCATGTGCCACATTTTTGAGATTTCTATTTCAAGGTCCTTGTATTTTGACAGTTTTTCGAATATCTTCAAAGATACATTGCAGTCTGCAGGGACTGCCATATCAATAAGGAGGCACTTATTTTGTTTGTGGTCTTTATTATTATTATTATTATTATTTCGATTTCAGCTCACACAAGCTACCAAGTCTGCGGGAAAACCTAAGGCATGTAGTGGTGTATTATTATAGTTACATTTCATGATTTGTTTTTCTAACTCCTATAACACATGGACACAGTTACTTTTAGTGCGTGGGCTGTACTTATCAAGACAATGTTTTGCATTTCTCTTAACCCTTTGATTCCTGCTTTCCTGAACAATTTTAATCCTTCTGCCTGAGCTCCTGAGTCAAAATTCGCAAATAATTGGTATGTAATATCTAAAGGTAGATATAAAAATGTTTACAAAATATATAAGCATTATACTTAGGAGGGAGAGAGTATGATTGCATGCCTTCAATTTATCTCAGCACGTTTCATGGTAAAGACGATCTTTTTTTATTAATCCAAAACGCATGCACAAAACACAAAGAAAAGGCTCAGACATGTTGGTATAACGTTCGATGATATCAAAATATTACGGCTTTTCTGATTGGCTATTCAAAATAAGACAACCAACAGCAAAACACGATGCAGTTGTTTAACCACCGTTCAACCAGTTGCTGGGCATTAAGTCATTTTTCTCTACCACCGGTAAAGCGGTAATTAAAGCTCAAATGATTGAGTTGGGATATCCAGGGTTTTTTTCAATGTCTTGTTTTGTTCCTTTTTTATCATTCAAAGCGCACCTATTATAACTGGTACTATTGTTGTTTCTTCTTCTTCTTCTTCTTCTTCTTCTTATTATTATTATTATTATTATTATTATTATTATGCTATTGCCATTGAATCCTGTGTATACTCGTTTCTTTAAGGGTCCCGACCAGAGACCTTAGATCAGAAATGTCATCATGACATTATCCAATGGTCATTTTTTGAAAAAAATATCACACATATTTGATATAGATAAATCTCTTCGTAAGGTGTGGTTTGTACTTGTGACAACATTTTTTTGTATTTCTTTAAGGCATGGGCTACCAGGAATCCCTTCAATGTGTCTATTTGAAGCTTTCCCAATCAATCCGAGGGCCGCAATTGCAACTGGAGATGTTGATGTCTCATTTTTGAGATTTCGATTTCAAGATCCTTTTATTTTGATAGTTTTTAGATCTTCAAAGATACATTAGAGTCTGCAAGGACTCCCATGTCAATAAGGTAGCACATTTTGTCTTTGTGATCTCTAATCCCGATGTCAGCGCGATTAGATTTGATTGTTCTGTCTGTGTGTATTGTAAAG
>OZ038487.1:41938559-41973559 GCA_964036315.1 Acanthosepion esculentum
GTTTGTTTATAGATTTTATTTATTTATTTGCCTAACGAGGTGGGGGGACTGTCGCTGCCTGGTTAATTAAGCGGACAGTTAATTAGTTGGGCCTTCTGCAACCGTGGGTATATTTCAAAGATGTCCTTGCAGTCTCTGACATAGATACATGCCGGCCCTCGTGCGTGTGAATCCCAGCTTGGGTACATCAGCAAATATAAATATAAACAACGTCATTTGAAGGAAAAACATCTGACTTGTAAGATGCAAATACAAAAACCACGAACTGCGGAGTCAAATGCCTGACCGGTTATTCGAATAAAACTCGGTGTAGAACATATACACACGAAGCGTGAAAACTGTAACACGAAAACAGATAAATTTAGTATTCAGAATTGGGATGCACACAGAGATTTGCACACACATATAATATATATATCTAAAAAGAGCACACCACAATTCATCCTCTCGAATACTCTTCCTCAAAGAACTTAATAACGTTAAACAAACACTAATCAACAACGGCTTCCCTAACCACCTTATAGACCGCCAAATTAGACTATTTCTCCCTAAAGTAAGTAATAAGGATAGTGAACACACAGTCAAAAATCACATACACATTTAATACAAAAACCAAATGCATAAGAATTACAAACAAGATGAATCCTCACTAAGACACATTATAAAGAAATACACTACCCCAATTGACCCGAATAACAAAATCAAATTAATTATCTACTATAAAAAATTTAAAACAGCTGACCTTATCCTGAGAAATAACAACACACCAGCTAAGTCAAAATTACAAAGAACGAACATCATCTATGAGTTCAAATGCCCCCCCAAGGAACTGTGTTCCTGATCAAACCGGACTCATAAATAATTACATTGGTTACACAACTACATGCTTATCCAGACATCTTACGTTACACCTATCTGACCACAGCTCCATAAGAACGCATTTAAACAGGCACACAAATTTACCAGACTCCATTAGAAACATATTAGTAGAAAACACAAATATATTAACTGCTTCCGTCTGCAAAAAAAGATTAAAAATAATGGAGGCTTTAATAATAAAAAAGAAAAAGCCAACTCTTAACAATATTAACTACGAACAAAGCCACAATGTGCTAACCGTATTCGGAAATTAAAAACATCTCTACTACACTCTAAGACATACACATAATGTATACACTCAATTAAGCTGAAAAATCGAATCATCCTTGATAATGGCTGAAGGTATAGCCGAAAGCGGTCGGAAATATAAAACATTTGGACAGTTCTTACACACCCTTTGTCCTGTAAAGAAAGCTCTTGTTCGAACACAAGAAAAATTAAATAAAAAGCTCAATCGTAGTACCTTGTCTGTCGTTTTTAATGAAACATGCATATATATATATATATATATATATATATATATATATATATATATATATATATATAAATGGTTAGTAATATATATTTTAGTAATTTCAACCCAAGCAAGGCAATAAAACCACTAAGACGCAAGGGGGATATTGAGAGTGAAAGAATATGAGAAATAGAAAACAATATTAAGGAGAAAGAATAAGAGAACAGGAAATAAGAAGACAGAATATAACTAACATTGCATTTAAATTCTTCAAGTTCAGACTTGATTGACAAGTTGGCCGGAGAAGAGTTCCACAAGCAAAAAGTACAAAAGAAGAAACTGTTAACATAGAACTTACGGTTATATCTAGTCATTTCAACTGTAAAGGGATAAGACCTTGCCGCCAATCTAGTACTGCGCTTAAATTCATAGAATCTAGGTACCAAAGAGGACATCTCATCAAAACAATTATCGTGAACATACTTATCAGATTAAGAAACTGTTAGCATATAACTTACGGTTATATCTAGTCATTTCAACTGTAAAGGGATGAGACCTATCTGTCAATCTTGTCAGTCAGCCAGTTAAGTGCCATACGTGATATACGCTTGAGGGATCATGTAACCTTCGATACATGACTAACGAAGCAAAGTTTGCAAGTTTTTGATTGGTTGTTTTAGGCTGATGATCTTTTCCTTTTCCAAGATATTTTTGGTGTGGTGTGCGTTTTGTTTTTTTATTTTCCAGATATATTTAGAAAGCACTGTGCTGTTCGCATATTTACTATTTGTGAAAGATATTTGGTGTACATAATTTCTTTGTTTCCAGGGTCCTTCAGTTACTCATATGTATACTTTTTTCTTCATTATCTGGTGATTTTATCGTGGCTTGGTAAATTACGTTGTTTTGTAAACAATTACCTTTTAAGAGACATTCGTTTTTTTAATCTGCAGTTGCACGTGGGTTTAATTTGTTCGTGTGGTTTGTTGATAATATTCCTGTTGTGCTTTTTTATTATTTGTGCCATATTCTCGGTGAAACTGTAGCTGATTTTTACTGTGTTTTTGTTGAATATTTTGTGTATGGTGCTTGATTCCGGGAAGTGTTTGTGTACACCACACCAAAAATATCTTGAAAAAGGAAAAGATCATCAGCCTAAAACAACCAATAAAAAAATTGCAAACTTTGCTTCGAGGAAAAAATAGCTATCATTACCTTCCCAGACCAAAATAAATTATTAAATAAAAGATCCGAGCTGATCTCAAAATGCAGACATGAAAACAAATTTTTACTACGTTACTTAAAAATCGAAAACGCAAAAAATAAAATAAATAAAAATAAATAAATAAACAAAATGACAATAAAATAATCAAAATAAATTAACCCAAACAAATTACCAAATCACACCTGTTAGAATAGACGAAATAAAATAAAAAAATAAGAAAGAAAATCTATGAACCCAAATAAATAAAGTAAATAATAAACAAATTAACAAACCATTATGACCAAAATATTAGTTAGAGTTTCGACTCTCACCCGTCGAAGTGCAGTTGAAATGCACTAAAACCAAGTTGCATCTTTGTAGTGAGTAAAATGGTTTTGTCTATATGATACAATTATGATAAATAAATAATTATCGGTCTACTATCAGTATCAAGCCCTCTTTTGGATTAATGCTGTGAACGTTGGAATTTATATATTACTTTCGTTCTCATCGTATCGGATATATATATATATATATATATATATATATATATATATATATATATATATATATATATATATATATTGAAGGACAACTCTGATTTCAAAACCTGCGTAGGGTTGTTTGGGGACCTTGTGGCACGTATTGCACCTTATATTATCTCTGTATTCGGCCCTTCAAAAACTGTTGATGGTTCTGCACAAAACCGTCACCACTATAATAAAATCTCATCTGCTGGCGTCGGGCTGTCGGGAATTGATCTGCTTGACCCTCATACGTCGAATTCGACGGGAGAGTCGAGTATATGTATGTGAGTGTGTGTGTGTGTGTGTATGTGTGCGTGTACGTAAAACAAACGCGCGAAGAATAGCATAAAAATAGCACCAGCATACAACTACACATTAAAACATTAAATAGTGGAAGAAAGAGCGATAATTTCCAGAGCAAAATAAACACATAAACAAAAAATCATTTCCAAATGCCGATACGAAAGGAAATTCCAACTACGCTATCTATAGTCACATAGCAACAACAAAAAAAAAAGACTGGACAATAATCCATAATCTGATCAGAGTCATTTTAAATACCAACATTTAGAGCCGAATTGAGTAGAAAATATGAATGAGATAATAAATTGAACCCTTAAAAATAAGACTTGATGGTCGGATTAAATCATTTAAAATATTATTAGCCCGAAACCGACGGATCCCCTTCTTTCATATTTCACAAGCTTCCAAGGGCTTACATCTAGATCCTACGTAAGTAGTAGTGAAAGAAGGTCTGAAGAGCATTCTAGGCGTGGAACTTGTGTTTATTTCTATTGATATATCTTGTCTTTCTCTCTCTCTCTCCACACACCCACACCCAACACACACACACACACACATATATATATATATATATAGGTAAAGAAGAAAGATTTCAACGTATGCTTCTTATAATATGTATGTATCACTTAAGTGCCATACGGGATACAGGCTTGGGCGATTATGTATCTTTCGATATATGACTGACGAGGAAGATTTTTCCCGCAGTAGGTTGCCATTTCTTCCTGCGGCAGACTGGTTGCTAACAAAGGCGAAAGAACCCAGTGTGTCCTGCTATTCAAACCAATAGCTGGGAGGAGAAGAGAAGAGGTGGATTCAAACCATTCCGAAGAGTATTTGTGCGTAAGTGAATCTAACGAATTCGAACTCGGTTCTCTGAGTTCTTACTCCGAGTCGATATCCATTACGCCACAACGCACATGTATATATAATAAGCTGAAAAAGAAATCCGATAGATAAAAAAAAACAACAAAAATAATACTGTAGATAATAAGACGAAAAGTTTTTTATTATACAGGATGCGTCGAGTATTTGAGGACATACAGATTTAAGATTAATACTGCTTCCCACTAACTTCTAATGCTTTTATTTTTCAGAAATCAAGAATGGCAAACCCTATGATAACAAATGAATGTTTGGACCAGTAATGGAAATGAAAGATAAAAAAGAGGAAAAACGACCAAATCGACGACAAATCCAGAAAGGAAAGTTACGATTAGAACAAAGATTACTGAAATATTATGCGCGCAACATCGCGACCTAACATGCGCAAGTGAAATATTTGCGTAGTCGTCTGTAACAATTTTTACGAGTGCGTCAATAACGGCAAACGCGTTCAGGAACTTTCATTACGGATAGAAGCTGCAAAGAGGAACAATCGTTTTATTTATTTCTTTACGAGAATTTACAAAGAGGAAAGATCAATTAGCTTTTCTTCATACCCTGTCTGGTGGCAAACGCTGCTGGTGGCGCCTGGGGTGGCGGTCCCGCCATAGCCACCGAAACCGTGAGATCACCCCTGATCGGCGGCTGATGAAGACAAGGTATCGCACGTGCTAACACACGTTGTATGTTAAAAAAAAATATGTGTATGTATGTATACACAGGGAGCTGCTGGTATTTGAGGACATAAAGATTTAAGATTAATACTGCTTCCCACTAACTTCTAATGCTTTTATTTTTCAGAAATCAAGAATGGCAAACCCTATGATAACAACTGAAATGAAAACGCATGCTGTGATTGTGGCATTAAAGGCTGATCATAGCGATTTGGATATTGCACGTTTTCTCACAGTTGCAAGATGGTTTGTCCACAAGATACGAAAAGAGTTAGAAGACGCTGACAGTTCCCCAATGTCTGTATCAAAACGTAAAAGACATTCTGCACATTCTGATAAAGGGAGAACATCCGAATTTTTTAAGGAAGTCAGGCAGACAATTGATGAAAACTGACGTCAATCAATGAGGTCAATTGCCAAAATGCTGCATTTATCTACGTGATGAAGAGAGGTCTATTTATATCTGAAAAAAAATCAAACGAAAACCGTTTAAACAGCTCCAAAAGGCTTTTAAGCAAACTTAAATATCCTTGAGGAGCTGGTGTGATTTGATTTTTCTCAGATGAGGAAAATTTTGATCAAGATGAAAAACTTAGAAGAAATGACAGATGGCTTTCGTCAGATCCTTCTAATGTGCCAAGAGTGATGCGCACAAAATTTCCTTCAAGTGTTATGGTATTGGGTGTTGTTAGCATGAAGGACATGTTATACCACCACACTTTTTTCCACAAGGTCTTAGAGTAAATGCTGCTGCTTACATTGAGGTTCTAGAAACTGTTGTCAATCCCTAAATTGGCAACATATGCAACGGCAGGCCTTACATATTCCAGCAAGACTCGATTTCATCCCACAAGGCTCTACGAACACAAGAATGGATGGCTGACCATTTGTACAACCACATCACATCCAACATTTGGCTTCCTAACTCTCCAGATCTCAATCCACTAGACTATTATGTGTGGAGCGTTGTTAAGAAGGAGGTTAATATACAGCCTCATAACACCAAAGACTCTCTTAAAGCTGCAATAGTTCGCGTAATGTCCTACATGATTACGGACCAATTACTCAGAACTTTCAGCAGATTTCCACCTCGTGTAGAGGCAGTTATTGATGCTAGTTGTGGTTTTGTTGAATAAAATTAAATAATAGTTAGCTAAATTTCATGTTTACTTGTTTGTAATCAAATATAATTATATTCATTTTTTCAGCAATTTTTTTTTACTAATCCATAATATCTGTCCTCAAATACCATCCGCACCCTGTATATCAGTAGGCCTTCTGACCAGCTGAAAGATCTTTGACTATGAAATCCAAGTTAATGCTATTTTTTAATATAGATTCACACATTCTAGGATTAAACGGGAATTTAGGTATACTCAAAGAATTCAGTTTCCATAGAAAGCCTTCTGCAAACTATCTACAATTCTAATCGTGGTCGACAACTGACCCAACACTATCAAGTGTCTTACGATAAACACATACGAAAAAAAGAAACAAACAAATACACCGGAAAAGGAAATCCCCCGTCATTTTTAATTTTTTATCTCTCGTCTCGTCTCCAATAACCAACAATTAGTATTCTTAAAAGAGTGCTCAATACAGAGTAGAGCAGATATAATAATTTATTTAAAAATTATAACATAAATATGTTATAAAATCACTTAAAAAATAACCATTTTGTTTCAACACCTCCGGTGTCTTATCAAGTGATGATGTTGAATGTAGAATAAAGGGTTTTAAAAGTTTCAAATTAATTAACGATCCTTCGCAAGGGAAAAACGCTGTTACATAAACTGGAATGACAAATCAAAATACAAGTATACGAGAATTAAAAAAACTTGACAACGAAGTAAGGTTGTAATAGCTATTAAAAGCTTTAAAGTTGGGGCTATATTAAAATAGAATTTATTCTAACCAATAAGTATTAAATTATATGATAAAATTTGATATTAAAATTAAAAGTAAAAAATTACCAATTTTAAAATCTAAATTTAATCTCTATTAAGTTTAAAATTGTAAAATTACTGAGGAGAAAAGAAAAAATACATATGTTATTCAATTTATTTTTTCATTGAAATTACGTTAGAATAGACGCTAATATCGGCTGGTCTTCCTGACTAAATGGATACATTTTAATTCCAAGTGTGTACTTATGACTTTTGCTCGGTCTTGTAGCAGCGGATGATCCCTTTCTTTAAGCTCTATGGAAGGTGGGAGTTGAAATTGAGGTACTTTCCGGTGAATGTCGGTTTACGGTATACGGATGTCTTGAACCCATGCTCTGTTCGAGATAATAGAACATCCAGGAATGGGGGTGTATTGTTACTCTCTTTCTCCATTGTGAACTGTATCGAAGGTCTTATTGAGTTCACATGGTCCAGTAGAACCTGAACATCTTCCTCGTGTGGCCATCTACGTACCTTAACCATATAGTTGGCTTTAGAGATATAGATTCTAATGCCATTTCCTCAAAGTATTCCATGTATATATTCGCCATTGCTGGTGATAATGGTGAGCTAATAATTGCTAAGTCCTCATCTTGTCGATATATGTGTGATCCCATTCCGAAGTGTGTTGTTTGTGTACAGAAAGTCAACATCTCCATCAAATTATCTATTGGAATACTGGTCCGTTCTTCTAGCGATGAGTCAGAGGCCAATCTGTCTCTGACTACTGAGAGTGTCTCCTCCGTGGGTACCTTGGTGAACAAACTCACCACGTCCAAGCTCACCATCTGGTTGGATAGGATGGAAGCATCTTTGATTATTTCCACAAAGTGGGCGGAGTTTCGGACATATAAAGGAGACTTTCTGATCAATGGTTCAATTATATCTACAAGGAAACGACTCAGAGGGTAGCACACAGAGCCTTGGCAACTAACCATCGGCCTGAGCGGAATACCGACTTTGTGAATCTTAAGGAGACCGTATATGTGAGGTAGCTTTGTATAACGCTCCGATAACTGCCTATACGTCTTAGGTGCGAAGTGATCCTTGTTCTTGATTAGTATCTGTGACAGATTGCGTTCCGTTTTCATTGGAGGATCCTTTTTTACTTTGATGTAGCTACCATTGCTAATGAGATCTTGGATGTCAGTTATCAGTTATCTCCTGTTCCTTCCCCTCTCCAAGTTTGAGGACACATGGCACAGTGGATAAAGGCGGTAGTTAGATCCAATGACAGGACCCAAAGAGTGTGAGTTCAATACCCGGTTAAGGCAGTGGAGAAATTTCAGAGGGAAAATTAACAGGAGATAACTGATAACTGACATCCATTAAAACATGGTACGTGGATATAGAACAGTCTACCCAGAGAGCGAAATAAAGGGTTCAGTTCGACATTCCAACCACCTGAAGACGGCCGGAGCGTACAACGGCCGAAACGTTGTAATAAATATGGCGACAAAGATGAGAACAATAGTCCGAATAATGTAAATAATGTACATAATACCTCATCTCAGAAATATAGACAAATAATTTAGATGTAGTACGTTTATTTTAGTTTTAGTCCTTTCAAGACCACGAATTAACTTTTGGTGTCTGCAGAAAATTGATTAAGAAAAATTCCAAAATTTTCTTTCAAATATTTTTTTATTGTCGCAAATGCGTTCAATCTCATCTGAGACCATCTTCAGGGGTTGCATACCTATGGATGTGTTAAATTGTACTATTTTAATTTAGTATAAATTACTTAACCAAACTTGAATGAAAATATGTTGTTTAAAAATATATATATATATATATATATATATATTGTGAATGTATATTCCTATATATTTGTCTGTCAATAATATTTGTATTTGGTGATATAAGTTTTACTAATTAACCCATAGGGCGAAGAGGTGGATTCATACTTTTCCAAATGATATTTGCGAGTAAGTGAATATAATAAACGCTAGGGGAATTGGAACTCGGCCCTCCAATTCAGAGCCATTATCCATTGCACCTCCCACACATCCAGGCTTACAGCATGTGTTATTCCCAAGCAGCCACTCATCTAGATAATGACCAGGCTAAACTTTGCTTAACTCAGGTCATCGTACGGGAACCGTTGTTTCAATGCGATGCTGCTGTAAGCTAGGATATATTGAAGGACATAAAAAAATGCATGCATATATATATATATATATATATATATATATATATATATATATATATATATATATATATATATATATATATATATATATATATATATATATATATATATATATATGCCTTTTTTTATATTTTAATCCTTGATATGTATGTATTTGTATATTTACCTACGTTTGTTTTGTGTCAATGTAGCTATCTATCTGTATATAATACTAAAAGTCTGATAATTGTGCATACGGCGGTAGACGGGCGCATAACGATTACTTTCCACCTCTCCATTTCCACCTCTCTCTTTCTTTCCACCTCTCTCTTTCCACCTCTCTGTCTCTCTCTTTCCATCTCTCTTTTTCTACCCCTCTCTCAACCTCCCTATTTCCACCGCTCTCTTTCTTTCCACCTCTCCCTTTCCACCTCTCTCTCTCTTTCCATCTCTCTTTTTCCGCCCCTCTCTCCACCTCTCCATTTCCACATCTCTCTTTCTTTCCACCTCTCCCTTTCCACCTCTCTTTCTCTTTCCATCTCTCTTTTTCCACCCCTCTCTCCACCTCCCTATTTTGACCTCTCTCTTTCTTTCCACCTCTCCCTTCCACCTCTCGCTCTCTTTCCATCTCTCTTTTTTCTACCCCTCTCTCCACCTCTCAATTTCCACCTCTCTCTTTCTTTCCAACTCTCCCTTTCCACCTCTCTCTCACTTTCCATCTCTCTTTTTCCACCCCTCTCCCCACCTCCCTATTTTCACCTCTCTCTTTCTTTCCATCTCTCTTTTTCCACCCCTCTCCCCACCTCCCTATTTTCACCTCTCTCTTTCTTTCCACCTCTCCCTTTCCACATCTCTCTCTTTCTTTCCATCTCTCTTTTCCCACCCCTCTCTCCACCTCTCCATTTCCACCTCTCTCTTTCTTTCCACCTTTCCCTTTCCACCTCTCTGTCTCTCTCTTTCCATCTCTCTTTTTCCACCCCTCTCTCCACCTCTCCATTTCCACCTCTCTCTTTCTTTCCAACTCTCCCTTTCCACCTCTCTCATTCTTTCCACCTATCTTTTTCCACCCCTCTCTCCACCTCTCCATTTCCACCTCTCTTTCTTTCCACCTTTCCCTTTCCACCTCTCTCTCTCTTTCCATCTCTCTTTTTCCACCCCTCTCTCCACCTCCCTATTTTCCCCTCTCTGTGATTGCTTACTTACGTACATGCTTATTAATATTTCAGCTTTCTGTAAACAAATATTTTTAAAAACATTTTAAATATGTAAAAAAATATTTTTTGCCATATTTAAAAATATTTTCAAGTGAATATGATTTAAAAATATTTTAAGTAAATAAGATTTTAAAATACGAGTTATTTATGTAGTAAATATTTTTATTTCAACGTTTTTCAGACAGCCATTTTTTAAATTTTGAAATCAACTTCAATGTTTTATAACCTGAACCGTAGGTGACCCAACCGATCAGGGGTAGTCTAGTATATGTATATATTTATATGTTTGTAACTGGGTGTATGTGAGTTTATTATTTCAATTTAGGTATTTCTTTGAATTTAATCCATTTTTTACAAATATATGTTTTTTCATGGGTAAATAAACTGCTGCACTGCCATAATAGTAGATTAAAGATATTAATATTTAAATTTTACAACGTTTATTTTTCAATCTGTGCCTGACGATTGCACTTGCATGAAACTTGGAGTTGCATGAAATGGCGAAAAACAAATTGTAGTGTTATTAGTAGTGTAAATTTTAGCTCTATTATACATCGAGCAGTGTTTTCTTACCAATAACACTTACTTTTCGATATATATATATATATATATATATATATATATATATATATATATATATATATATATATATCCTAGCTGTAGGGAACCGGACGTCTAGACACACTGATGAGCTGTGATACAGCGAAACAGTCTGTCTGTGGATGACAATACATGTGATCCTGAAAAATTATTTCGGTTGAGATGGTTAATTTGTAAACAGTGACTATTACTGCTACTAATGCAATACTTTTCGATAAAACGAATTGAGTTCTTTCAGTCACTGGCGTGCTTATCTAAAAATAAATACGTTTAAATTCCTTCGACTTAGGGGTAGATTCTCCGAGTGACGTCAATTGAGCCGGGTTTCGATCCTAGCTGGAGGAAACCGGACGTCAAGTACACTGATGAGCTGTTTTACAGCGAAACAGTCTGTGTGTGGATGACAATACATACATTCATATATATATCTGTGAAAAAGATTTCTCGGACATTCAGGCCGGTAAATGTCGTTAATACTCTTTATTATGAACAGAGCATTTACTTTGATATTTGTATATAAAAATTGTCTGGACTTTGTCCATTTCATAATGTGTGACGTCATTTGTTTATAATTTGGATACATATATACATACATACATATATATATATATATATATATATATATATATATATATATATATATATATATATATATATATATTATAATTACTTTTAAAAAATATGATTCCTTCGCTACATAAGAGTTCTCATGTTTCAAAAACAAGAGCCAAAAAATATAATTATTAAAATTAAATTGAATTAAAATAAATGTATATTCGGGCAGCAGCCTTTTACCATCTCCTTGGATAGACGCCACACATGTCACTTATCAGAGCAAAGCGCCATAAAAAACATCTATAATCACATAATCTACAAGAAATCAAATTTCCGAAACAGTTCATATTAAGAGAGACGCTGTACATCAAACAACTTCCCCCACCATCAATCTTACCTTGTATAACAATGGAAACGGTTTGCTCAAAGTCTTTTAAAAATAGAAAGTCGCTCACTCGAATTCTAGTCATGCCCAGCACACGAGGGCTCGGAATTAATGTTTCTACTATAATTCATGAATAACGCATCTCACATATTCAAAACATGAATATTAACTAGCAACACTCAAAACAACACGCCTTGAAAAGTTTTGTACTTGCTTTATATTAACTGTATACATTGCACCTCGGGGGAGTGTAATCAGTGTATTATCTGAAAAATAGTAATAGTCGGAAGTAGCGCATTTAGTGCAGCGTTATATTTAAATTTAATAGGACAAATATAAAAAAACAGAAAGTCCCTTCCACCACGTATCACAACAATGTAATTATTGTCACACGTTCCACGTCCATTGCGAAAGACAATTCCTAAATAAGAGAGGAAGATTGACAAATACAATAGACACAAAATGTCTATACTCTTTAAATGTATGCGTTCCTGATGAAACCATATTCATGAATAAGTATATCGGACATACCACTATATACGTATCGAGAAGACTCACGTTACACCTCTCTGACCATAGTTCAAATAGGACTCATTTAAACACAATGAAAACTACCAAACTCCACCCGCAACATACGTGTTGAAAATACAAGTATAATAGCTTCATCTACATGTTAAAAAAGATTAAAAATAATGGAAGCACTAATAAGAAAAAAGAAAAAAGCCAACACTCAATAACATCAACTATGAACACGGCCACAATGTGCTGACCGTGTTTGGAAAATAAAAACAAAACATTCCCAACACTCTAGAAATACAAAGAATCTAAATATTCATTTAAAAATCAAAGACATCCTTGATAATGTCTAACAGAATAAGCGAAAGCGTTTGAATATATAGAACATTCCGACCGTTTTTAAACACTGTATATCCAGAGAATAAATCCCTTATAAGAACACAAGAAAGATTGAATAAAAAAGCTTAATCGCAGTACTTTGTCAGTCGTCTTTAATGAAACATGTATAAAATAGGGATTGATGCCCAAATACACAATTATATATATATATGGAATTTGGAGAAGTGTAACGTTTGTCGACGGGGAAAGCAGTATCGACTTTAAAATTCCGATCGATTATTTCGTTCATCCTCATTAATTCCTTCGGGTATGACACGATCCCATTCCCTTCATTCTGTGGCTTAAATAGCGAAATAGGCTATGTTCCCTTTCCTGGTTTCTTGACTGACTGCCACAAAAGGTTGCTTGTGGGAGGAATACACGTAAAAAAAAGACAGAGTATTGATCTACAAAGAACTATGCAAGTTATTAGAATGTTGCCATGCAAATCAATTGTATGTGCACAATGCAATGCGATAATTGCTATTCTACAGTTTTTGCCTCTGTTAGTCTTATAGTTTGTTATAAAGCACATTATTAAGTATTACGTGTTGCTTTTCATGTGTCCTCTGCGCAAACACTTGCACGTCATATCGTAAGTCATTTTGTTGTCCGTTGTATTCTCTGTTGAAGTGTTTTCTTTGCATTTCCTTGTCTTTTGGCTTTTCTGGCACGGAATTTATTCTTTTTTTTTTTTTTTTGAAAAGATAGGTAATTTTTTGTAACTTAATAAATACAGATTTATTTATGCGAAAAATGAAGATCTTGATGGTAAGTGCGCCCGGTTTTCTGGCTGATTCTGCTTTTGGAATTATTATTGATTTAAAACGGAAGTAGTCAGATTAATGTAATTTTATTTACAGCCTTATTATGTTTTTCATCTTTTTATTGTCACCCTTTCACAATTCATACAATGTTATTTACAAATCCTTGACATCTTTATCTTTTTCCTTTCACATTTCGCGCTCTTTTTTTATTTAACGTTTTATTCTTTAATTTCTGACTCAATCCTTCCTTGTTTCCCTCTTTTGTCGCTTTTTGTTTTTCACAGTTCTCCTTTTTTGATTTGACAGAATGTTAATCGTTACCGCAGTTATTTTTCTCCACTTGCGTCTACTCATTTTCTTTTTAACGACTTTTCGCATTTTCTTTTTCCATGTAATTTTTTAGTCTACGGTTTATTTTTATCGATTATTTTTGTCTAATATGTTTTTTCCGAATATATTCTTTTCAACAATTTCTTTTTTTCACCCTCATTTTACATACTTTCTTTTTATTCTCCTTCTTATCTAATCTCTCTCTTGTTCGTCCTTTCTTTTCCAGCCTCTTTTTGTATTTATTTCTTTTTCTTCCCCATTTTATGTTCTTTCTTTCCATCTTTCTTGCGTATTTCCTATTCTTTTTCTTTCATTTCCCTCCTCTTTCTTTTTATTTCTTTCTTCAGAATGTTTTGTTCTTTCTTTTCCATTCACATTCTTTTTCTTTTTCTTCAATATTGTTGTCTTCCTTACATTCTCTTTCTTTCTTTCTTCAACATTTTTGTTTTTCTTTCTTTTCATTTCTCTTTTTTTTTCTTTTTCTTCAGTATATTCATTCTTTCTTTCCTTCTTTTTCATCTTCATTTTATGTACTTTATTTTTATTCTCTTTCTTTTCTAATCTCACTCTTTATTTCTTCTTTCTTTTCAACGTCTTTTCTTTATTTTCATTATATCCTAATTTTATATTCTTTCTTTTTTTTCCTTCTTTCTTTCTTTTGTCTTTCTTTCTTTCTGTAAAATATTTCTTAATTTCCTGCTATTTTTATTTTTTATGGAATCATTTATTTATTTTTTTCGGAATAAAACTAAAAAAAAAAAATAACGCGAAGTATACAACAGGAATTTATTATTGTGGAAGATAGAATCTCCATCCAATACAAAAAAAATTAAAAAAAATACGAAAATTAACATTAATATATTTAATATTTTTAAAACAAAGACATTTTCAAATTAAGTCAAAATATAAAGAAAGATGACCAATCAGGCATGATAAAATATGCAGAATCTCCCACTCAAATTCCTTTAAAAGTAAACGGAACAATGACGAAATAAAGTCTCATATGATTTTCAAAATCTACAATGTACATGTGTGTGTGTGTGTGTGTGTGCGTGTATATGTGTGTGTGTGTGTGTGTGTGTGTGTGTGTGTGTAATTATATCTCTTTTAAAAAATAAAAAAAATTAACACAATTTAAACTTTAAAAATCCATACAAAAAGTAAGACAACGTAATATTAATATCACCGTATATCGAAGTATCTCATTAATAGAACTGAAAAATATATAATGAGCGGAAATTTGCTTTCTTTGAATTCTTCGGAAGCAAAAACTGTGACAACGAAATAAATCTGAAAATTCAAATAAAAATAAAAATAGAATCAGTTATAAAACTGAAGAATAAAAAATAATAATTTAATAACACTGAGTAAGTCTATTTAAATAAAAAATAATTTAAACAAAAAAGAGAGTAAGAATTTAAAAAAAAAATTGAAAATCCAAGCAGGAAAATGATTAACTGTGAAAAATTATTTAAAAATAGATACGAATAATCATAGAATAATTTTTAAACAGCACTGGGCATTAAGGCAAATGGTTAAAGTCTAACGATCAACATCTAAGAGAATAAAGGAAAATAATTAGAATAAACAAAAGAAATTTTTTAAGAAACCTTCCCCAAAATTGTTAATTTTGAATAATGCCAAAAAATTATTAAAAACAAATAATGTAACAGCTAAAAGAATTATTAAATAGTATATTAGGGGAGCCTTAACTGTAAAAAAAAAAAAAATACGGAGAAACTGATTAATCATAGAATAATCAACGCAAAACATCCTAAATATAATTTAAAAGAGATGAAAAGAAAAAATCACAAACGCAAAAACGCGTGCGAGCACACATGCGCGCCCAGACACAGGGGAAACGCAATGAATCACAAACGGTTTTTTCGCGCCAAAACGAATAAATTCCATTTCTTTTTTTCCCTCCCTCTCCTTCTCTCTCTTTCTCTTTCTCTGCTTGCCTCTCTCTCTCTCTCTCTCTCTGTCTCTTTCTCTCTCTGTCTCTCTTTCTTTCCGCACCGAAAAACTTAATTAAAAAGGCTAGTATCTTCCAACTAACAAATATAAAGTAAAAGAAAACAGCGGCAAGGCATCAATGGCTCCTCTGATAGGAGAAGCGAGACTTGATTTTCAGGGCTCTCTTTCTCTCTCCCCAAAACGTCCATTTGACGGCAACACGTCTTATAATTAGACATCGGTCTGCGTTGCGTCATTTCTGCAGACAAGACCGTTCCCGTTACATCACATGTGACACACACTTCCGGCGTGTTGAATCATCAAGTTTACATTCAGTCGCCATGATATTGCGAATTACACGACGTAATGTAGATCTGGCCCGGAACTCTGTATAACTAAACGATTTTGGAAAGACCTACTTTTCTGTCCAATCTTCGTTGTTATTAATTATTTTTGCACTTTTTTTTTATTTCTATTTTTTTCTATCGTTCTTCATTGTTTAATTTTTTTTTATTCACCCTGGATTTTTTATTTTATTTATGTAATATTTGGCCATTTTGTTTAAACTTTGAATTTTATCACGGTTCGTCTGTCTAATCGTCTTTCGAGTACAACAGCTTTTCATTAGTACGTTATCTACCGTTTAACTTAAAACTCGTAGTTATTTTATAAAGGTGATTTCTTTTTTAAATTTACTATTCTTCTCTTTCCTTTCATTTTTATTATTCGGATTAATATTTTCATTATAATTTTTTCAAATTTTTTTCTTAAATTATTTTTTCTAAAAAGAAAACCATATTCATGTAATAATTATGACGTGGGAAGCTATGCTGATGACATAGGCATACATAGTTTGTATAACAATAATCTTGAACAGAAAATCAGCATCCTCTACCGAGTGTTCCAAGAAGTAGGACTCAAAATAAACCTTTCGAAAAGAGGAAATATGATCTGGAATTGGAATGAAAGTAGTGATGGCACTTACACTGGATCCATCATAAAAATCCAGAATGTGAAATTAGTAAATACTAAACACTACAAATACCTCGGCGTATGGATCAGTCATGACAAATTTAGTATAAGAGATAAGGAAATTGAACATAGAATAGGCTGCGCTAGGAGTAGTTTCGCCCAATACAGCAAGTTGCTACAAAGCCAAAACATTAAACTGAAAACTCAAGTTAATAAACCTAAATAACATAGTCAGCTCGAGACTTTCCTATAGATGACATGTATGTCACCAAAATCCTTCGGAAATATCTAATCTGTCATCTCTATACAACCGCTTTCAGATAAATGATTAAAACCGCGTTTCAGATAAATGGTTAAAATGGCTTCCAGTGAATGAAGCCATTAACTTATAGCGAGGACAACCCTTCCTAGAACCCCGTGGATTTGTCCTACAGATTCGCAAACGAAGAAGTGTTCCCAGTAACGGAAGCCTTGTCAATTGGGTAATTTCAACCAGCAACAACTAAAGTGGGCATCACATGTATCTCAAAGAGAAAATAATGGCATAATCAAGATACTGACGTTCCAGACTACTTCAAACAAAAAGTTAAGTAGAAAGAGCCTCATCAATGATGAACTTCAGAAAACTATTTCATGAAAGACGTTTTAAGAGCAACGTTTTATGAATTTGAAAGTAGTAAAGACAATGAATGCTGCATGTTTCCTCATAAGGAAACGGCTAATATTAACATTACCATTAGAGACGAAGAAAAAAGATATTACATTTTGATACTAGCCCGATGGCCAAGGAGTGAAGAAATGATTAACTGGAATGGCACTGGCTTCTAGGTCAATTAATGCCGAATGTTTCCTTATAAGGAGACGGCTAATATTACCACTGTCATTAGAGATGAAGAGAACATATACTACACTTTGATACTAGCCCAATAGCCAGGGAGTGGAGAAAAAGAATAATTGGAATAGCACTGGCTTCTCGGGTAATGAATGCCGAATGTTTCCTTATAAAGAGACGGCTAATATTACCATTGTCATTAGAGATGAAGAGAACAGATACTACACTTTGATACTAGCCCAATAGCCAGGGAGTGGAGAAAAAGAGTAATTGGAATAGCTCTAGCTTCTTGGGTAATGATTGCCGGATATTTCTATATTAGGATTCGGCTAATATAACCAATGTTATTAAAGATGAAGAGAACAGATACTACACTTTAATACCAGCCCAATGGCCAGGGAGTGAAGAAAAAATGTTTCTTTATAGGAGACGGCTAATATTACCATTGTCATTAGATATGAAGAGAACAGATAATACACTTTGATACCAGCCTAATGTCTCCGGAGTGAAGAAAAAGAGTAATTGGAATAGCATTGGTTTCTCGGGTAATGAATGCCGAATGTTTCTTTATAAGAAGACGGCTAATATTACCATTTCATTAGAGATTAAGATTTTTCACATTTTCTGTTTAATTAGACCCCCATCAGTGTTTGAAAGATCAATAAAAGTTACAGAATTCGGGAAAACTTATCATCCTTATTGCAATCAAATTGTTTTGTAGTGTATTACTACGGTTAATGGCACTTCTCAAAATTAACTTAAAAATATATCAATTAGCAGAGTTTGACGGGATCGTTGCGTTCGCTTTCGGGAAGGTATGAATTCCCATGACTCCAACCTATGGGTTAAATATATGTGCTGTCTTGGTTCTCTTGCCTTGAAGTGGCAACCAATCTATAAGAAGGTAAACCAGCCAAAGAGGAATTCGCTTCTTCAGGCTATATATATATATATATATATATATATATATATATATATATAGAGAGAGAGAGAGAGAGAGAGAGAGAGAGAGAGCTAGAGTGATTTTTCCTCACAAGTTGCACTTTTTATTTACAGTTTTCCTCACTATCGAGTACTATTTTATCAAAACTAGCACACAATGTGTGATATTATATATATATATATATATATATATATATATATATATATATATATATATATATATATATATGAAGAAATATAGTCTTAAAGTGTGCTATATTTATGGGATAAAGTGCTCAATATCAGAGATAGAGCGTGTGTAAATATAAAAGTGGACATGGAAGTCAGCACTTAGAGGCGACAGTCTGTTTCATGCTAGTGCAATCGTCAGGCAACTAGTGCTGTTATTTCATAAATAGCCGAGAAAAATAACAGCACTAGTTGCCTGACGATTGCACTAGCATGAAACAGACTGTCGCCTCTAAGTGCTGATTTCCATGTCCACTTATATATATATATATATATATATATATATATATATATATATATATATATATATATATATATATATATATATATTACGAAATGGATTAGATTTGACATTTTTTTTTCCATTAATTTTGTGTAAGCGTCATTTTTTATGGATTCTTATATTCGAATAGAAGCTGTTTTTAAACAGTATTTTTTATACAACTACTTCTACCGGCCTGAATATTCGAAAGTGCATCCCCTATGGGAAACTGTCAGTGTATCTGACGTGCCTAACCGCTCGGCCACGTATGACTTACGGTCAAACTAATACCGTAGCGTGGCTTTTGAACACACGCTCTGTGCTGATTCTCGAAACATCCATTTCGTACCCTAACATAAATAAAGACAATTCATTTTACGAAATGGATTAGATCCGACATGTTTTTAAATTTTTTTAATAATTTAATTTGTTTAAACGTTATTCTTGATAGACACTCATATTCGAGCAGAAGCTCTGTTTGTTTTTTTAACAGTATTTCGTCGAACTACATCTGCCGGGCTCTCACCGCTCTATCGCTATTAACATGACAAGTGCTCAAAAGAAATACATTCCTTACTTCCACTAATTCTTAGCTTCACATCTATCATCCGGCATGCTGCATTGTATCGAACCACTTTCATTCCGTATTCCATTGGTGAGAGATAAGTTCCTCTCGTGTAGCTTTTTCCCGCCAACTGTTGGTCTGTGGAACCGACTCCGAAAGGATGCTTCCCCGTTCATGAGACTCTTAACCTGTTCAAGTCTTCTTGAGTTAAACGTTATCTTCCACACATATCCGCATACACTGAGCCACGTACACTATAACCCTCTACCATGATTGGCTCCCGGGCATTGTAAAGGGTTAACATCATTGCAACACACACACACACACACACACACACATATATATATATATATATATATATATAATACACCTGTATGTATGTGTGTCTATGTATGTGAGGGTTTCATCCCAAAATAAACCAGTTTCTCTGATAATCGCAAAAGCGTGAAACCAGGGGGTACAAACTACAATACATGCAAATGAATATCTTAGCTCTATCACGGATATTGAACAATTTTCCACTAAGTACCGTTCATATAATATATATATATATATATATATATATATGTGTGTGTGTGTGTGTGTGTGTGTATGTATGTATGTACACACAGAGTGCGGCTGGTATTTGAGGACATGCAGATTTAAGATTAATACTGCTTCCCACTAACTTTTAATGCTTTTATTTTTCAGAAATCAAGAATGGCAAACCCTATGATAACAACTGAAATGAAAAGGCATGCGGTGATTGTGGCATTAAAGGCTGATCATAGCGATTTGGATATTGCACGTTTTCTCAGAGTTGCAAGATCGTTTGTCCACAAGATGCGAAAAGAGTTAGAAGACGCTGACAGTTCCCCAAGTTTGTTTCAAAACGTAAATGACATTCTCCACGTTCTGATAAAGTGAGAACATCCGAAATTATTCAGGAAGTCAGGCAGACAACTGATGAAAACTGAGGTCAATCAATGAGGTCATTTGCCAAAAAGCTGCATGTGTCCGAAAAAAAACAACACTCAAAAGGAGTGTTCATGAATACATTCGATACAAGTCCTTCGTGATGAAGAGAGGTCAATTTATGTCTGAAAAAAAAAAACAACAAAAAATCAAAGAAAAGCGGTTAAACAGATCCAAAAGGCTTTCAAACAAACTTAAAAGCCTTCAGAAGCTGGTGTGATTTGTTTTTTCTCAGATGAGAAAATTTTTTAATCAAGATCAAAAACTTAACAGAAGAAATGACAGATGGCTTTCTTCAGATCCTTCTGAGATGACAAGAGTGATGCGCACAAAAGTTCCTTCAAGTGTTATGGTATTGGGTGTTGTTAGCAATGAAGGACATGTTATGCCACCACACATTTTTTCCACAAGGTCTTAGAGTAAATGCTGCTGCTTACATTGAGGTTCTAGAAACTGTTGTCAATCCCTGGATCCCTGGATTGGCAACATATGCAACGGCAGGCCTTACAAATTCCAGCAAGACTCGCCTTCATCCCACATGGATGGCTGACCATTTGGACAACCACATCACACCCAACATTTGGTTTCCTAACTCTCCAGATCTCAATCCACTAGACTATTATATGTAGAGAGTTGTTAAGAAGGAGGTTGATATACAGCCTTATAACACCAAAGACTCTCTTAAAGCTGCAATATTTCGAGTAATGTCCTACATGAATACGGACCAATTACTCAGAACTTGCAGCAGATTTCCACCTCGTGTAGAGGCAGTTATTGATGCTAGTGGTGGTTTTATTGAATAAAATTATATAATAGTTAGGTAAATTTCATGTTTACTCGTTTGTAATGAAATATAATTATATTAATTTGTTCAGTAACTTTTATTAATCCATAATATCTGTCCTCAAATACCAGCCGCACCCTGTTTATATATATATATATATATACACACACAAATATATATATATATATACATACATACATATATACACACACAGAGACATATATATATATATATATATATATATATATATATATATATATATATATATATATATATACATCACAAGGATCCATCCCTGCATCCCATTAGAATGTCTGAAGACCAACTTCTCGGGAGCTCCTCTCTGCGGCTGCTCGGTCTCACGCTGTCCGCTGATCTGCGATGGAACTAATACATCGAGTCAGTTGCATCATCCACCGCCAGCAAAGTTGGTTCCCTGTGCCGAGCCAGGAAATTTTTCTCCCCGGAATCGATCATCCAAGTCTATAAATCGACCATTCGCCCTTGCATGGAGTATTGCGGCCATATATGGTCTGGGACCCCTGCTGTTTGCCTCAGGGTTCTTGATAAGATCCAGAGACGGATATGCAATGTGATTGGCCCTGATCTGTCATCTCGTCTGCAGTCGCTCTCTCACAGACGCGATGTTGCCTCGCTCTGCCATTTTTACAAGTACTTTCACGGTAATTGCTCCGAAGAGCTGATTTCGTTGTCCCTAGGCCTCGTGAATTTAAACGTCCTACGAGGCTGGCATCCCGTTCCCACCCCTACACCGTTGAAACTGTTAGATGTAGACGTCTCTTCTACTCCAATAGCTTCATGTCTCGCACATCTCGCCTATGGAACTCCCATCCCTATTACTGTTTCCCTGACAAATACAATCTCAAACGGTTTAAGTGTAGCGTCAATCGACATCTCCAGTTGCCTTGATCTATCCACTTCCCTTCTCCACATCCTTTCACCTTTCATTCCTATCTGATCTCACTCCAAATCTTCTGTAACCCCCTTGCCTTGATCGACCCACTGTCTTTCTCTTTCTCCGCATCCTCTCCTTTACCACTCCTATCTGCTCTTCCTCCAACCCTTCTATAACCCCTTGCGTGATAGTGGCCTCCAGCCTTGCTTGGGGTGATACGCCTAAAAAAAAAATTAAGTATCTATATAATTCATTGAGTCTGAAAGAAACCTTAACAGAATGCAGAAGGCACTGGACGGGCGTTTCGTCCTATATTTGGGACTCATCAGCAGTGCGAATCCACTACCGAGAATTGAAACCCTGACAGTCGAGTTATCAAGCAAACGTCATACCAACTGTTCCAGCTGGCCTCGGTGACGAAGAGGTAGCAAATCATACTCAATATAGATCCGCTCGCTCACATCTTCCATGGTGAAACTCAATTGAAATTCTCTGTAACTATAAG
Source organism: Acanthosepion esculentum (assembly GCA_964036315.1). Classification (NCBI taxonomy): domain Eukaryota; kingdom Metazoa; phylum Mollusca; class Cephalopoda; order Sepiida; family Sepiidae; genus Acanthosepion; species Acanthosepion esculentum. Next base: position 41,961,221 of record OZ038487.1, read on the forward strand.
ACTGTGCCCCTATATATATATATATATATATATATATATATATATATATATATATATATATATATATATATATATATATATGAAAAATTTCTCAAAGTTAACTTTTAGAGAAGACAATATTTATAAATAAATGACAATAAAAAAACGTCAGCAGTTACTGTTTTCTTATTGTCATTTATATATATATATATATATATATATATATATATATATATATATATATATATATATATATATATATATATATATACATATATATATATATATGTATATATATATATATATATATAGGTAATTGTAGCTGAGCGAAAGAGACAGGTTTGGTCAGAATTCAAATAACACAAAACCATAATAATTTTAGGAAAACATATATAAATATGCTGGGAGTGTGTGTTTCATTATCACTGCACTTGCATTAATGTAAATTTGAAAACAATGAAAAGGTGAACAAATAGCTGACTTATGAATAGTAGGCACCCAGACATGTAACTTGCGATCCCTGAAATCTGACCTCCATCCTTGTGTCAGACTTCTGGCGCCCAGCAAGTTCTGCCGTTCAAAGGACGACAATGCGAGTGAGAAAAAACAAGGAGATAGTCAAAGGTGAAAGGCAATGTCGTCGTCCGCAAAACGTGGGTCGGTCGAAATTATCGTGAATAAAGATATGCTATGCATGTCGTGAGGGTGGGGAAACTTGTAATGTTAGGCATAGATTGAAAGAGTTAAATGATGATAAAAAATTGTGACGGAGTGGGGGAGAAATTTAAGAAGGAGGAGAATAAAAAATGTCAAAGAAGAAGGAAAAGAAGAGCTACAGAAGAAGAAGTAATGATGAAAAAAGGAAAGGAGAAAGACAAAAAATAAATATGGGACACAGTAAAAGAAAGAAGGTAAGAAAAAAAGAAAGAATGAAAGACATGAATAAGTGTGGACAAGAGTGTAAATAGATGTAAACGAAAAATATTGAAAGAAGGGACAATGAATCAAACATGAAAAGAAGGAAAATAAGAACAAAGAAATGAAGTAAACCAGAATTAAAGAAGAAGAAGAAGAAGAAGAAGAAGAAGAAGAAGAGAAAGAAAGAAATCTGTTAGAGTTAAAGAAAGAAAGAAAAAAGAAAAAGTGGGAAAAGGAAATAAAATAGAGCAGAATAGAAAAAGTAAAAAAAAAAGAAATGAAAAAGTAGAAGAAAAAAAAGGAAAAACAAATCTATAGCTGAGCAGAATTGAAGAATTGAAAGAAGAAGGAGAAGAAGAAGGAGGAGGAGGAGTAAGAGGAGGAGGAGGAGCGGGAGGAAAAAAGAAATCTCAAGTAAAGAAAGAACGAAGGAAGAGAGAAAGCAAAAACGCGAGAAAAGGACATAAGATAGAGAAGAAGAAGAAGAAAAAGAAAAACAACAACAACAACAACAACAACAACAACAACAACAACAACAAAGGACAAGATGAGACGAATAAAGTATTTTTGTTTTTATTTTTAAAAGACAAGTAGAGCCTACATTATATATATATATATATATATATATATATATATATATATATATATATATATATCACTCGGTATGAACTAAATAAATTTAATCGGTACTCATGAAAGCATCTTTTTTAAAAGAATTTAAACATTTTTTAGTCCACTGATTAATTCTTAAATAATTTCAATATTTATTTTCTTCATTGTGCGAATAATTTGACTTGTGCTCACTTGAGAGGGAGGACATAACTTTAGCCTCCACCCTGATGCTAACACTTATCAGATTATAAATCTTCTGCTCATTGTCTTTTCCACGAACACAAATATCCAAAACTTTCCTTGTTTCATGTACGAAGGAGGTCTATGACACATCCTGACATAAAATTAAATCACATAATATTTTCATCATCGTCTTTTTTTCAATCTCTCTTTCATTCTTCTCCTTTTTCCTTTTCTTTTCTTCTTTTTCTTTCATTCCTCTTTCTTTTCTTTTCTTCTTTTTCGTTCATTCTTCTCCTTCTTACTTTTCTTCTTTTTTCATTCTTTTTTCTTCTTCTCTCAGTCTTCCTCAGTCGCTCATTATTCTTCGTTTTCTTTAATTCTTATTCTTATATTCTTTTCCATTTTTCTTCTTCTTTTTCTTCGTTTTTCATGCTTCTTCTTTTATTATTCTTTTTTTATTTTTTATTTCTATTTAATTTTTTTCAGACTCATTATTATTCCTTTTCATTCATTTTCTTCTTTCATTCTTCGTCACACATTCTTCATTTTCTTCTTCTTTATTCATGCTTCTCCCTTCCTTTGATTTTCACACTTATTTTTCGATTTTTTTGGTTGTTGCTTCATTCCTTCATCCATTCGTTCGTTCGTAGTTTTTCTTGCCAACCTATTCGGTTACCCGTCAACTGCTCTCCGGCTTACTGATTGCTTACATCTTTTCCGATTTCCAATGTCTGCGTACGCCGCAACACTTGCTCTCCGACTAAACAGCCTTCCATTCCTCGATCATATGTCTAATCTACGTCAGCTGATAACAATAGTTGTTTTAAATCCCTTTTTATGTCTCTTCGTTCTCATTTTCGAAAACCTCCTTCGTCCCTTGTCACTTATTCCGTCCTGCCTTTCTTTTTCAAATTCTTTTTTCTTTTCTTTCTCTTTCACATCCGTTTCTTTCATTCATTTTTTTTTCTCGTTTTCTCGTTCTTTCTTCCATGTTTCTCCGCGTTTTTTTCCCCCGATCGATATGTTCCTTTTTCCGGTGTAGTTACATGGCACACATTTCCTTTCCTCCTTATTTTTTCTTCTTCTTTTTCTTCTTCTTTTTCTTATTGTTTTGTCACTGCACATGGCGAGGGAGTATCGCTGAAAATGGAGAGAAACCAAGTATTTCCACCAGTTCAGCGCTTTACGGCTATCAGCCGCCATGGCAGAGCGGGTCATTGCCGTAAAGGCGAACCGTACTCTGTCACTTCATATTCCATTCGAACAGATTCTTCTCAAGAGTCGCTGCTTTGGGAAACAGATTCCCGTGGGAATGCTTTCTCCGACCGCTATAAATTTAACCTCTTAATGTCTAGAGTCAACCATTGTATCCTACATATCCGTATAACCTGCGCTACTTGTCCCCACTTCATACGTCCATAAAGAACACCAAATTCAGTAACCCTCTACCTTGAGTGGCTCTTAGAGCTTGTAGTGGGTGAATAACAACGTAAAAAACAGCGATGTCGTAGTATAAATAATCTCACTATCTTGAAACTCTCATTTTCATTTAAATTTTATAAAACAGTTCTCAGTGTACTGACAAGTATAACCACGAGTCTAACCTTACTTTATTTTCTGAAATCCTGGACGAATCTATGTCCTATTTTCCTTATTATTGTCTTCGCCGTGTGGTCCGCGATCACTGTTACGTACACTATATTGCTTTTCCCCATTTTTTCGTTGCCTACGAAGATTAAGTCCGGTCTTCTTGCTTCGATGAAGTAATCGGTCTAGATCTCTAAATCCCACAGTACCAAATGTCGCTGCAAAATTGTCCAAAGATTTGAAACGTTGTATCTTAGAAATGATTAAAGATATCTTGCTGGAATTTTCCGGAGTTTTTATATCACTACAGGACTCTACTTTGAGCAATAGGAATGTATAATTATTCTCCAAGCTCTCGTGATGAAATCGATCCTAAACGAAAATGACATGTTCATCATTAATTAATCAGAGCTAAGGATCGGAAGTTCATGAAGTATGGAAATAAATTTCATATATATATATATAAAAATATATATATATATATATATATATATATATATATATATATATATATTATTCCATGGTCATTTTCAAACTTATTCAAGAGGATCTTCGCCCTCTCTAACCTTCTAACTTACGTCTCTTACGTTTAACATACGATTTCATTTTCAAGTCTTTTTTCATTGCTCTTTGGACTGTCATAACTGAAACTCCTCTCTCATATGGTAAACATCTTACGGATTGGGTTGGATCTTTTCTAATTGATTTCTTTAGCTCTAAGTTGAAATGGAAACCATGGAGAAGGCAATGAAAAAAAATATCGCCTATTTTTCCCCAAGAAGTCAAGGTAAGCTACAGTGAATAGAATTTAAAAGAAATAAAATAAACGGAATCTGTAGATAGGCGTGTTCGCTTATGTCTTGAAGTGACAGTTTTGTTTAATCATTTCACACCAAGGAGGGCGATAGTGCCGCTAAGACTGAGAGTAAAATGAGAATGAGAGGAGACAAGGAATAAAGAAAAACAGATTTCTGGATAGTCGTATCGCTTAGCTTCACTTGTTCATTCTTGGCTACTGACAGCGGTAAATGTTTGTACATCTTCTCTGCGTGCTCAAAATGACACTTCCTGTAGAGTTCTCAGTTTATTCTGCCGTTTACTTTGTCATAGTGTCGTTTGATTATTCTAATAGGCTCGACTCCTTGGTACATCGACTGCATGAATTTAATCGTACTACTAGAATGGTAAATAAGTCTCATCCTTTTACTGTGGAATTAGCCAGATCTAACCGTAAGTTCTATTCTAATGGCTTCTTTTCTCGCAGTTCTCACCTGTGGAACTCTCTTCCGGTTCCTTGCTTCCCTGACACCTACGATCTTCAAAAATTTAAATGGAACTTCAATCGCCATCTTCTATTTTCCTGAACTCTGTTCTTTTATTGTATTTTCTCCTCAGTAAATCTCTTTCACTCTCAGTATCTCTTTGCGTCTTAGTGGCATTATTGCCTTTCTTTGTTGTCAAATAATAAAAAAAAAATTACGTTGACACACTAAAACGTCCGGGAATACAAAAAATTTACTTCTTTATTTATTTCTCTTACAGCTCTCTTTTTACATTACCAAAAAATTCATTTTTTTTTCCAGTGATGCGTTTCACAAAAGCAACGGACTAAAAATGAGGGGAAGGAAAATATAACTCACAAATACAGATTGTTTGAAATATGTATTTTAGATTGCAAAATAAATAAAATTTATACGTTGATTTCTTAGAAATTTTGTAGGATTTTAACTTCATTACAAGGCGTGGGAAGCTGTCTTTCATTTTTTTTCTCATCTCCCTCCCCATCCTATTAGACTTTCTTTGTTTCCTTCTTTCATTCGCTTCAGTTCTTTCTTTCTTTCTTTCTTTCTTTCTTTCTTTCTTTTGTTTTAGTCCTTTCTTTTTTTCTTTCTTTCTTTGTCTTGCTGCAGTCCTTTCTTTCTTTCTTTCTTTCTTTTACTTCAGTCCTTTCTTTCATTCTTTCTTTCTTTTGCGTCAGTCCTTTCTTTCTTTTTTCTTTCTTTCTTTCTTTCTTTCTTTTGTTTCAGTCCTTTCTTTTTTTTCTTTCTTTCTTTCTTTCTTTCTTTCTTTCTTTGTCTTGCTACAGTCCTTTCTTTTTTTATTCTTTCTTTTACTTCAATCCTTTCTTTCATTATTTCTTTCTTTTGTATCAGTCCTTTCTTTCTTTCTTTCTTTCTTTCTTTACAATAGAACAAATTAGCGTTAATGACACATATTTGTTTCTTACTGTAACGGAAAAGACACATATACCATAGCAGACGAATTATAGGAAAATAATAATAATAATAATAATAATAATAATAATAATAATAATAATAATAATAATAATAATAATCATCATCTACTCTACATGGATGATCTCAAAATCTTTGCCAAAGACGACAATGAGTTGAAGGGCCTCCTCAATATTGTAAAATACTTCAGTAACGACATAGATATGAACTTCGGATTAGATAAATGTGCAAAAGTAACATTCAAGAAAGAAAGAGTTACAGAAGCACCCTTAATAGATTCAGATTTTGTCAAAGATTAGGGAACTGGAGCATGATGAAGCTTATAAGTACCTAGGAATTAGCGAAGGAGATGGCATACAACACCCCCAAATGAAGGAGAAGGTAAGAAAGGAGTACTACAGGCGTGTACGTCTGGTGCTAAATACCGAGCTAAACTCAAAAAACAGAATATCAGCTATAAACACATTGGCTGTCCCTGTGGTACATTACAGCTTTAATGTCCTTAACTGGACCATAGGTGAAATTAAGCGAACGAACGCCAAAACGAGAAAGCTCCTCACTTGCTACCGCATGCATCATCCCAAAGCTGATGTTGATCGCCTGTATGTGCCCAGATCCGAAGGAGGCAGAGGATTATTTCAACTAGAACTGTCCTACAAAACTACAACAATTGGCCTCCAAAGATACTTGGAAACTACAGAAGACTGGATGATGGTATGTGTCAAGGAACATGAAAGTAGTAAGCGTTTTTACTCCATAATAAAGGAAGTCAAAAAATTCAAAATGGAGTTTCAAATGGACGCAGAAATAAAGTAAAGCACAATACACCGATTGAAGCTGCAAAATACTTAAAAAAGAGAGCAAAGACAAATACAAACGTCCAGATACAGAAACAATGGCAGGATAAACCGCTTCATGGTCAATACTCTGCCCGTACCAAACAAGCTGACGTAGACAAAAACTGTACCCATCAGTGGCTACGTAGTGCAGGGTTGAAAGCTGAAACTGAGGGTTTTATCCTTGCTGCACAGGACCAATGCTCGTTAACTCGGAAATATCAAGCACATATACTAAAATACTGTGTTAGCCCAAAATGCAGATTCTGTGATAAATATCCAGAAACCACTGATCATCTTGTATCAGATTGCACGATATTGGCACCCACTGAATATAAAATCCGGCATAACAGAGTGGGCCAATATCTGCACTGGAAAATTTGCAACTCCTACGGGAAGGAAACTGAAAGAAACTGGTACAAACACCACCCAAACCCGCTTACTGAGGTAGGACCTGTTACAATTCTATGGGACTACACAATACACACTGACAGAACAATCAAAGCCAACCGCCCAGACATTGTTATTAAAGACTACAAACAAAAAAGATGCCTCCTTATTGATATGGCAGTCCCTGCAGACTGCAATGAATCTTTGAAGATATTCGAAAATCTGTCAAAATACAAGAACCTTGAAATAGAAATCTCAAAAATTTGGCACATCGAACATCAACAATTCCTGTTGTAGTTGGAGCCTTAGGAATGTTTGTAAAAGATTCCATTAGACTAATTGAAGGGATCCCTGAAATTCCATGCCCCAAAGAGATACAAAAAATGCAGATGCAAATACAGCCCACACTTTACGAAGGGCTTTATCTATGTAATATATATATATATATATATATATATATATATATATATATATATATATATATATATATATATATATATATTGCAGTGGAAAGTGTCATGATACCATTTCTAATCTTAGGTCCCTGGGCGGGACCCGGAAAGAAATGTGTAAACGGCAGATATCAAAGGAAATAATATTAATAATGATAAATTGAGTGGAAGGGTCTCCTGAATACTGTAAAATGTTTCAGTGACAACATAGATATGGATTTCGGATTAGATAAACGTGCAAAAGTAACATTCAAGAAAGGTAGAATTACAGAAACACACCCAATAGATATCGATTTTATCACAAAGATTAGAGAACCCGAACAGGAAGAAGCCTATAGGTACCTAGGAATTAGTGAAGGAGATGGAATACAACATAACTAAATGAAGGAGGAAGTAAGAAATGAATACTACAGGCGTGTGCGTCTGGTACTGAATACCGAACTGATGAAATAAAATTTTAAAAAAAAAGAAAGAATATCAGCCATAAACACCTTGGCTGTCCCTGTGGTGCAATACAGTTTCAACCTCTTTAACTGAACCATAGCTGACATTAAGCGAATGGACGCCAAAACGACACAGGAATATTGAAGCAAAAAGACAAGACAATCTTGTCAAAAACCGAAAAGTACAAACATGCCTCCTAATTGATACGGTTTGCCCAGCGGACTGTAACAGCAACCAAGGAATTTGAAAAACTATCGAAGTATAAAGTCCTGGAAATCGAAATAGAAAAAAATGTGGAAATTGAAAACAAGAATAGTACCAGTCATAGTAGGTGCGCTTGGAATGATAAAAAAGGAACACAACAACACATTGAAAAACATTCCTTGTAATCCCAGTCCATGCCTCAAAGAGATACAAAAAATTGTTCTGACAAGTACAGCCCACACTTTACGAAGGGCTTTATCTATGTAATTATTATTATTATTATTATTATTATTATTATTATTATTATTATTATTATTATTATTATTATTATTTTTGTAGTGGAAAGTGTCATGATGCCATTTCTAACCTTAGTTCCCTGGGCGGGACCCGTAAAGAAATGTGTAAACCCCAGATATCAAAGGAAATAATAATAATAATAATAATAATAATAATAATAATAATAATAATTAGCAATACCCATGGAAATTGCATGATGACTTTGGAAGCTATAAGATTATAGGAAGCTTATAGGGAACCATGAGATTAAAATAGGAGAGAACAATTCAACTCATTTTATACGCTTGTCACGTCTTCTACATTCATTTTCAATCTATTCGATCCCTTTTGTTCTCCTTTAGGGCAATTTTTTATCCTTGTATGGAATGGTATGCAATATCAACCTCCAGTTAGGAAATGGAGATTTTCTTTAGGCGAAGAGGAGATTTGAGGCCAGAGAAATGTGCTTCAACAGAACAAGGCTAAGAATACGGTGACCGGAGCATATGAGCAATGAGGAAGTTATCATGAAAATGGAAAGAAAAAGAGACTTAGAATCAGAAATAGACCGTTGAATATTTCGGGACACATAATTAGGAAAGAAGCTTTGGCGAATTTCAAACTTACAAGACATACCGAAGGCAAGAGAGACCGAAAGAAACAATGAATAACTAACATAACAAATGACTGACAGAACAAGTATGGAAAATGATACTGAAAACAATATTACTAATAGCTACAAGGGACAGGAAAATTGTCGAGAGTTTTTATCACCCACGCCCTGAAGGGAGAAGACACATAGAAAAGGTGGCGTGGACTTTCTGCCGTATAAACACAGATTAATATATGGAGAGAAAAAAAAAGTTGGATACAAGTTTTCATTAGTAAATATTAAGCGGGAAAAACCCTGACATTAATCATTTATCAAGCAATATTGAAAATAATAAACCAATTTAGTATTGTTCAGAAAAAACGTCAAGTCAGACAAAGTTCAGCGAACACGATAAATCACAGGAACTGTGCAATGACTCAAATGCAATCGATTCTTATTAAAATTATTATTCTTTTCTTCGTCACTTACCGTTTTTATTATGACGTACTTAAACGCTGCTAAAGGCGGCTGTAAAGCTCGATGTTAAACGACTTTCTCTTTATAGAATTCATACTGGAATTATTTGCCAATAAATCTTATATATAAAGTACAGTGTATGCGTGTGTGTTTGTATGTGTGTGTCCCCAAGAAACTCCCTCCACTTCCACTGGTCCGATTTCAATGATTCATAGCTCCTTCAAAAGCACTAGAATAATTATGCACAGGGAACGATTTTCGTTGAGTTCAAACACAGGATTGCCAGGTTAAATTGCGACGTTAAAAATATATATTAATATAATACACTAGCTTTTATCGTTGCTTTCATGGTGCTAGGGGAGTAACTCTTATTTTGCTTTTGTATCCAAAATTGCAGCTAGCTTAAAAACCGCTCTATCGGGCGGATTTTAAGCTAGCTGCTGTGGAGTATTCTTGGTTTGGCCACCGTCACAATAGCTAGGGAGGAGTAATTGCGATAGGCATCAATAAACTACAGAAGAACTCAAAATTTATCGCTGCATTTAATTATTGAATTAATGTTTAAGCTTATCTTTTAACAGTTCAACGATAATTCATCTGTCGCATCTTAATTTAAAGATTGATTTGACAATCGTAGATCTTTATTTTCCGTAGAAACAATTATTTTTATTTACTGGGTGACAGAACAGGGAACAATTTATAAGATAAAATTAATATAGTGTAAAGATGGGAAAATAGAAATTAAAATTGGTTATACATTCAACATTTGAAGAGTTAGCGAAACAATATTTAATTAGGTAAATGCTATGCTATGGAGTCTATATGAATAAATGCGAAATAATTTACACGGTATTTACTAGACCCCCCCACCGCGAAATAATTTACACGGTATTTACTTGACCCCCCACTGGGTCAGGTTGTGACACAAGAATGAGCAAGAAGGACATTTTAAGGTAAATAGGAACTCAATAGAAACTGATAAAGACCATCAGAAATTTTAGGTTAGGTTAGTAGGTTTCACCACATTTCAAAACATGACGTATTTAATAACATTTAAAAATGCAAAAAATTGCGATATGAGCACTGGTAAAAATGGTTGCTGTAGACATTAGGTTTATAATACCCAGAAATTCATACTCAGATGGCCTCAAGGACACATGGCACAGTGGATAAAGGCGTTGGTTAGATCCAGTGACAGGACCCAAATAGAGTTCAAGTGGAGAACTTTCAGAGGGAAAATTAACAGGAGATAACTGATAACTGACATCCATTAAAAATGGCACGTGGAACTAGAACAGTCTACCATAGTGAGCGAAATAAAGGGTTCAGTTCGACATTCCAACCACCTGAAGATGGCCGGAGCGTACAACGGCCGAAATGTTGTAATAAATATGGCGACAAAGATGAGGACAATAGTCCGAATAATGTAAATAATGTTCAAAGACGATGCCAAGAAACGATATCGAGAACTGTGAAAAAATAAAATTGAGATAAATGACCCACCGAATATCCAGGAAGTCGAGGAGTTCTGGTGTAAGATGTGTGAAGACTGCCAAATGCATAATGAAAGGGATTCATTGATGAAGAAACAACAGCAACAACACAGACATAAAGAGTGCCAAAAATAGACTGATATCAATATTACTGAAACAACTGCTGCCCTCTGCAAAACCCAAAACTGGAAAGCACCTGGAATAAACCCAATATACAATGTGTGGATAAAAAAAAAACTATCTAGCACCTACCAATACTTCACACGAGTTTACAATGATATAATCATAAACCCAGAAAGATGAACCAAATGACTCACATGAGGAATAAAATACATACTCCCCAAAACGGAAGAGACGCAGCACCCGAAGTGCTATAGGTCCATCACCTGCCCACCAACAATGTACAATATCCTCACTTCTATCATAACTGAGAAGAACTACAACTTCCTTGAGAAAAACAATTTACTCCCTGCAGAACAGAAGGGATATCAAAGAGGAACTTACAGGTGAAGTACCAACTAATTATCAATGTACATAATACCTCATCTCAGAAATATAGACAGATATTGGAGGTATTTAATGTTCAATATAAGTTACATCGGACAAAAAATCATAATTAAATAATAAAAATGTAAACTTAGTTACGGCTTTTGCACAAGAGTAAAAGGGGTTATAATGGGCCCGATTTACAAATTTTTTTAAAGCTTTTCACCCCAGGCAAGGCTGGACGCCACTAGCACGCAAGGGGTTACAGAGGATTTGGAACGAGAGTCAAAAAGGAAGACAATGATTCAGTTTACACTAGAGTTAAAACGTTTATAATGTTCCGATAATCCTCGTCGCCACTGTTATATTCCGTGCTAAGGGAATAAATAAGTAACACCAGTTGGATACTAGAAAGGTTTATTGTACACAACAAGTACAGTATGAAATACGGTACAATTATACACACAGGTCAATCTAGTAGTGAGTAAAACTAATTGGAAGTTCGGACGTGCTTGCGTCGTCTCTCTCTCACTCTTTCCTCTCTTTTATTTATTTCTGTAATAATAACAGAAAATGTGGCACAAGGCCTAAAAAGTGGGGTGGGGAAAAGGACGGTCATCGTGTGTCTTAATTTAAAAACTTAGAGATCCACAACCGCTGACCCAAACGCACAAACAATAAACCTAGCACCAAAACAACACATTCTTACTTACCTTTCTTACTACATCCACCAAAATACCTCATTGTCTCAATGAAATCCTAAATAGCCCCCATATGTACAAATCGTCGTCTGTTGCGGGGGGGATTGAAAAACAACAAATTAAAAAATACCCAATGTGTATACAAAGTGAATATAAACTATTTATAAAAAACTGAAACAAAATCTCTTTCTCTCTCCTCTCTCTCTGTCTTCCAGTCTCTCGTAGACAATCGACTTTATAGGTACTTACTACTTATAATGTAATCATTCATGGAGGTGCCGGGTTATTCCATTACATTAAAGATAAAAATAGATCCAATTTACACGAGAATATAAAAGTTAAGCATAGATCGGGTTTATACTTGAAACAGAAAGGTAGACTTAGGCACACTTTACTGCTGTTGCGATTGATGCGGCTAAATCTTATGCGATGAGTACGAGAGGGTCACCTTGTCTCACTAACTCTCACGGTTTTT
>OZ038487.1:41981059-42016059 GCA_964036315.1 Acanthosepion esculentum
ATATTTATCTATCTATCTATCTATCTATCTATCTATCTATCTATCTATCTATCTATCTATCTATGGTTATTCACATCTATCTATCTATCTATCTATCTATCTATCTATCTATCTATCTATCTATCTATCTAAGGCTATCCATATCTATTTGTCAAATACACGCCAATTTATATTGTATATTGGTCCATCTGAATCATTTACCAAATTTTCGCTGCTTTTTATCATATCGTTTCAGCCGATCGGTACTATGTGCTTTTTCACATATCGGACGTATTTTGGAATTTAGTATCATGTCCAGAAGGCTGATGTGCTTCCATTTCTATGAACGTTACGTCTTATACCTCACTAGGTAAATTGTAAGTACTGTCCTCACAAAAAGCCCTCGACTCCTACCAGAATGTTTCTGCGCACCTGACAAATATATTGAACACAGAAGCTGACTGGAGATTAAAGCCCACTGTATTGTCGACACTGTCTATATCTGTGAACGCACTATCTTCGATACTGAAAACAAATTTTTAGCAATATATATATATATATATATATATATATATATATATATATATATATATATACCAGGTGCAACAGCAATATTGTCCAAATCGTGTAACAGAAAAATTGTCCAATTTTTAGATCAAGCTTCGCAACGTGGAGTCTTAGAAATGATTAAAGATATATTACTGAAATTCTCCGAGTTTTTTTAATACACTACTTTGAACAATACGAATGTATTTACATCTGAGATGAAATGATAATCTTTCTTGCTGCCGTGACCGCCTTAACCAGTTTTCCTCTCTACTGTTCCCTCTTTTTTAAACTTATTCACCATTCTCTTGATGGTTCTTGAATGGACTTTGAATATGGAAGCCAGAGTATGAATGTTGGTAGCATAACTGAAGACCTGAATGATCTTTTTCCTCTCACCATTGCTCAGTTGGGAAGACATAGTGGGGCAGACACAAAATAATTTTAACTTGTTCTCTTTCTAGATTAATAACTCAAACGGTTTCTCGTTGCTTCTTACGACAAATGGTGTCAAGATGGCTTAACGTCTTGACTGGAAACCTGGAAAAAAGAAACTTAATTAGTTTTGTGTCTTTTTTTTTTCGATATTAAACATTTAGTGGGATTGGCAATTATCCCATGCTGTTACACGATTTGGGCAATTTTGCTGATACACCCGGTATATATATTTATAGTGTGTCTCAAATGTCACTATACACATTCTTTTTTTTCTTTTTCATTTCAGGTAATATTCTGTGAGGCATGAGGCCATCAGCATTTGATAGCGTAAAGTTTCCAGTTTTTGTAAGTGTGTCATAACCTGATCCACGGCTTTGCCAATTGACGTTGCAATTTTTTTTACCGTCTGGTAAGAATTTGTTCAGTCCCCGGCTGGAGTTCAGCGCGAGTTAGAGAAACTTTATGGTCCTCACACTGTTACAGGACGTAGCACAGTTTACGCTATCCATAGCAAGTTTCTCGAAGCAGGATCTGTTCTCGGCAAGCTATGGCCTGCTATTACCACCATTGATGAAAACGCCAAACACCTAGAGCAGGCAAAGCTGGGGAAAGTCCATACAGAGAGCTGCACAGGAGTCAGCATCAACAAAAGCCTGATTCAGTGGATGCTTCGAAAAATGTCGACTTCAGGTGGTCCCAACACTTCAAGCGGAAGATTATGATGCTCCTGTGGAAATGTATGAATAACTCCTCTACCTTTACCAAAACAACCCTCGGCTCTTCAACGACGAGTCTATCTTTCATCTCGCTGGTCGGGTAAACCGACAAAAACTGTCGAATTTGGGAGAAATCTTTTTTTAAACAGGACGGAGGACCTCCCCACTTTGTTTATACTGCAACTATGCTGCGCAGACCTTAGTTACAGTTTCTGAGAGAGAGCGTGTTATCTAGCGTAATCAACTATTTGAACAAGGTCAGTACGCTCAAGCCTTCGTCGACGGTGACTTCTAGCTTTGTGCTAGAACAGAAATATATATATATATATATATATATATATATTTATATATATACGAGGGTCATTCAATAAATAAGGTGAATTTTTCGGTATAAGGACTTCTAATACAAATAGAAGCTTACTTTCTTTTTCAACGTAGTCTCCCAGCACTGTCACTCACTTTTCCCATCTGTGCACAAGCTTCCGTATTCCCTCAGCGTAAAAATCTTTGGACTGATGTCTCAGCCAGTCGCTCACAACACTTTTGACTTCATCGTGCCTCTCGTGAACGCTTTCAAGTGACCAAACAGGTGAAAGTCTGAAGAGGGAAGGTCTGGGCTGTAAGGGGGATGAGGGAGTAGTTCCCAGCCCGGCTCGTTGATGGTCTGCACCGTTTGGGATGCTGTGCTGTTTGTGCTCTGCGGTAAGCATCTTTGGCACCCACCGATTTTGGAGTAGCCAAGGTCATCATGGACAATTTTGTGTGCTGTCCCAACAGATAAGCTCAAAGTCCTTGCAACATCATCCCCTGTCACCCTTCTGTCAGACTAAATGAGGTCATTGACTGATTCGATCACCTCAGAAGACCTCACTTCTGTAGGCCTCCCAGGCCTGTCTTCAACCTCAACACTGCTCCGTCCTTCTTTAAACAATTTAGCCCACTTGTAGACATTGTTTTGGCTGAAACATGTGGCACCATACACAGTTGACATTCTCCTATAAATTTCAGCTGGTTTGCACCCTTCAGCAACGAAAATCTTGATAACTGACCGCTGTTCAATCCTGGAGCATGCTTCTTAGTCGGCCATCTTTGTTAATCGCCAAAACTCTGAAAGTTTTTTTTTAATCTGCAAAAGGAATTACATCCATGTGAAAAAGAAGTAAAACAAAACAAAACAAATGTAAGCTTCTATCTGTATTAGAAGTCTTTATACCGAAAAATTCACCTTATTTATTGAATGACCCTCGTATATATATATATATATATATATATATATATATATATATATATATATATATATATATGTGTGTGTGTGTGTGTGCGCGCGCGTGCGTGCGTGTGTGTGTGTACACTTTTAATAAATTCCTAAGAATAACATACTAAAATTGGGTTTATTCATATTTTTAGCATCATCAAAGGAGTCATTGCAGTTTTACTTGCTAGACTTGCCATCCGTTTCCAACGCCATACCAGATGTATACTTCCACATAGCAACATCAATTTTCGACAGCCTTCGGCCACCTTCAGACCTTCAAAATTAAAAATAATTCATCAAGATGCTGGGAAATGTGGTAGTCATAGAGGGAGAAATCAGAAAACAATGTGGCAAAGACTCGTAACCCAAGTCTGTGAGCTTTTATAATGTCATTCTGGCAACATGTGGTCGAGTATTGTCATATAGCAGAATTGAACCTCACCAGTGCCGATCGCATTTTGCTTAACTGACTGTGAATTTAATCCAGTTGCTAGCAGTAAGCTAGTGATGCCCTGGTTATATTTCAGATAGATGCATTAGATAACGGCAACGGCGAATGACCAGACAGTCCTCATAAGCTCCTGTCGGTGCAATTCCGGTTTTGGTTGCTTCGTCAGGATCCAACCATCGAGCCGAACGTTTACGTTTGCCGTAAAGGATCCATTTCTCACCACAATTCAATATTCGATCAAGAAACGGATCATTTGAGTTTCGCCGATGCAGTATCGAACACACTTCAAAAACGGCGAGAATTTTAACCGTGGAAACCCATTTATCGAAATTCTTTACTTTGCCAATTTTCTTGAAACGATCTGATACTTTTGAAATGCTGACCGTATCTTCTGAGACATTTCTCTGACACTTGCGTTTTGATCGACTAGTGTTTACAGATGTTGAATGTCAGTTGCATGTGAACGCCCTCTACCACCTTGATTTTCAAGACACGTATCCCCACTGCGGAACTTCAGAAACCAGCCCCGTACTGTCCGATCACAAAGGGATCGTTCACGCCATACTCTGTTAATGCTGGTAGCAGTTTGAGAAGCATTATTACCCTGATATTTTTCATAAGATAAGGGGTATGCAATGTTTGAAGTTAAATTCTGAACGAAAGTGATATAATCATTATGAAGGAATAATATATTTTGTGCAACTATTATAATAATATATGAGAACAGAATTAAAAGTTTTGTCATAAAATCGGACAAGCTAATATACAGATGGATAAATTGTCGTTTCAATGACGTAAAAATGACAATAACACTGACATCTCATTTTAACAGATATATTTACCAAAATTATACAAAAATATCTTGAAATAGTAAAGAGAAAATTTAATATATAAAATTGCCATTGGCTTCAACTATGGCCTCCAGACGACTTCAGAATCTCCTGCAACTCTTCTGGGCGGTCTCCATGTTTAAGTTGGTGAATGCTTCCATAATCTTTGCCTTCAGTTCATCTTTGGTGTTACAACAAGTTTTGTTGGTTTCTCTCTCAACTCGGTCAATCTAAGGGTGATGTGGTTGCAGAAATTTTCTGAGAGCCATGCCTGGATTTTGCTGCTTGTGTGGCATGGTGCAGAGATCTGTTGCCAGACATAAGGTCGTCCAGCACCCTCAAGGCAACGCTACATCGTCAAGGCACCTGATTTAGGCCTCTGCTTTGCGTGCGGCCCTGTTGGAAGATGAATGGGGGCATAACGTCGCCATCATTAGTGATCACACCAAATACCATTGATTTTGTGTGAATATATCGTCCAACTCTTTTCGAATCCTATGCACTGTCATCCGATTGACGCCCCAAAACTCTGAAATGTTCGTATTGCAGCTTACTGCGCGAATGCCAAGCAATAGTACAGCATGTCTTTTCCATATTTCTGGCGGAGTGAATTGCGTCATGGTGCTCTTTTTCTCACAGACGGTGCCTAACTGACACTACTATATTGTGCAGTCGACAAAATAAAAACAAAAATGCGCATGCGCGGAATTAAAAATATAAATGGTGACAATTTACCCATCGCATCCTGTATATCTCAAGATTCTTGATAAAATCCCAAGAAGAATGTGCAATATTATCAGTCCTGATCTCGCATCTCAGCTCCAATTATTCCCACGTAGTTTCCGTGTGACTTTTCTATAAATATTTTCATGGCAATTGTTTTGTTATCTTTCCTCGATGGTACCTCGTTTTCATGAATTTAAGCATCGTGCTAGATTGGCTGTTAGGTCTCACCCATTTACTTTTGAAATATCTAGATTTAACCGTATGTCCTATTTCTAATAGTTTCTTCCCACAGGGTTTACCAGCTTTCTTGTCAATTACAATCTTCAAAAATTTACATGCAACGTCAGTTACCGTTTGCTTTTGTTATATATCTTGTTCTTTTATTGTCCTTTCTCCTCGGTAAATTTTTCTCATTATCTTTCAGTCTCAGTAATTTCTTACGTCTCAGTGGCTTTATCGCCTTGCACGGGGTTAAATGCTTTAAAAAAAAATTGCAGCATATTTTCAGGATAATCCAGTGCTAAACACACGCATATGAATGAACGAATATATATATATATATATATATATATATATATATATATATATATATATATGAAGAAATATAGTCTTAAAGTGTGCTATATTTATGGGATAAAGTGCTCAATATCAGAGATAGAGCGTATGTAAATATAAAAGTGAACATAGACGTCAACACTTAGAGGCGACAGTCTGTTTCATGCTAGATGGCCTGACGATTGCATCTAGCATGAAACATACTGTCGCCTCTAAGTGTTGACTTTTATGTTCACTTTTATATATATATATATATATATATATATATATATATATATATATATATATATATATATATATATATATATATAAAAGTTCCTTTTCGTACATTTTAACATTTTTAAACATTTAAAACAACATGCCTGCCCGCGTACTCAATTCCGGAAAATCCTTGTTGATAACACAATTATACTTAAACATGAAAATAATAAACAAAAACTAAAAATTCTTGACGCTATATACATAAAACTGTTGAAATCTCACCTGAAAAAAATAAACTATGAAATCTCCACAAACATTCTTAAATGCCTATAATCTATAGCAGAAGCCATTGGTTTATACCAATGGATTCCCATACTTAATGCTTCACGTTTTCACTCTCGCGTGGTCATGTGTGACGTCACAAGCTACGACGCGTTTTTCGCTACCTTGGCTCGTAAATAAGATTTTGTCGTTACTTTGAGCTTATTCAAACAGCAACGGCGGGCCATTATTGTGGTTTCGTATATGTGTTGTTTGATTTATAAAAATTGTTAGCATTGATAATGGCTTATGTAAGCCGAAAGCTTAGATTGGATTCAAACATGTGTCAATATGGTGTTTTCCTTTCGTCTTTCAACGATAATATGATTAAGCTTATCAGACAATATGAAAGGGACTTACTCAAAATAAATAGACAAAACTTGTCTATATTATTTAATGAAACATTCATTAATATATATATATATATATATATATATATATATATATATATATATATATATTAAGAAATTTTTATGTTTAACATTCTTTTTATAGATACAAATATTTAAGTAAATGCTCTGTTTATAATAGTATTTAACAACATTCAGTCCGGTAAATGTTGTTTAATACTGTTTATTATAAACAGAGCATTTACTTAAATATTTGTATCTATAAAAAGAATGTTAAACATAAAAATGTCTTAAAATAATTGTCGGACTTTGTCCATTTCATAATATATTGTCATCTTCGATAATGGCTTATGTAAGCCGAAAGCTTAGATTGGATTAAAAAATATGTATCAATATCGTGATTTTCTTTCATTGTTTAATGATAATGTTATTAAGCTTATCAGACGATATGAAAAGAACTTACATAAAATATATAGACAACACTTATCTATATTATTTAATGAAACATGTATGAATGAAAAAATGCTGCCTAAATACACACACAATATATATATATATATATATATATATATATATATATATATATAGGGATGTACATGTATGTCTGCGTTTATAAATAGTAAAATAAATAACTAATTTATTTTATTTTCTATATTTTGAATTCATTGTTTTTGCTTTCCTCGGTTCGTGTTTCCCCTCTCTCTTCTTCAATTTTGACATTTTAACTTTCAAAACGCATAACCCACAAATGAAGCCAATATTCAAAGAGCAAATAATTTTCCTCCGTGTTCTTGCTTTCTAACCGGAGGGAAACGTTAAAAAACAACAACAACAACAGCAAAAAACAAAAACAAAATAGACTATTCATGGGCGACGTTGTCCTTATAATCCGGCTGTCAGTCCATCAAACACGAATCAGACGCTGTGAACTCTTCAACTAGGAAAAACCCATACGGGCGTTATTTATCGGTCACGGATCACGTGATCACTGTTGCAAAGGTCAACATTTCGACCAATCGGAAACGTCTATTACAGATTTGATTAACTATTTTTAAATTTTTTTTCTGCCTGTTCATTTATTCGATTTTTTTTGTTGCTTTCTTTCTCTTTTTCTTCTTCTGTTTTCATTCTTTCTTTTAGCTTCTGAGCTATTGTTCATCATCTTTACTTTTTCTCCATCTTCGTCCTTATCTTTTCTTTCTTTTTATTCTTTTATTCTTGTTTTTTGTTCAACTTCTTGCCTTCATTTTTTTCTTCTTTCTTTCTTTCTTTCTTTTCATTTACCTATCATTCTTTCTCTTTTCTTTTACCTTCTTTCTTTCTTTCTTTCTTTCTTTCTTTTCGTTTACCTATCTATCTTTCTTTCTCTTTTCTTTTACCTTCTTTCTTTCTTTTCATTTACCTATCTTTCTTTCCCTTTTCTTTTACCTTCTTTCTTTCTTTCTTTCTTTTCATTTACCTATCTTTCTTTCCCTTTTCTTTTACCTTCTTTCTTTCTTTCTTTCTTTTCATTTACCTATCTTTCTTTCCCTTTTCTTTTACCTTCTTTCTTTCTTTCTTTCTTTCTTTTCATTTACCTATCTTTCTTTCTTTCCCTTTTCTTTCTTTCTTTTCATTTACCTATCTTTCTTTCCTTTTTCTTTTACCGTCTTTATTTCTTTCTTTCTTTTCATTTACCTATCTTTCTTTCTCTTTTCTTTTACCTTTCTTTCTTTCTTTCTTTCTATCTATCTATCTATCTATCTATCTACAACTTTTATTTATTCTCGGGTTCTTTCATTTTACGTTGTTTTCCTCTTTCTTTATTCATGCCCCCTTTATTTGTTTTACTCATTTTTGTTTCCTCTGTTTTATTAAAATTCATCCTGCAGAATTCCATTTCATTTTTCTTTCTCTTTACTTTTTCTATCTGGTTGGAAGAAACGTACACAGAGTTTTCGGAATGAATTGGACAGACTTTTCGAAATGATAACTGGACAGAGATTTATTCAACATCATATATGCAATTTTATTCAGCTACTCTTCGCCACCCTTGAGGTAGTGTGATGATTCCATCGTCCCAGAATATGACATCCTTATAGGTGATTAACTGGTGCAAGTTATAAGCTTCCAGAGAGGTCTTCCTATCAAGAAAATTTTGTAGGAATCGAAATAAGCGGTATTCTGAATATTCTTTGTTTATTGATTAATTGATTTTTTTACGGTTCATAAACTTTTTACAATTTATTTTTAGACTAGTGTACCCGTGCCGCTAAACTTGACGTCGAGAAGGAATGTATTATAAGTAATATGTATTATATTGTAAGTAATTTTCGTTTAATCTAAGTACAATTATCGCAGCCGCCTTTGGCCGCTCCCTACAGCGGAAGAGAACAGGGCATTACAACCTTGACCTTTCCATCGTGTTCCCTACACGCGGGTAATTTCGTTTTAGAGATAAGCTAATTACCTTTTAGTTCGTTGTTATTACGAACCTAGTCGTAATACACCTCTAAGCATTTTAGAACTTTGTTTTTGCGTAGCAAATCTCCACTCATTTTTTTAGAGAGATTTTATAGCGTTTTAGCGAGACCATTTCTGTTGTCCATTTTGTTTCACCTTGTCAGATTTCACGTCTTTAATATGAAAAGTGTTAGCGGGCCCCTTAGCTGACGAGTTGACTACGGTTGACGAGTTAACTGTCGAACTCTCTGCCTCTGAGCAGAGACGAACCCGGACGAGGTTCCGCCGAAGGGCAGAGCCTCGTTCGGGGAGGTTGACCAACCCGATCCCGTCTATACGGGATGTACGGGTTATTTTTGGCCGAGACTACGGGCTCGGGAATACCCCCACTTTAAACCCGGCCTTGTGCCACATCTGTCCCTCGTGGAGAGGACAGTAAATACCGTTGACGAGGTTGACTACAGTTGACGAGTTAACGGTCGAACTCTCTGCCTCTGGGCAGAGAGGAACCCGGACGAGGCTCCGCCGAGGGGCAGTCTCGTTCGGGGAGGTTGACCAACCCGATCCCGTTTATACGGGTTCTACGGGCATTTTTTGGCTGAGCCTACGGGCTCGGGAATACCCACGGTAAACTCGGCCTTGTGCCACATCTATCCGTCGTGGGGGGACAGTAAATACTGTTAGCGGGCCCCTTGCGACACGGGGGTGCTCGGGACGTGGTTTCATATCGCGGACCCACTCCAAAGGTGTCCGCTACACAATTTTGTAATTTAAAATAGTTTGTTGTTAAAGTTAATAAATGAACAGTGTACAATTTATAAATACCTAAGGAAAGATATCCGTATATTACCTTCATGAATGTTACACTTTTATAACAAAAATTATACTTAGTGCAAAATATTTTTTGTGTAAACTTTAAAAGGTCTGAGTAATCCTTGACAGTCAACGGATTCGATCTATAATTTCAGAGTCTGCTTATTTCTCGTCCTACTAAGAACAACGTATCATCATATATATTTTTACTTTATTTTTGTCTCAGTCTATTTAGCCATCTTGACACCATTTGTCGTAAGCATCACTGAAAAAACCCTTTGAGTTATTCAGATAGAAAGAGAACAGTTTAAAATCGATTTGTGTCAGCCCACTAGGTCTTCCCAACTGAACAATGGTCAGAGGTAAAAAAGATCATTCAGGTCATCAGTAATAGTATCAACATTCATACTCTGGCTACCATCTTCAAAGTCCATTCAAGAACCATCAAGAGAACGGCGAATAAGTTTTAAAAAGAGGGAACAGTCGAGAGGAAAACTGGATCAAGATTTCACAACAGAAGAGGGATCATCATTTCAACTTAGAGCTAAATTAGAAAAGATCCAAATCAATTCATAAGTCATTTGGCATGTGAGAGAGAAGTTTCAGCTATAACAGTCCAGAGGGCAGCGAAAAGACTTGAAAATGAAATCGTACGTAAAACGTGTGAGGCACCATGTTATTCCAGGACAGAAAATTAGTAGATTAGAGTGGGCGAAGATCATCTTAAATAAATTGGAAAATGACCCTAGAATAATATATATGTATATATTTGAACTTTATTTCAATCATTCAGGAGCTTCCGATATTTAGCTATGATTAATTAATGATGAACATGTCATTTTCGTTTTTCATCGATTTCATCACGATTTTTCTGTTAGGCTTGGAGAGTAATTATACATTCTTACTGCTCAAGGTAGATTCTAATAGTTTCATAAAAAATCCGGAGAATTCCAGTAAGATATCTTTAATCAACGGTTCAAAGCTTATTCAAACGATTGGACAATTTTGTGAGGCACCATGTTACTCCAGGACAGGAAGTTAAAAGGGCGAAGATCATCTTGAAAAAGTTGAAAAATTATCATGGAATATATATATATATATAATAAAAATATATACATAATTATTATATTTAATTGAACTTTAATCCAATCCTTCACGAGCTTCCAATCCTTAGCTATGCTTAATTAATGATGAACATGTCATTTTCGTTTATAATCGATTTCATCACGATTCTTCTATTAAGCTCGGAGAATAATTATACGTTCTTATTGCTCAAAGTAGTTTTTTTTTATAAAAACCCCGGAGAATTGCAATAAGATATCTTTAATCAACGGTTCAGATTTAACAAACGATTGGCCAATTTTACTGTTACACGATTTCGGCAAATTTGCTGTTACACCCGGTATAGGAAATATATGCATATATACAGGTAATGACCAGTAAACATTTGTATTGACCTGAAAACAAAACATAATAATAATAATAATAATAATAATAATAATAATAATAATAATTATTATTATTATTATTATTTTTATTATTATTATTAGTAGTAGTAGTAGTAGTAGTAGTAGTAGTAGGCAGAAGGCACGATGGTTAGCAGCTCGGATGAAGGAATCAAGTCGATTTCATTGCAATCACTTACGAGAATTTGGGAATGGTATGAATCCATCCTTCAACACATCTCCACCAGATATGGGTAAAATAGCAGGATAGACTGGGTCCTATAGCCTTGGACCGGGAACCAGACTAGGAGAAGGAAACTGAATTCAAACCACCTTTTGCTTTGTAGGTCATGCTTCTGTACGCAAAGGCTAGAAAAAGGTAACTTCAAAAAACAAACCTCACACACGCTTTTTTACTCTTTCTTGCACACAAGTATACGCTTTCTCATACACATGCACTATCAGTCTTACACACGAGCACAGTTTCTCACACACGTAGAAACGCGTACACGTCTTTTTACATATAGACACTCTTCTTCACGTACGTAGACGCTTTTTCACCGGCCTATACCGTTTCTCACACACATACACATAAGTACACATTTTCTCACACACCTTTCACATTTTTTTGCACACGTCTACGCACACGTGTATGTCCTTTCCTATACACATAAAATCTTACGATTACGCCCAGACACGCTTTCTCACGCACGTATACATGCGCACACGATTTCTCACACCCGTATACATGCGTATTCGCTTTCTCACGCACCTATACATGCGTACACGATTTCTTACTCACATGCACTCTTGTTCATCTCTGTAGACTCTTTTTAGCACACATACACACACGTGGACGCTTTCTCACACACGTATACATACATATACGCTTTCTTACAAACGTACACTTTTTATCGCTCATTTAGACGCTTTCTCATATACGTGCATTCTTTCATACAGGCACACATAATTGCACTTTTTTTCTTTACGCATGCGCACATGTACACGATTTCTGGCACACATGTACCCATTATACACGCTTACACATACACTTGAATGAACACAGAACTATCTTTCGAGTGACTTTGCCTTTTTTTTTCTTCTTCTTTTCTGGTTTCATTTCTCAAAAAAAAAAAAAAAATATTTATTTTCATTTATTATCTTTTTTACGCTTTTTGTTTTTCTTTCCCTGGTTTCTTTTTGAAAATAAAATGACATGTGGTGTCGGATTGAAAACGTTGACGTTTGTTAATTATCATTTCTTTTCCCCAATTTACTTGCATCTCTGTTTGTGTTTACTTGTTTGGCTTCCCGTACTTTTTCGCTTCCCGTACGAGAACGAAGGGTTAATAGGTGCCAAGATGTGCCAGTTTTTATCTGAAAAGACAACATACAATCCTGACAATCATTAAGTCTACGACGACCAGAGAACCGCAATTGGGCCTAATATCCCTATCATTAAAGAAACCACAATGCTTATCCTCGGCTCTCCTATAGCTGCCACCGAACAGAAGGAATTAATACTGTTAATAAAAAATAAGAGACAACCACATATTTAATAATAATTATGACTTTACCCGTCTCTCGCTTTTTTGCTTGTACCTTCTTCAGCACTCCCTTACCACTTTCAATCTTAAATCCTCATCTATATATCTAGATAAATGTTATACTAACATGTATTAATTTCATATTCACCAGAGTTGGTCAAACTGCGGCTCGCGAGGCACATGATCTTTAATATACGTTTCGTGGAAATATGTTGGTTGAGCTACTTTTTTCATCACAGTTAATATAAAAGCTAACTAAGAAATAAATTTAAGTTTTATAATTATTTACTGGGTATGAATAGAGACTCCATTGAACTAAAACGTAAGTTTAAGGTTCATTGTTAAAAATATTTAACAAGGCAAATCCTAATTTTAATGCTAGATCAGAGCGAGG
This sequence comes from Acanthosepion esculentum, assembly GCA_964036315.1. NCBI lineage: Eukaryota > Metazoa > Mollusca > Cephalopoda > Sepiida > Sepiidae > Acanthosepion > Acanthosepion esculentum. The sequence goes on from OZ038487.1 coordinate 41,994,069, forward strand.
CATTGTTCTTTAGTGTTGGGGGAGCGGTATGGTGGGAGGCAATGGTTACAGAGGAATGTCAGAAAACTGAGGCCAAAGTTAAGGGAATTAACCGGGCCGCACCCATTTTCTGTGGTGGAAGAAATACATTAAATCAGTAGCTTGATCTACCGCAAGGAAATTTGGTTCTCTATGTCGTGTCAGAAATTTTTTCTCGTCTGTGTCCATCCTTCAAATCTATCAATCAGCCATCCATCCTTGTATGGTATATTGCTGTCATATATTGACTGGTGACCCCGCTGTACCTCTCAAGCTCCTCGACAAAATCCAGAAACGAATATGCAATATGATAGGTCCTGATCTGGCATCTAGTCTACAGTCGCTTTCTCACAGACGTGCCGTGGTTTCCCTCTGTCTCTTGTATAAGTAATTTCACGGAAACTGTTCCGACGAGCTACTTTCGCTGGTTCCCAGACTACATGAATTTAAGTGAGCTATCAGGCTGGCTTCTCGGTACCACATTTTCATTGTCAAAACAGTTAAATGTAACCGTCTCTTCTATTCAAACAGCTTCTTCTCTCGCACTTCCCGTCTGTGGAACTCCCTTCCCCTTGCTTGCTTCTCCAATGATTATAATCTTCAAATATTCAAGTGTAATGTCAATCGACATCTGACACCCTGAGCTTGTTCCTCGTCCTTCTCTGTATCCTTTCCTCAAACACGTCTCTTTACTCTTGTTCTCAATCCTCTGTAACCCCTTGCGTGTTACTGGCACTCCCGCCTTGCTTGGGGTGGAATTACATTTAAAAAATATGCAATTTTATGTTACTGAAATGCAAATTCGTGCATTTTCTCAGAAGTTTCCGAAGTCCATTACATATTAAATAAACCCAATATAGTTAAAACAATCATGTCAAAATTTTGAAAGCATTTGGTATATATATATATATATATATATATGTGTGTGTGTGTGTGTGTGTGTGTGTGTGTGTGTGTGTGTGTGTGATTACAGAAACCAAAATGCAAATTAACAGTTTTAAAAACCGCATGCATGAATACATATTATTACATACGTTCATTTCTTAATACAGTGTAACCTCGGTTCACGAATTTAATTTTTTCCTGAAGCCCGTTCGTAACCCGAAATGCTCGTAAACCGAAACTATTTTTCCAATAAAAATCAATGTAAAATGGATTAATCTGTTTCCAGTCCAAAGATGATTGCATATTTAAACTTTTACAACAGTACTTTGTGCACAGGTTTATACACAAAGCTAATGAAAATCATTTCTAAGAAAAAATAAATAAACCCAATAATAAATAGATAAAATATAGACGAACACTTTAATTTTACCGTACCTGTATTTAGGAGAGTTGATGACGTAAGTGGAAGGGGAAGGAAAGACATGTTATTGCTTGGAAAAGGGAAGGAAAGACATGATCGTATCTTTATTTATAAGAATAGTATAGATCATTGATTTTGCCATATCAAACTGAGTAGGAAGAGACAATATGATCAACAATTATTTTTCTCTGAACTTTCATTTTTTCTTTACCAGTATTACTGCTAGCTTTCTTTGGAGCCATGACTAAGGACAAATAAAGAGTGAAAAAAGCACAATATAATAAAATTGGAAAAGAAAAGTACAACAAAACACACGGATGTATACAACATGGCGGTCGACTCAGAAATGATTCCGTTCGGGTTAAGTCGGTTCAGCTCGGTAATGTTCGGGAAGCCCGTTTAGTAACCCGAAATGCTCGTAAACCGAAACTATTTTTCCAATAGGAATCAATGTAAAATGGATTAATCCGTTCTTGGTACCAAGATGATTGCTTATTTAAAGTTTAAGAACAGTACTTTGTGCACTAGTTTATAGAGAAAACTAATGAAAATTATATAATACATAAAACTAATGAAAATCATTAAATCTAAGTGATAAAAAAAGTATATTAAACAAATAAAATATAGACGAACACTTTAATTTTACCGTACCTGCATGTAGGAGAGTTGATGGCGTAAGTGGAAGAGAAGGAAAGAGATGTTATTGTTTGGAAAAGGGAAGGAAAGACATGATCGTATCTTTATTTATAAGAATAGTATAGATCATTGATTTTGCCATATCAAACTGAGTAGGAAGAGACAATATGATCAACAATTATTTTTCTCTGAACTTTCATTTTTTCTTTACCAGTATTACTGCTAGCTTTCTTTGGATCCATGACTAAGGACTAATAAAAAGGGAAAAAAAGGCACAATATAATAAAATTGGAAAAGAAAAGTACAACACAACACACGGATGGATACAACATGGCGGTCGACTCAGAAATGATTCCGTTCGGGTTAAGTCGGTTCAGCTCGGTAATGCCCAGGAGCCGAAATTTTGTTCGATAACCGAGGTATTTTCATCTCGAATTTTCTGTTCGAAAACCGATTTGTTCGACATGTGAATCGTTCGAAAACTGAGGTTGCTCTGTATTTATATAACAATTTTGTGACATATGCATGTAGCAAAAGGTGAAAATTTCGTTCATGTCTTGTGGCTCTCAAACATCTAAACTTTATCGTATGTGACTCTTGCATTAAGCAAATTTGGTTATCCTTGATATACACTATAAATCAAACGTTTACAATCTCCTTATTCGTATTATTCTATATGTCAAGTCTCTTCAGGACGTTGGCGATCATGGGTCTCCACAATTTCCTGTCCTTTGTAGATCTTAATATATTTTGTCTCCCCTAAGAACCCTGTTCTGTCATCTATTTACCCAAGCTCGCAAGGTAGGTTTCGCGGTGTTTTCCTCTGTCCTTCTTCCCTTCAATCTGTCCTGTGAGTATCGAATTTTTCCCCACTGGATTTCGAAGAATCGGCTAAGAATTGAAATTTGCGTGCTTTTTGCAAAACTAATTTGCTAGCTCATTTGGAGACAAAGGGAATTTCTCTTCCTGAAGTGTTTTATCATATATTCAATAATAATAATAATAATAATAATAATAATGATAAAGATCTATGGTACCTAGACTTTATGATTTAAGCGCAGTACTAGTTGGCAACTAGGTCACTTTCAATTTACAGTTGAATTGGTTAGATGTAACTGTAATTTCCATGCTAACAGTTTCTTCTCTCACACACTTCTCGATTGCCGAATGTTCTTTTTGCATTCCAGCCAATTTTGATCTTCAAAAATTTAAATGCAATGTCAATCGTTATCTACTGGATTCGACTTCTCTTATAGTTCTCACTCCTTAACAATATTTTTTCTTTTTCTTATTCTTTCACACTCAGAAACCCTTTGTGTCTTAGTGGCTTTATTTCCTTGGTTGGGGTGAAAAGACTAAAAAAATAATAATCAAAATAAGGACTTATCTTTATTTACTGCAAAAATCTTCATGAAAATTTAAGCTTTTTTGGTTTTTTACTCACCTACCTTCATGGCTAATGATAATTTTGGGTTGACGGATTATAAATTTAAAAGAATTGGAAGCAATGCTCTAGCTTAAATCGTTTTAGTATCCTAACTCACTAGGAGCTAATTGAACCAAAGAGGGCATTAAACTTGGTAATTTTTCAATTCAGACAGTGTCCACAAAATTTGACCTATAGTATACGAAAAAGAAATAAGTCCAGTACTATAATCTCCTTTTTATCGTTTTTTTGTAGCATTTGATTCACGTCAGAATATATCAAAGGTCTAATTCGAATTTACTATCAATAAAGAACCCTTGTTCACAGATTTGATCATTCGCGACCCCAACCCCAGGATTTGCTGGAGTCGGCTTAAAAGATACCATAGTAGGCATTGCACTCCTTGTCACATAGGAACATCAAAGAGCCAGTTGCACCAGAAGGTTAAACTGCAGGGTGATAAGGTGTTTTCATAGCCACCAGGTGCAGAATCGGACATGAAAGTAATCCACTGACTGCCCTGTAAACAGGAAGTTTATTCTTGTAAATAGGAAGTCAATCTTGTGACAGAAAGTTATACAACCGCCTCACCTGGAAGTGAAAAGCTAAACACATTCAGATCCTCGCAGGAAGATCAAAGTTCGAAGAAAGCCCCCTTGTCACACACCCTCACTCTGCCGAAGTCCAGAAGCAAATAAAAAAAAATGATTTCACGTATTAAAGTGTTAGTCTCGTATTCTTATTAAACACCGTTGTTCTGTCTCGACATAAAGAATTTTAATGTTTCGCATTTTTTGACGCATAGCAATCCTTACCTTTCGTATATGGCTTTTTTATATTCAGGAAGAGTGTCTGCTTTATTTCCCCCCCCCCCAGAAAGTTTTAGATGAGGAATTATCATTATACACTTTGTTATTCGGACCAGAATACTCATCTTGGTTGTTCCTCTCCCAGCGTTTCAGCTGTTGGAACTTTTGGCTTTCTTAAGTTATGTCTTGTTTTTCTCAAGATTTCTAACATGAGGAATTACGATCATTGTATGCATTATACTGAGATGAGGAATTATGATCGTTATATACATTATATAAAAAAGAATTATGATCGTTATATACATCATATAAAAAAGAATTATGATCGTTATATACATTATATAAAAAAGAATTATGATCGTTATATACATTATATAAAAAAGAATTATGATCGTTATTTAAGTTATGCTGAGATGAGGTATTATGATCTTTGTATGCCTTATACTGAAATGAGTAATTATGATCAGTATATGCAATATATTCAGATGAGGAATTATGATAATTATATGCATTATATAGAAATTAAGATTATTATTTGCATTATATTAAGATGAGGAATTTTGATCATTATACGCATTATATAGAAATGAATTATCATCATTATTTGCATTATATTGAGATGAGGAATTTTGATCATTATACGCATTATATAGAAATTAATTATCATCATTATTTGCATTATATTGAGATGAGGAATTTTGATCATTATACGCATTATATAGAAATTAATTATCATCATTATTTGCTTTATATTGAGATGAGGAATTTTGATCATTATATGCATTATATTCGGACCAGCGCAGATCATCTTGGCAGTTATATTCGCAATGTTTTGGTCGGTATTTTCTCTGGATTTTACCCTCTACCCTTCTTCGAGCCGGACACTTCATTTAATCCACGGAGAATATTTTCTCACTCCATTTTCCAGTATATTTCGATTCGATTCGATTGGATTCTCTCTCTCTCTCTCTTTCTCACTCTCTCTCTCTCTCTCCTTCGAACGCTTTTTCATATCTTTCGTTGAATAAGCGTGCAAGATTAAGTCCTGCGACCGATGAATTGAACTTATAACTGCAAAGTGATCTGATCTGATTTAGTTTAGCTAAAGTTTTAATCGACTAGGGTATGTGCCATGAGAATGCTGGTATGAATTATAAAAAAGTATATAATACGTTTGTATCTCTCACTTTCTTTTATCTCCATCCCATTCCGATACTCATCCTCACTTTCTGTGTGTGTCTGTCTCTGTCTCTCTCCCTCTCTCTCTCTCTCTCTCTCTCTCTCTCTGTATATATATATATATATGTCAGGAATTTGCCGTCAGTAATTACTCAGAGTAGGTACCTTGTCACCTTTATGTAAAATAATTTGCATTTTATGCATAATAATCAGAGTAAACTTAATAATATTGTTGGATTAGGTGCATGTTCTGCTACAGAAGTGAAATGTAGCTGCTGATCTATTTTATTCAGCGTACGAACTGTCTACCTAAACTTCTCGTCCCTTATATATATATATATATATACATATATATATATATATATATATATATATATATATATATATATATATATATATATATATATATATATATATATATATGTGTGTGTGTTCTTAATTGCTCAGTGGAAAAGTGTCATGATGCCATTTCTGACCTTAGGTCTCTGTTCGGGACCCGGAAAGAAATGAGGTCACACCAAAACTCAAAGGAAATAAAATAATAATAATAATAATAATAAATCAAGAGAGGAAGTTGCTGTTGGTTTTAGATTTTCTATCAATCAAATGAAGGAAACAGTGTTACCAGTTGTTATGAGAGCACTGTAAACGGTGCCGAAAACGGTTGGAAGAAGATTAGAAGATCTGGAAATTAGGAGAAGTGTTGTAACCATGGTGGCATTGTTTAAAACAGCAATGATACTGCGGACAGTGCTAGATTATTGAATATACTTGCTACCACGCGATCTCCGGTGTAAGCCACCAGGTATCATTGGTTCGATCGTTCAGTAAGTGAAAAAACATAATTGATCGATTATCGGAAAGAAAGAAGCAGATTTTTTTTTATAGAAAAGTAAGGTGTGATCTGTCTGTCAAATTGACACCCCTGGACTTGACGGTGCGGGTGAGCGTAAGGTCGGGAATTACGATCGATCAATCGAACCGTTCACAGAAAAATCGATCGTTCATATCTGCTGTACTTTCAGGCCGCAGTCTAGACATGAGTGTTCGATTCTCGTTTTTTTTTTCTTGATTATTCCATGTTGTAAGGTTATTGGCGCCAGGTAAAGCTGAGATGTGTAGCGAGATCTCCTTACGTTAATCTTGTAAGCTTAGAATACATGGAGAACGAATTCAGCCATTTTTTTTTTTTAAGTAAGCTCTCTCTATTGACAGAAAGGACCCCAAAAAAGCGTACATTTTCTGAGAGCTTACGGCACATGATTCCGGGAATTGCTACAGGTTGATATAACAGCTCATTAAGTTTTTTATAATAAAAATCAGGAAGTCATTTTTGCCGATCAGATAATCGCAAGCATAAAAATATAGGATTAATATCCTTATTCTGACGTTTCGATCGATTTAATTTCTTATCGACACGCCCTTCTTTCTTGATTTTCAATCTATATCTATAGTAAAAAAAAAAATCCAATTCCCACCATCATAAAATAATTTTCAATGAATTTCAGTAGTAAACTGATCTGCAATGAAATAATATAGTAAACTTATTAGTAACATTATTTACATTATACACATAAGCACAGTAATTTGTCAATAATTTATTTGTAATGCTCTTCAATATTAATACATGCCTAATGTATTACTATAATAGCATTATATGTATGACTGTATGACAGCATATTACTAAAATAAGTAATGTGTTTAGCTCAAACCTATAAAAATTTGTCAAATCTCCGAACCACTGACAGATTTGTTCTTTGTAATTTTCAATAAATTCGTGTAAGTAAAGTGATTTTAATTGATTCGCTTTCTACTGCTTATCAACCATTTACCGGTTACTTGTAATCTTACTAATTAGCCCATAGCTGGGGGAGAAAAGGTCGATTCATACTTTTGATTGACTGATAGATTGATTCGTTTTCTACAGCTTATCCGCCATTTGCTGGTTATGTAAAGCCAGGAAATATTTTACCTTGTTAGAATTCTTTTTTGTGGGCGATAGATAATAATGATTTGGTAATACTAAAGTATTACTAATTAACCCATAGCTGGGAGGGAGAAGAGGTGAATTCATACTGCTGATTGATTCATTCATTCATTACAGCTTATCAACGCCTTGCAGTTTACAGCTAGAAAAAATTACATTGGTAAAATTCTTTTTGTCGGGGGACAGATAATAATGATTTAGTGATTATTAATTTTACTAATTAACCCGTAGCTGGAGGAGAAGCATAGGATTCATGACTTTCCCAAGGGTATTTGCGCGTAAGGCAATATAACGAACCCAACTAAAATTGGAACTCGGCTCTCCGATTAACAATTCCGAGGCATTAAGCACTACACCACCCGCACATCGAAGCTTACAGCAGCTGGTATTCCCAAGCGGTCACCCATCTTGGTACTGTACATGCTAGACGTTGCTTAACTTCAGTGATCGTACAGGAACCGGTGTTTCAACGTGATATGACTGTAAGTCTCAGTAATTTTCAGTACAGTGATTTTCCAAGCGTAGCTCAGATATGGCACAAGGCCGAAAGTAGGAGGCACCCAGTGAGGATCGAACTCACTACTCAGTCGTAATTGTTCTAGCTAGACAAGCTTGCTAACTATTACACCGCCTCGAGGGGCTTAAAGTGATTTTCCAAGCGTAGCTTACATGTGGCACAAGGCCGAAAGTATGGGGCACCCAGTGAGGATCGAACTCACTACTCAGTCGTAATTGTTCTAACTAGACAAGCTTGCTAACCATTACACCGCCTCGAGGTGCCCCAGTGTTTTTGAAAGCGTAGCCTAGATGTGGCACACGGCCAAAAATTATGGAGCACCCAGTGAGGATCGAACACACTACTCGGTCGTAAATGTTCTAGGGAGTCAAGCTTGCTAACCATTACGCCACGTCGAGGTGCCCTAAATAGTGATTTTCCAAGCGTAGCTTATGTTGTGGCACAAGGCTGAAAGTAAGGGCACCCAGTAAGGATCGAACTCACTACTCAATTGTAACTGTTCTAGCGAGACAAGCTTGCTAACCATTAAATCACGTCGAGATGCCTTAAATAGTGATTTTCCAATCGTAGCTTAGATGTGGCACAAGGATGAAAGTAAGGGCACCCAGTGGTGATCGAACTCACTACTCAGTCTTAACTGTTCTAGCGAGACAAGCTTGCTAACACGGCCGCGGTGTGCCCCTCTGTAATTTTAAGTATATGTTTACAGTAAAATTATTTACAGTGAATTACTGGAATAAGATGATGTGCGATGCATTGACGTTATGGCTGGCCGCCCGTTTCCGGGTCTGTCTGCGAGAGAGGCTTTCTAATTCATGCTGCAGATGCCTTTTCTGGTGCATTTGTGTTTGTTCGACACATATAAACTCCCCACCTGTGGTTTATACTGCAACTACACTGAGCGAACCGTAGTTAAAGTTTCAGGAGCATAATCTCGTATGACCACCAGTTTGCAGTACGCTTAAACCCTCGGTCACGATGACTTGTGACTTCCTGTTAATACAAACATTGTCGGCTCCCGAACAATTAAATCTACCCAATTTCATCCACAAGGATTATTGTCAACACGTGTTATGGTTTTCTGGCACTCTCCAATGGTACCGAACCCTGGGATCGTCGTCCCAGGCCAATATATATTCAAGGTCAGTTCCTTGAAAAATCTGCCTCGTGGTTGGATCGCTAACGTTCTAACCCTTCGGCCAAACGCCTTCTAACCACTCAGTTATATGACATTTAACTCGGTTACGCAATGCATGTGTGTATAATTGACGTTGTTAGTCATTAATGCTTACATTAATTTCTGACCAGTGACAATACATTTCTTCCTGATTTTCAATAAAACAAAGACTTGTCTTCTTACTGGATTTATTTATCCTTTGCAGTGTGGCAATTTTGAAAGAATTGGAAGTCCTACCAGAATTCATTATTGGCGGTCACTATTTTAATATCATTAGATATGCTGATGACACTGTGATAATGGCAGACATAGAACGGAAGCTAAGGGAACTCTTACAGAAGGTAGTAAAGGCAAGCGAGAAGAAAGGACTATACATCAACTGTAAGAAGACAGAATCTATGGTTGTCAGCAAAGGTCCAAGGTTAGAACTACAAATTTGGAGACTCTAAAATCAAGTAAATACAAATCGGTTTTCGAAAGGATAATTCGAGATCAAAATACTTTGGTTATCGAACAAAATGTCGGCTCTCGAACAACATTGCCGAGCCGAACCGAGCCGAACCGAGCCGAACCGAGTTAACCCGAACGGAATCATTTCTGAGCCGACCGCCATGTTGCATACATTTGTGTGTTGTGTTGTGCTTTTATTTTCCAATTTTATTGTACAGTGAGTTTTTTTCTCTACATTGATTCCTTCAGGAACGAATTAAATTTGTGAACCAAGGTTCCACTGTACAAACATTTAGATATCGAGGAAGTGTTTTTACAGAGGGTGAAAAAGGCAACACCGAAATCCGAAGACTCATTGTAATGTAAGTAAAATATTAAGAAACGGTGAAATTCACTTAGAAACAAAGAAGAGTGTACTAAACTCTTATGTAATATCGGTCCGCGAATGTTGGACAATCTCATCACAGACGAAGAAGAGACTTGAAGCAAGGGAATGTGGTTCTACAGAAGGATGCTGAGAATACCATTGACTGAACATGTGAGCAACGACGAAGTTTTAAAGAAATGGAAACAAAAAGGGCACTTATACTTAGGATCAGAAAGAGAAAGCTGAAATTTATGGCGTACATGATGAGGAAAGAGGGCTTCAAAAATTTGATACTCACATGGTATACTTAAAGACAAGAGAGGCAGAGGAAAACAGCGAGTAATCTGCCTAAAGAGCTTGTATAAATTGAAGGCAGAACGGGGATTAGGAGAGATAGCAAAAACACAAAACTTAAGAACTGGAAATTTTACAGTCTCATGATCACCTACGTTCTGGAGTGCCACGGCACATCGACGAAGAAGACTATTTTTCGGTATTATTTTATAATAAAATTATTTTCATTGTATTACTTGACTAAAATAAAATGTGATACAATTACATCATACCTGTACAAGCTGTAGCTTGTCATTAACGCTTGCATTAAATACAATTCATCCTTTTCAGTTCTTAATTTGCAATGCATTTTTGTCGTTAATAATAGGTTATTATATACAGAAAATAATTAAAAAGATCTACGGTTAGTGACACCTACTTTAATTTCTACCGGTTTCCTATACCTGAAAATGACTATAAGAGCTCCCCGGAAATTTTATGTTCCACAGATTTTTTTCTATTCAGTTGTCGAGCAAGTTCCTGGTCTTACTCCTGTTCTCCGACAAGTTTCTCATATTAATTCTGTAATGCGTGAGGAAATGGCTTACCTCCCGGTAGAAAGCGGGTTTGGACGTATCTGAGGTGTAAATTATCCCAAAAAGAAAATGGCGGCTTTCCGAGTCGTATATTTAATAAACGATAGATCTCGAAGTCAGATACTTCCGCGAGACTCAACTTGGCCCCGTGTCAAGTAACTTGGCCCCGTGTCGAGTTATTTGGTCGAACTCGCTGCCTCCGGGCAGAGAGGAACCCGGACGAGGCTATGCCGGAGGGCAGAGTCTCGTTCGGGGAGGTAGACTGTCACTGAAGCCGTTTTTACGGTTTCCAATAGGGAATAATTTTGGCCGAGACTACGGGTTCGGAAAACCCACATTAAACCCGGCCTTGTGCCACATGTAGCCCTTGGGGGCGGGGGCTAAATATTACTTCCGCGAGACTCTTTTTTTGCACCGATGCAAATTTGACTTGTCACTCAAGCTGCAAAAGTTGTTTGACGAAGAGACAGTGCATTGTGGCCGGCGAAGCGAACAGAAGACGTGTTGTGTTGTGTTGTGCAACGCAGTTTGGTGAACGAAATGGATTAGGGAATTTTATTCCAAGCACCAAGAAAACGACTGCAGTTTCATTGCAATTTGGTTTGATTTGTTTTACGGTATATCAACCTCAATGTGTTATTTAATGCCGAGAAAATTTTTATTTCTGGTAATATTTTTTTTTACCAAAAATACATTGCTGGGAATATTTTTTTTCCAAAATCTATTGCTGGTAATATCTTTTTTTCTTTTTTCTTTTGTTAGAATGTACTTTTTTACGCAAGGCGGGAAGCCACAAGCACGCAAAGGGCTACAGAGAGTTGGAGAGAGAGAGCAAAGAGGAGCGATGGAGGAAAGGATAAAGAGAAGGGTAGGGGATAAATCAAGATTGCTGCTAATCATTTTTTTACAAAGTATTTCTGGCGTTAAAACCCATTTTTTCACTTTCATACTGTTTTGACTCCAGTTTGGGGGGGGGGTAACTATTTTCCCATAGCTGGGACCCTACCAAGTGCTACCACCCGGGGTGAGGGTAGACCTGGGAACACCAGCAATTAAGAGGTTGTACCACGCTCCTCAAAACCTCCTCATCAGAGGCCTTGCTATTGGACGTAGTTTATCGTCTTACCTAGGATGCGGATGTAGTTTATCGTCTTACCAAAGTTTTGCAATATTATTTGATTTAGCTTAACATTTAAGTTCCAGACTATTTCCTTAAATTTGCCTTTTTGCGCGATTTTTAACTAACTTGTATCCTATATAAAGTAATGGTAAATAGCGCAGCCGCTCGAATCCGAAGATACCAGTCTACTATGGTGGCTAGCTAATCCCCACTGCAGACGCCTGCTCAGGCATATTTTGTGTTTTTCAACACCCAAAGAGCCTACATGTGGCTTATACTGCAACTAGGCTGAGCAGACGTTAGTTACATTTCCTGGGAGAGAGCGCGTTATCTAGCGTGACTAGAAGTCTGGACAAGGATCGCACGCTCAAAACCTCGGTCACGATGACTTGTGACTTCGTGCTAGCGACGATTCCTAAGGGTTCTGTCTACCCAATTTCACTCACAAGGCTTGAGTCAACTCGTTGTATGGTTTTCAGGCACTTTCCAATAGTGCCGAACGCTGGGTTCACCTCCTTCAGGCCAATAACATCAAGAAGTCACCTTCCTGACAAATCGACCATGGCGAGATTCGAACCTGGGTCTCATAGTCAGAAAACGAACGTTCTAAAATGTCGGCCACGTGCCCCTAGTATACTATATATGACTGTCATATCAAATGCCAAAAAAATAACGAAAATCAGTAAAAAGAAACATATTGGCTGAGCAGGAGTCGATTCAATCTCATTTCCTCCGTGTCCCAAATATAAGTCAGGTCCACTCAAAGAAATTTGTCCCAAGAATTATCGCACTGTGGAACAGACTCCTACTTGGGAGCTTCCTCGAATACTTCTGTCTTAACCTCTTCAGGTCAGTCAATCGTGATCTTTCTTCCTTATTATCATGAACTTCTTTTGTTACGACCTTCTCTTCCATTCATATCACGCACCTCATTTGTACAGTCTCAGTCTTCCTTCCCCACATCCTCTTAACTCTATTCCCCCGGTCCTTGTATTTGGACAATTTCTCGATAATTTTTATAGAAGTGTTTCTCTCAGATGACATTTCTATTTCAATAATCATACACTTCCTGAATTTCTTCTCTTTTATGATAAAATCAGATTTGTTGGCTTTTATTTTCCTGTCAGTTTGAATTGGCATGTCCCAGAGGATAGTTACGTCGTTATTTTGGGTATCTGTGTCTGGTTGGTACTCATCCTATCTCTTAGTGGTTACGATGTTGTGCTTCTTGAATATCTCCCAGAGCACATATGTCGCAAACTTGTTATGTCTGTGGATATATTGAATTGTTGCTAGTTCCAGATATCCTGAGATAATATAGTCGACAGTTTCATCATATTTTCCGCAGATCCTGCATTTCGGGTTAGATCCATCCTTAATTATGTGACAGTGATAGGATCTGGCTGCAAGGCCTTGATCCCGAGCTGCAATAATTAGGTCTTATGTTTCAGCTTTCAAACCGATACTCCGCAGCTACTGATGTTTTCTATTGGTACACATCTGCTACTTTTTTTTTTTTTTTGCTATTTGCAATGCAACGCTTTGTCCTTTTGTGTAATTTCATCTAGCCAAGTTGTTTTGCTTTCTGTTTTACTCGTTTGTTGATGGAATTCGATTCGTTTTTGTTGGTAGGATTTCAGCTGTTTCATGAAGAGTGTAGCTTCTTTGTTGATGGAGTGGATTTGTGTTTTACTGTTTGTAGGTGAGGGTCATTGTTTTTTGTGAGGTCGGCTTTCAATCCGACTGTTGTAGTTCAAGTTGGGTCAGACCTCGGCTTCCAAAAGCTCATGGTATATACAGCCTATCAACATCTGATTTCGGGCGGTGCATCCTCATTTGCATAACCATTTTTTTCTGGTCTTAGCGCCCAATCATTTAATATCATTCAACTTCCATTTGCTCATATGTTGATAGCCTTCATTTTATTGGCCCCATTAAGTTCGCTTTCTAGTATCAATCGCACTCCCTTCTAATATTCTTCTCGGATCTTATTATTATTATTATTACCATTATTATTATACTTACTTCTTTCGTTTTCAACCGGAGATCTTGCATTGTGGCAGTTTTCTATCAAATCAGACGGCCTTAAACAGATAGCCTTTTTTGCAGGATAATTTTAGTAACAGACTTCTGAATCTCTGGGATATTTGTTCAGTCAATGTTATTCACTGAATCCTTCTGTGGTACTACATTTCTGTTTCTTCGTGTAAGTTTAGTAAATATTGGTCAACACTTGTACAGCTTTTACGAGTTGGGCAATCTTGCAGATCATTGCTAATGTGATGAACGCAAACGTGATTTCCCCCAGAGAGGCTTTGTTACAAAGTTATTGGACATAAGCTCACACATTTATTTACTGATAGGTTGATTAATAGACAATTTCACTTTTTTGTTTAACACCTTCAGATATTTCCGTTCGTTTAGAGCAGAGGCTCTCAACATCTTTCTTTTTTTTTTTTTTTTACTCATGAACGACTTTTACGCTTTTTTTTATTGATCCCCAAAACCATACGATGAAAAAAAAAAGCTTATTTTTATTTTTTACTGATAGATAATTTTAGGAATTGTATTCTAGAAATAGTAAATTCTATTCTAGAAATAGTAAATGCATATGCTTTATTTTGAAGTAAAACTAATTTAATGAAAATAAACTTGAATTCAACAACTAAATTCTATAGAATATTTATGTACACTAGTAAAATAATTCATAACATTTTTTTTTATAATCAAATAATCCTGTAGAGTAAAAGGGACGCTAATTTACATTTGATCTCGTTTTATGATAGTTTTAGTGTTGGTTTTCTAATTTTACTATTGTAATATAACGTAGATTACTGTGGTGATTCCAGTTCTCAGTTGTAACAACCGTTCTGGACGGGAATTACTCTATGGACCACTAGAATATTACAGTGGATCCATTTTTTTTGTGTGCGGACCTCCAGTGATGTTACATGAACCCGCAGGGTCCATATGGAACATGGTGGAGAACCACTGGTTTTGACGGTCCCCAGTTGATGGCGTTCCTAAGGATCTAGATTAGCTGCATAATCAGCACCCGACAATCCACTAATTCCGTCCATGTAATTCCAGAGATGCACGGTGCGCCATCCTCTATATTATTTATCTTAAGCTCGCTAGATATGTCATGCATTGCTTTCCCTTGTCTCTCTTTCCCTCTATTTGACCTGTGAGTATCAGATTCTCCAAGCCCTCCTTTCTCATTACGTGTCCCAGAAATTCCAGCTGCCTCTTCCTGATGTTAAGTATAAGCTTCCTCCTTGTTTGCATTCACTCCAAAACCTCATCATTGCTCACACGCTCGGTCCCTGATATCCTTAGCATCCTTCTGTAGAACCATACCTCCGCCGCCTCGAGTCTCTTCTTCATCTTTGAGGAGACCGTCTAACATTCGCTGCCGTAAAGGAGGACAGATGTCACGTAGCAGCTCAGTACTCTTTTCTCTGGTGGAAGTATTTATTTTTTTATGGTAGCCTTTGGTTTGTACTTCAGATATTATTATTTCATATCCTCTCCGATTCTTAGATATTTCGGCCGGGTGGTGAATGCCATGTCTTGACTGCTAACCGCAGTTTAGAGACAAAACACTTTCTTCAGTAAATAAACTGTTCCAAGCATCGCTGTCACGTACAGGCTCACAATGATGTCAGCGTCTTGGAAGACATAAATATTCCTGGATATAGTCCCGAATGCGCCAACCACAAAAAAGGGGAACCTGAGCTGCTGCTTGGCACAATTCTTCAGTTTGCCCTCCTAGGTCTATCTGCTTTGCGATATCCTTATCCCAAGGTATCGCAATGTCTATCAGGATCTATCTATGGCTGGTCTTGTGAACAAGTGTCAAATCAGGGCGATTTCTCTCCAAGCGCTTGTCTGTCAAGATGGCCGTATCCGACATGAGTTTTACTTGCTCATTCATGGCGAGTGACAATGGTGAAAATTCATACCACTTGGCTGCGCATTCGAAGCCATACTTCCTGCATAGTTCCCAATGTATTTTGAGGGCGACTTCGTCATAACATCATCTGTACCCTTTTTGTGCCAATTTAGTGCAAACACAGATAACGTGTTACACACTTTCAAGTATCACCCCCTCACAGCCTGCACAAGGACATACTAGCCATTCTATCAACTGAGTACTTGGGGGACTTTTAATATTATTATTATCATTATTATTATTATTATTATTATTATTATTTCCTTTCTTTTAATTAATTCACCCCAAGCAAGTTAATAAGTTACTAAGAAGCAAAGGAGTCTACTGGGAGTGAAAGACAATGCGACGACTTTAGACGGAACCAGAAACTCAATTCTAAGCATTAAACAATGTATAAACCTCTACTCCGGTTCAAAAAACCGGGAGGAGTGTGAACCGGATAATTGGCAAACCTATCTACTCCTATTGAGCAAAAATAAATATCAAAATAACGAGTAAATACAGTTTTCAGAGTTTAGGCCGCGGTGTTAGAAGTATAGATTTGAAGTCGGCTTTAGAAGATGACTCGTGTTCTAGGCAAACTTTTTTGTTTCGTTGCAATTTAGAGTGTTGGGCTATAATACCACTTGGGCGATAATGACACTAAGACGCAATACGTTACTGTAAGTAAAAGGAATGTTAAAACTTTAGAAGGAACAATCTTAAAAAAGAAAACAAAGAAAACTCTCAACTCCTGTTCAAAAAACCGTGAAGGCGTGCAAACCGGGCGATATGCGAACCTATCTATTCCTATTAACTACGCCTTCAGTTAATTAATATGTGAGAGGGAATCACGCCAACAAAATGAGGCTGGGGTACAAATATACAAAGCCCAATATACCAATCATAGCAACCAGTCGGCTAAAGGTATAACAGGCACATGCATAACAGCCAAATATGCACGATATGATGACAGGTTTTGATAAAAATCAGAGCTTAACTTTGCTGATGGGGCCCAGTTAGAAATACCTTCAGGTTCCTTCAGACTGAGTATGCTTCCAAATATCTAGATTGGCTGTCTGATACTTCAGACTTAATTTTGTCACAAGCCCACAACTATGGGGCACCCAAAGAGGATTAAGATCATTATTAACTGGTAATAATCAAATGTTAATCATGTATCCAGAAACAGTAGGACTTACGGCTTAGGTAGTAATGCTAAGTACTGGTAAGTAATAGTAAAGTCATTGTTAGTGACTGAAGCAGTACGGCAGTTAAATATTATTACAAATAATATTTCGAGTAGCTGAAACAATCACAGTAGTGCTGGTATACTAGTTAGTAAATAAGCTTAGCTTTAAAAGTCACAAGAATGAAGAAGGATGAAATGCAGTAGTAATAGTATACTAACCGCTGACAGTCACCTCGATCGTACCTCTACAACTAGTGGTAGATATTATATTAGTAGGATTAGTACTTTCATAGATGGTCGAATTGTGTGGGGATAGAAGTTGCTTGCGATATTGTGAGGGTTTTCGTGTGCTTGAAAGAGAACTATATCTGTAGTAATCAATATCTATCTATCTATCTATCTATCTATCTATCTATCTATCTATCTATCTATCTATCTTAGTCTATTCATTATGTATGTATATATCTACTAGCTAGCTAGATAGATAGATAAGTATATATGGTATAACATTATACATACACACAAATGTAATATATATATATGTATGAACACTAAGGCAGGAAACAGGTCGTTATCATACAGTATTTATTTATAGGTCCAAACGCTTCAGCTTTGAATTCGAACACTCTTCATCCACAACCGTAACAAATCTTAAACAATATATGTATATATATATATATATATATATATATATATATATATATATATATATATATATATATATATATATATATATATATATATATATATATATGTGTGTGTATTTAGGCAGCAATCCTTCTTTCAAGCACATTTCATTAAAAACGACTGACAAGGTGCTTTTATTTAGTTTTTTATATAATTTCTCGTGCGATCTAATAAAGTTTTTCTTTTCAGAGGATAAATTATATAAAAATTATATATATATATATATATATATATATATATATATATATATATATATATCTTTCAGCTATCTATAAAATACTAAAATGTAGCCAAGGAAATCTTCCATACTAAGGAGCCACCACATGGTTTTTGATAATGACTGAGATTGTCTAAAATACTTGTACAAAAACAAAAATAAGTTGATAAACATAAGAAATATGAAGTTTGAAGAGTTTATCCACAATTTAGATCCCAATCCTCTAAGTTTTATTCGAAAAATACCAAATAAAACCTTGTTTGGGTGAATACTTGCTGTCACATATACCATATATATATATATATATATATATATATATATATATATATATATATATATATATATATATATATATAGGTAAAATGCGAACAAATAGAGTATAATTTCACTGTACGTAACATTTAATTTAAATAGGTCTTAATTCAAAGTAGAGCTCAATATTAATTATTTCATTTAAAACAAAAACATGTTAAAAATCGCTAAACGATTACAATCATTTTTCAACACCATAAATGTGTCTCCTCGGTCGTTGTTAAACTTCTGGTCAGTAGACACATTTATGGTGTTTAAAAATGTCTGTAATCGTGTAACGAATTTTAACCCATTTTTTTTTAATATCCTAAAATAAATAATATTTAGCTCTACTTTTTATTGCGCCCTCTTTTAAATTAAATGTCACGTACAGTGAAATTATACTCAAATTGTTCACATTTTATATATATATATATATATATATATATATATATATATATATATATATATATATATATATATATAGAGAGAGAGAGAGAGAGAGAGAGAGAGAGAGAGAGCGATAGATAGATAAATAGATAGATAGATAATGGGTTACTGCCAAAGGAAATATAAAGAACTTGGGATTAGATTTGGTTAGTAACCCAAGAGGCCCTGATAACATTTTTTTTCTTCGCGACAGAGTGAGAATGTCAGATACACAATTAATTCTTAGCATATATATTTCTTAATGCATTCAAAATTGTCAGTTATGTTCTATATATATATATATATATATATATATATATATATATATATATATATACAGGGGTTGAACAAAATAATTGAAACACTTGTTAAACTTAAAAAAAAAAATTTAATATGGAGTTGGTCCTCCTTTAGCCTCACATACGGCTTTAATACGTCGAGGAATGTAATCATACAGCTTCCTGACTTCATCCAGAGGAATTGTCAGCCATTCTTCCATTAACACCTGCTCTAGCTCTTTAAGACACGGCGGTGGAGGATAGCGGCTCCTAAATTGTTGCTCCACAATGCACCACAAATGTTTAATAATATTGATATCTGGAGATTGGGGAGGCCACTCCATATGTTCTAGCTCACTTTCATGCTCTTCATACCAATTCTTAACCACTCAAGCGGTATGTATTGGAGAATTATCGTCTTGGAAGATGCAGTCACCATCAGGGTACAAAGTCTGGGCCATTGGATGAACATGATCACCAAAAATGTTCAGGTAATCTTTGCTGTTGATTCTACCACGTAGAGCAACTATTGGACCGAGACATTTCCATCATATAGCGCCCCAAACTATCACTGATCCACCACCATGCTTCACTGTTGGAAGAAGGCAGTCAGGGTTGTAAGCTTCTTTGGGCTGCCTCCACACATAAACTTGCCCTGAAGTTGGAAAGAGAAAAACTGGACTCGTCTAAGAATATGACTTGCTTCCATTGGTCTGCAGAACAAGCATTGTGAATTCTCCACCACTTCAACCGCTTCTGAATGTTGCGAGTGGAGAGAAGAGGTTTCCTTACGGCGGCTCTTCCATGATATGCAGCCTTATGGAACTCACGACGAACAGTTTTAGTAGAAACTGGACTATTCAGATGATTATTCAACTCAGAAGTCACTTTGGCCGCAGTAGTCCGATGATTTTTCGCCACATTGCGTTTCAATGCACGTCGGTTCTTGTCAGTAAGTTTGCAAGTCCGGCCCGAATTGCTATGCTTTTGGTTTTACCCTGTTTCTTGAATTGCGTCATAGTTCTTGATATGGTAGCTCTTGAAAAACCAAACAGTTTAGCAACCTTAGTGATCGAGGCTCCTACCATACGAGCTCCAACAATTTGCCTATTTTTGAACTCAGAGAGGTCACGCATTTAGATTAAATTTTACTAAATTTTAAACATAAATAAGTCAAAGACAGTAAATTAGATAAATAAACGTATTTACAATAGATATAACCTGCAATTACGAAGTTTTAGTTAAAGTTCTTAATATAAAAGGTCTTTGAAATATAGGAGTGGAATTTGCACCTGTTCCAATTATTTTGTCCAACCCCTGTATATATATATATATATGTATATATATATATATATGAAGAAATATAGTCTTAAGATGTGCTATATTTATATACATATATATATATAAGCGTGTGTGTGTGTGTGTGTGTGTGCATGTATGTATATGTATGGATGTCTATACACTAGATGTACTTATGTCGATATATATTCATATTGAAATGAAACTCCATGAAGCATAATTGTTATTTGATAGCCTGACTTCATACAAATGTATATTCGAGTTTATATAGAAATAAAATATTAAAATATTGTCCATTTGCAATCGCTTGTTTCAAAGTTTTGTAATATTCGCAGTGAAAATCTCGTTCCAAT
This sequence comes from Acanthosepion esculentum, assembly GCA_964036315.1. NCBI lineage: Eukaryota > Metazoa > Mollusca > Cephalopoda > Sepiida > Sepiidae > Acanthosepion > Acanthosepion esculentum. The sequence goes on from OZ038487.1 coordinate 42,014,610, forward strand.
AATTTAATTTCTGTTTTTAAAATTCATTTTTGATTACGGAAAGCAGCCGTAACAAATAGTATTTACTCGATATAAAAAAAATTAAAATATCATTACTTGATTAAATTGTTTAAAATTTACAAATTTTATTTGATTTTGCATATTTTATATAATGAATCCTTTAGATTTTATACGCAAAATAGTAAATGACGCATTTGTTTAATATTAAAATATTGTTAAATTGTGTGAGAATTTTATGTTGAAAATAGTGTGAAAATTTTATGTTGAAAATACGATGTTTTTTTTTTATATATTAATATATTTATATATCATATAAGTGTTTTGATATATTATTATATCAATATAATATATTACATATATTAATGACTGGGTGATATTGTATTAATTATAAAATAGATAGATAGATAGATAGATAGATAGATAAGAACAGAATGAAATAGGCAGATAGATAAATAGATAGGTAATATATAATGCGATACTGATTTCAACATAGCCGACATCGACGAAAGTTCAATCTCGGCGAAAAAGCAATACATCCACATAAATATAGCAAATTTAAACCAATAAAATGGCACGCACAAACGTACACACAGACACACACATATGTGTGTGTGTGTGTGTGTGTATGTGTGTGTGTGTGTGTGTGTGTGTGTGACTGTGAAGTAGTCACATAACATAACAGCGCCTAAGCGGCAAGTTTACAAATAAAATAAAGATGAAAACTAATTTCAATAATTTTTTAAATGATATTATATATAACGAAATATACTGAACTTTTCTTATATAAGAATTTAAAACTGTTGAATACATATTCATGAAAGTTATAAACCGTTGTACGCAAGACATCATTTACATTCGATTCACGTACATACAATTAAAATGATAATGTTGCTAAAACACGCCGGGATGAAATTAATCAAAAAGCTTCTCTCTTCCATTGTTCATCTCTATCCATCTCTCTCTCTCTCTCCCTCTCTCTCTCTCCCTCTCTCTCTCTCTCTATATATATATATATATATATATATATAAATATATATATATATATATATATATATATATATATATATATATATATATATATGCATGTTTAACACGCAGACTAACTCTACACCTTTCTAACAATAGCTCAAATAGATCTCATTTAAATATTCATGGTGACCTACCGGACACCTTTCGGAACATACTTGTCGACAACACTAATATAATAGCATCATCCACATGGAAAAAAGGCTAAAAATAATGGAATCCTTATTAATAAAAACAAACAAACAAACACATAATAATATTAACTATGAACATGGACATAATATCTTGACCGTGTTTTGAAACAAAAATTGATACATTTTATAAAACATACATATAACAAACTATTTCTAATTCTAACAATTAAAATATAATCTTTTAAAATGGCTAAATGTTTAGCCGAAAGCGCTCGGCTAAAAAGAACATT
>OZ038487.1:42021059-42028559 GCA_964036315.1 Acanthosepion esculentum
AACGCATTTTTTAAACGATATTATTTCTCATAATTAAATACATTTAGAGTAATAAAAAACATAATGTTGGATTAAAGAAAGAAATACATGAACTAATTTTAAAAAGATTAGCAGATTAATATATTTATATATATATGAGGAACAGATTAAAATAGGTCCGAATGCCAGAGGTCAGTTAAATCTATTACATTTATTAACAGATATGTCTATTTTATAAAATAGATATATCTCCAAATAATAATAATAATAATAACGATAATAATAATTAATATTTATTATTATTAATATTAATAATGCTATTGTTATCTGCTATTTTTAAAAATAATATTAGATATCTTGTAAGAATAATGCTAGTACTAAAACTACTACCACTACTACTAATAATAATAATATGAGGATGATGATTGTGATAATGATGATGATAATGAGCACGGCCGCCATCATGTTTCAGTTGGATTGCAATCAATCAGGCAGCGTTTCATTTGTTTTGTCGTGTTGATTACCACTACAGTCATTTTTCTCAAGACAAGCAATGTTTGTACAAAGACTTATAATTTTATATTTTTTTCAAAATATTTTTGTATAGATTTATGGAATTTTTAAACATAACTTAAAGAAAACGGACATTGTTAAACAGTCTTTTCTTTTTTAGGTTCTCTTCTTAAATAGCGATCTTCTCTAAAATGTGTAATGATAATAATATATTCAATAGATTTAACTTATCCCACACATGCGCATCTTAGGGAAACGCTAAGTCGGAAGATAAGTCATTGAATGTTTTTCAATGACTGTTATTAATGATGTATCTCATTTTAATCTTGAGCATTTTATTGCTTAATCTGCACGCCTTAAAGGCAGTACCTTCCAGTAATTTTGCTGCTCGGCGAGTTTTCTTAAGCGTAAACATTTCTTTTCATTACTTAATATATATATATATATATATATATATATATATATATATATATATATATATATATATATACATATATTGATTAAAAGTTTATAATTATATTATATCGATAGATGCAGATGAAAATTGGAATTTCGTTCCCAGCAGGCAACTATAAAAAGATACCGGGATAAGATAAAACGCTCAAACCGGTTTCTTTATTTTCCTGTGTTTACGAAAAATGGTTTTAATGTTTGAAGACAGCATATTATAAATAACATATATATATATATATATATATATATATATATATATATATATATATATATATATATATATTATAAATAACATATATATATATATATTATAAATAACATATATATATATATATATATATATATTATAAATACCATATATATATATATATTATAAATACCATATATATATATTATAAATACCATATATATATATTATAAATACCATATATATATATATATTATAAATACCATATATATATATTATAAATACCATATATATTATAAATACCATATATATATTATATATATATATTATGAATACTATATATATTATAAATTCCATATATATATATTATAAATACCATCTATATATATATTATAAATACCCTATATATATTATATATATATTATAAATACTATATATATTATAAATACCATATATACATTATAAATACCATATATATATTATAAATACCATATATATATTATAAATACCATATATATATATATTATAAATACCATATATATATATATATATATATATATTATAAATACCATATATATATATATATATATATATATATATATTATAAATACCATATATATATATATTATAAATACCATATATATATATATATATATTATAAATACCATATATATATATATATATATATATATATATATATATTATAAATACCATATATATATATATATATATATATATATATATATATATATATATATGTATGTATGTATGTATCATGTTAATAACTATATTTGGTTGATGTAAGAAAACACAGGATAACACAATTTGCAAATAAAAATATATTAAAAAAAAAGGTCGCTCCGAAAAAAAATTGGAACAAAAGAAAGGATGAAAGACATCCGAAAAATATCGTCGAGTGCCGTAATATCTAGTCCAAAGAAAAAAAAATCAACCTTGTAAATAAGAAAAAGCGTGTATGTGTAAATATAAATATATATATATATATATATATATATATATATATATATATATATATATATATTGATTCAAGCTAATAAGAATAATACTTATGGTCATACTGAAATACAGTATGAAATATATATTTTTGAAATATGAATATGTTAAGACTATAGAAAATATACAGGGTGCGCCAGATAACTGAGAATATATCAAGGAAAAAGAAGTATATTTAGTAAAAAAAATATCTGTATATTTCAAAATATTTGATAACATTCTCTATTTGTTGTACAATTTTACACAGTAAAAGTCGGTTTCATCTACGAACATTCTCAAAAACGGACTCTGTTCGGCCTCGGTTCGATTTCGATTTGGTCTCGGTTCGACCGCGTTTCGACTCCTATTCAGCCTCGTCTTCAGCCTCGGTTCGACATCGTTTCGACATCTATTCGGCCTCGATTTGGCCTCGGATCGACCTCTGTTTAGCCTCGGTTCGACTTCTACTCGGCCTCGGCTTCGGTCTCGATGTGGCCTCCGTTCGACCTCTCTTCGGCCGCTGTTCGACTTCTTTTCGGCCTCGATTTGGCCTCGGTTCGACCCCGTTTCGACTTCTATTCGGCCTCGACATTGATTTGGCCTAGGTTCGACCTATGTTCGGTCGCGGTTCAACTTCTTTTCGGCCTCGCTTCAAACTCTGTTCGGCCTCAATTTGACCTCTTTTCAGATTCGGTTCGGTCTCAGTTTGATCTTGGTCAGCCTCGGAAGCAACTGCAAAAGTTAAGTTCAACCTGGCGGCCTTCAATGAATTCATTATATTGTGAGATATTGAGTTTCCTTCTCAACGACGCAACAGATTTTGTAGTCAAACTGATTCAAAACAAACCTCGGAGTCCACATTTTGGAGAATGAGTCGATCGGGAATATTTTCGGTTACCATTTCCTGTTTCACAAAAAATTAAGCAGATTCCTGGCTGAACCCCTTCGACCGTCTCCCTGATCCAGGGACACTGATCGCCGTATCTAGCACATCGATGTAGTTATTAGAATTGGTTTCTGAGGGTCTGTGGGAAGAACTAGGCAGATCATAACATTGTCCTCGTTGCTAACGACCGCAAGAACCATCAAGACGACAGAAACTTAGGGAGCATTCTTGCAAGTAGCTACGTGGTGGGTCAACGCATGGCTTCCTGTCTCCCCTTCTGTTCAAATGATCACCATCAAGAAGTCGCTGTAGTTTTCGGCTAGATTAAACCTTACTACGTTCATTCTCTCGATGTGTCTGTAAGAGAATTATGAATGATAAAATTTGATGAGTGCCGCATAACATTACATTAGGTCAGGATTCATTTAAGTAGGTATCTCCACAGCTTCGCGCTACCCAAGATTTAAAATGAATTTTTAAAAATGAAAAATCTTTCTCGAATCTTTTTTTAGTTTTAATTTCAAGCTAATAGATAAAATTTAATATTTCCAGTAAGCAAAATACTTTTCTGTATTTCAAAACTAATTTAAATTGATTAGAAGGAGTTATCGTTTTGAAATTGCTGATTTCATTTTAGCGCCATTTTGAGCCACTTATCATTCTCTTTATTAAAAAAAATCTTCCAAAAATAAAATATACTTTTCCGAAATTTTATTTGAGGAATGTTAGCTGATTTAAAAAAAAAAAATTAATCTAATTTGAAACAAATATTATTTACTTTATGTTTAAAATATACACAGAAATGCATTTTAACACGTCGGTAGCTGTTTATTTAATTTGTCGATGTCTTGACAGCTTGGTGACAGATTGATGTTTATCTACGGCGGCTTTGACAGTAAAAAATAATTGAAGAGTATAATGTGAACGTTTTTTGTACATAATTTTTAAGTACTCAGTAATATTTAAACTTTAGGAAAATATTCTCTGTGGTCTAATGCTTTATTGTATATTAGATACTTTTCCTTTAAATTTACTATAGTTATCGCTCTTATTTTCTGATAATGTCATATCTACAAAGATCGGCACGTTTATATACATACAACATTAATTCAAATTAAAAAATATATAATCTGGGTTCGTAAATTGTAATAAGCTATGATTAATCTATCTATCTATCTATCTATCTATCTATCTATCTATCTATCTATATATATATATATATATATATATATATATATATATATATATATATATGTACATATATATATATATATGTACATATATATATATATATACATATATATATATATATATATATATATATATATATATATATATAGGATTAGTCTATATAGTGTATTTGTTACTTAATAACAATATTCTTTAACATTTGCAACATTGAAAAGATTTAAATTTCTATAAATTATTCTAATTTAAATGTTAAAAAATGAAAATAAATCATATAAAATTAATTATTGTCCTTAATATATCTTATTCATATAAGTAATTAAAGGCTTTTCTAATGAAATAATGTCTTAATTTTATTGAGTGTTTTATTTTACGATTCAGAGCAGATCTTCGGCCTTGATTTTGCAAAAAAAAAAAAAATGATGATTTATATTCTCCAAGGAGTTTTACTTTTAACTAATTTAGTCCTTAAAATTCTCGTTTAATTTAGCAAGTTTTCATAAAATTAAGTAATTGGGGTGATGTAAAAAAAAAAAAAAAAATTACCAATCATTTCCAAGAGGACATTTCTAAAATAATTTCATTAGTGGATAACTTCTCAAAGTTTAATTTAAATCCGACAATTATTTGATTATTGCAAGAATTTCCAAATCAATGTGTCTTCCACAGCAACAAAAAAAGACGCTAAAATTTACTACGCTAATCTATAGTCCATCCACTGACTCAAGATATTTAACCAAAATCTCGAATATTATACAAAAAAGATTTAAAAAATATAATTAAATAATCAAAAATAATTTGGTCTTTCCTCTTAATAATATCATAAATATGTTAACGATAAAACTTTGTTTTTATCAAGTTTGGGTTATTTTTTCATCATATGCTCTTTTTTCAGCGAATTACTGAAGGCACCTACGTACATTTAAGGTAGGAATTCTCCACCATTTTTTTTTTCGTCATTGCCCACTTTTCACATGGAAACATTTTGTACAGTAAATATTCAAAAGTATGTTACTAGTTCATAAACTGACTTTATAATGGAGTAAAATATACCAAAGGGAGGTAACAAATAACGCTGACTTATGAGGCGGCGGCTGCTGCTGCTACTACTTTATAAAAGAACAAACGAAAACAAACTTAACCATTGAAGACTATATATATAACCTAGTTTTATGATCAAAGTTATTTTCATGGTTAAGGTTAGCGTTGCAGGTGATGACAAAAAATTAAAAGATTTTTGTTCGTAATTATAAAATTAAAAAGAATATACACTACTAGCAACTAATAAAAATTCAGCGAATATTATTTGGTTGTTTTCGGTCTACCTTTTTTTGATTTATATCCCAAAACTGTAATTTCGTCTGCAGAACTATTTTGATGACCCTTCTCAAATCTATAGAAAATACCAAAATATTCCTTGTTTGTAGAAATATTTATATTTTATCTAGGAATGTAACCCAGCTAACACCATTTAGCCTACTGTTCATATATATATATATATATATATATATATATATATATATATATATATATATATATATATATATATATATATATATATATATATATATATGAATAAAGATTTGTACCCACAGAAACTCAGAATAGATTTAAACAACAGGGACGACATTTTATTAATCATTTTATTTATTTATTTTTTTTTTTTATCGACATAAACACCTGAGATATCTTATTCATAGGTAACGCGTTGGCACATTATTTATTAGTATAAAGGGGACACATATGTTGAAATATTTACTAAAATGGAAGGAAAGTCCGAGCTCGTTTAAAATTCAATTTATTGAAAATATAATTAAAACGTAAGCGGGGTGTAAATCTCAGCTCAGAAAGAGGTAATAAAATTTTAACTCCCAATCCTTCCAAGAGTTTTAATGATCTTGTGAGATGGTCTTTCTGTCTGCATACATTTGGGCGATGTAATTCTAAATATACAGCTTCCAAAACACGTAAATGAAATTCGGTTTGGAGTCTGCGCAGGACAGAAAACCAAGTGTCCTGATAAGCAGAGGCACAGTCCTGGTTGTCCATCAAATGTTGGCCAATACCTGACTCCGGGACCGACTGAAAAACTTTATTACTGTGTTCGGGATTACGTAGATGTGAGGGAACATGCTGAGAAACGAGCGTTTCCAAACGAAGACGAGTCCGTCGTATATATACCGAATCACATCGGCACTTAAATATATATATATATATATATATGTATATATATAAAAGTGAACATTGTTGTCAACACTTAGAGACGACAGTCTGTCTCATGCTATACGCAATCGTGGCCTGACGATTGCGTTTAACATGAAACAGACTCTCGCTTCTAAGTGTTGACTTCAATGTTCACTTTTATATTTACACACGCTCTATCTCTGATATTGAGCACTTCATCCCATACATATAGCATACATTAAGACTATATTTCTTCATATATATATATATATATATATATATATATATATATATATATATATATAGACAATATTAGTGGTGAAGATACACATACATATGCAATTATATATGCACATACACATATGTGTATAAAAATAATTCCAAGAGGATATGATCCAGGTAGAACTCGATGTCCAGGACAGAGTAAGGATATAATAAAAAGACTTAAACACTAATATTCCATGGTCATAATTTATTCCATTGGAATCGTAAGAAGGATCCAATTCATCAGACCTACAGATTTATATATATATTTACATATATATATATATATATATATATATATATATATATATATATATATATATATATATATATTTTCTTTGGATATCTCCTTCGAAAATTTTTTCCCATATGATGCTATATCTCCTACTAAAATGTCCAATCGGCCACCAATTTCTGTTCAGATGCATATCAGCTACCCGACAGTTCGAAATAGCCCACCGGTAGGTGATACCGCCCAAATTTGGATACCCTGATGTAACGCCAGTAAAGAAAAAAAAAATGTCTGTTCTCAAATGCCTGGCGCAGATTCTTCATGACAAAAGAAAAAAGTTTACCAAAATATGCGAAAAATATATGTAAATAATAGAATGCATATATGAAAAATACAAAATTTAATGTTTCAAAATATGTATATATATATATATATATATATATGTGTGCGTGCGTGTGTGTGTGTGTGTGTGAGTGTGTGCATCCTACTTGCACATATGCATTGTATTATTTATATTATCTATCATTTATATATAGGTATATATACATGTGTATGTATATATATATATATATATATATATATATATATATATATATATATATATATATATATATATATATA
>OZ038487.1:42038559-42056059 GCA_964036315.1 Acanthosepion esculentum
ATATATATATATATATATTTAATCATGTATATATATATATATATATATATATATATAATCATGTATATATATATATATAATCATGTGTATATATATATATATATAATCATATATATATATATATATTTAATCATATATATATATATATATATATATATATATATATATATATATATATATATATATATATGTAGAGAGAGAGAGAGAGAGAGAGAGAGAGAGAGCGAAATAGACGATTTACCGTAATCAACAAAAGGAAAATGGACTTATTTGACTGACTGGCTATTGATTTTCGCTCAATCAGATAAATTAATTGCCGTTTTGTCGTTTTATTCAACATTATAGTTCTCGTTCTTTACTGAGCGTTTTTAGTCAGTAGTTCTGCTGAATTCGTTAAATTCTCGTAATATTTGTCTTGGATCTATTACAATGATAATAATACTAATATTTTAACATTTATATATATATATATATATATATATATATATAGAGAGAGAGAGAGAGACAGAGAGAGAGACAGTCAGACAGACAGCATGTAGGGCACGGAGGGCTTAATTTTCAATCTTCTGTGCTATTTTTAGATCATGACACATTTTTGTCTTCAACTTTATGCTTCTAACATCTCCGCCTAAACTCTGGAACTTTATTTACTATGTCTTTATTTTATTTCTCTCGGTAGAAGTAGATAGGTTCCCCTATCATCCGGTTCACACCCTCCCCGGCCGTTTGAACAGGAGTAAAGGCTTATCTCTGGTTTCCTGTTAAGGACTGTGTTTCCGTTTTTTTTCTCAAATCTTTTCATTTTCTTTCACTTCCAGTAGCCCCTTGCGCCTTAGTGGCATTTTCGCCTTGCTTGGGGTGAATTGATCAAAAAAAGAAATAAAACGTAAGATCGAATTGATGCGTGAAACCGACAGTAACAATATTATATTGATTCCTCTGTCCACACTGTCAATATCTGTAAATGCTCCATCTCCGATATTCAGTACTATTCCCTATAAATATAGCAAATGTTAATACGACAGTGGGGATATACTGGAAGACTTCAATAGATCCATTTTCATACCACTGTCTAAGAAGCCTGTTGCAAATTAATGCGAGCTACATTCGATAAGCAGCGTAACTAGCCACACATATTCTCCGAATTCTGATGAACTGAGCGCGGTGTAGAATTAGATCAGAAATAGGACAAGAACAGCGAGGGTCCGTTAAATACACTGGAACAAGGAATGTAATATTTATGTTCAGAATGACATCAGAAAGAGCAACAAAAACGCTGAATGATTATATCTATGTTTTATAGATTATGCAAAAGCGTTTGATAAAGTAGGGCACAAAGATCTGTTTGAACTACTAGGTAAACCTGATTTATTTTGGAAAGATATGACAACATACTATCTACATACAGATAGGAAATAAATTACACAAAAATAGAAAAGGACATGTTTTCACAGTAGACTTATAGTGAAGGGATCCTGAAAGAATTACATGTCCTACCAGGATTCATTACTAGCGGCTACAGTCTTAACAACATGTGTAGATGTCACAACGGTTCTAGCAAAAGCTGAAAGCAAAATACAGGAACTCCCGCAGGAATAGTAAAGGAAAGTGAAGAGAAAGGACTAACCACTAATTGTAAGAAGACAGAATGTATGTTTGACAGCAAAAGGAACAGTCCAAGATACAAACTGCTAATTGGAGTCACTAAAACCAAGCAAGTACAAAAATTTAAATATCGATGTCGTGTTATTAACGAAGGACGGAAAATGCGACACCGAAATCAGAAGTGAAAAATGCCTTCCAAAAGCTAAGCAAAGTATTAAGAAACAGGAAAGATTCGCTAGAAACAAAGAAAAGGGTGCTGAATTGTTATGTCGGTCCTCCTACATGACGCTGAATGAGACTAGAGGTAACAGAATTATGGTTTTACAAAACGATAGTAAGAATACCATGGACCGAACATGTGAACAACATCGAATTTTTAAGCAAAATGTGAATAAATAAGTCACTTATATTTGAGACAGGAAGAGTTGAAATATGTAGGGTAACTGATGATGAAATAATGCTTGGAGAATGTGACACTCATAAGATGTATCGAAGACAAGAGGGACAAGAGAAAGACAACAAAAAGATTAACAATGGGCAAGTGGTTAAGATATTAGGAAGGATATTAAAAAAATACAAAGCCTAATGACTAAGGGGAAGCTGATGAAAGCCATTATTGTCCACATCCTGAAGAAGAAGAAGAAGAAGAAGAAGAAGAAGAAGAAGAAGAAGAAGAAGAAGAAGAAGAAGAAGAAGAAGAAGAAGAAGAAGAAGGAGGAGGACGAAGAAGAAGAAGGAGGAAAAGGACGACGACGAAGTAGAATGATGTGGAGGAGGACGAAGAAGAAGAAGGAGGACGAAGAAGAAGAAGAACGAGGACGAAGAAGAAGAAAAAGATGAAGAAGGAGGAGGGCGACGAAGGAGGACGATAAAGAAGAAGGAGGACGAAGTAGAAGAAGAAGAACAAAGGAGATGAAGGAGGACGAAGAAGAAAAAGAAGAAGAAGAAGAAGAAGAAGAAGAAGGGGGAGGAGGACGAAGAAGAAGAAGGAGGACGAAAAAGAAGAAGGACGACGAAAAAGAAGGAGGGCGAAAAAGAAGAAGGAGGGCGAAAAAGAAGGAGGACGAAGAACAAAAAAAGAAGAAGAAGAACGAGGACGAAGAAGAAGAAGAAAGAGGACGAAGAAGAAGAAGAAGGAGGAGGAGGACGACGACGACGAAGAAGAAGAAGATGAAAAAGATTTGCAAAATAAACTTTCTAAATTTATAAGGAATCTGTAATTAGAAACTGATATAGAACCATAAGCATATGAAAGAAAGAAATGAGATCAAAAAGGGTTAATTTGGAAAATGCAGTTTAAAAAGGTAGAAAGCGGGGGAATAAGTAAGTATTAAAAAAGAAAGAAATCACGAATGAAAATGGACGAACGAAAAACGATAATGGCTTTAAAGAAAAATTGCAAGTCGAAGAAAAAAGAAGGTTTGATGGAAAATAAAGGATGAAGAAAAGAAATGCTCAATGAAAGTTTGTGACGAAGTAAAAAAAAAGAGTGTAAATGCGAAGGAGCAAAAGAAAGAAAGGAGGCAAGAAAGAAAAGAAACAGAAAGATGAACTGGAGAAAGAAAGAAAGAAAGAAAGAAAGAAAGAAAGAATACAAGGAGGAAACACGAAATGCAGAAAGAGAGAAATTAAGCAAGCAGAAAAATTGAAAAGAGACAACCGAACGAACGAAATCATGGATAAAAATGGACGAACGAAAACGAGAATGACCCTAAAGAAAACTTAAAGATAAAAAAGAAAAGTAATTGAGGATGAAAAATAATAAAGAAAGAAAAAAGAAAGAAAGAGGCAAACAAGCAAATAAACCGACGAAAGAAGGAAAAAGATCAGAAGAAAAAAGAACACAACAAATGAAAAGGAGAGGGAAAAGAAAGAAAGAAAGAAAGAAAGAAAGAAAGAAAGAAAGAAAGAAAGAGAGAAAGATTATGGGTAACAAAAAAAAATGGAAATGCTAGAAAGTATTAGATAATTGTGAAAAAAAAAGTAACAAAATCATTTACTGAAAAAAATCCGACTGGAAAAAAACTGAAAAAGTAAAAAGTGAATCTTGAAAGCTAAAAAGAACATCTTTGTTGAAAATTTACTGTCAGTTTTGGCTAATGTTCCCCCAAAAAACACGGGTAGAAAACGATCTACAAAAAATACTGACTAAAATAAATCGAAAGTGAAAAGTTAAAACGAATCATCGAATTGAACGGTAAAATAGAAAGCAAAGCAATTAATTCCCGCACTCGTTTACACCTTTATTTAATTTAAAGAGAACTCCACATCCATACAATGCACATTTTTGTCTTAATTTTATTTTATTTTATCAGCTGTTAATTTCATTGTATTTGTTTCTGTCTTTTCTTCCGGATTCTTTTTTTTTTTCATTTCTTTTAACAACATTTTTCATTCTTAGTTTTTATAATCTGAATACGGTGGTGTCAGTTTAATTTTTCCCCCCAACTAACGAATTTCTTGTCGAAATTTTTGCTTAAAAAAACAAAATTGATTTTTTTTTATTGAGACAATCAAAAGGTGACAGTCTCGAACAGATTTGGAAAGAAAAAGAAACAAAGCAAAAAGTAAACAAAAAATAGTAAAAGAAAGAAAAGAAATAAATTGATGCAGAAAAGAAAGAAAGCAAGAAAGCAAAAAAGAAAGAAAGCAAGAAAGCAAAAAAGAAAGAAAGCAAGAAAACAAGAAAGAAAGAAAGCAAGAAAAAAGAAAGAAAGAAAGAAAGAAAAATTAACGGCCTCTTATTTGTCAAAAAGAAAGAAAATGAAAAATGAAGGCCTCACAAGAAGGTAAGAAAGAAAGAAAAAAGAAAAAACGAAGAATGAAAGGAAAAGGATCAGAAGAAAAATAGATGAACAGTAAATCGAAATAAAGAAAGAACAGAAAGTCGAGGTAAAAGAAAGACACAAAGAACAGAAAGTCGAGGTAAAAAGAAAGAAAGAGAAGAAAAAAGAACGAAATAAAGAATACAAGGAAGGAAACACAAAAAGAAGAAAGAAAAGAAAAAATTGCAAGTGAAGTTTGAAGTAAAGTAGAGGAAGAAGGAAAGAAATAATTAATGACAGTTCCTGACGATGTAAACAAAAAGTGCAAGTAGGAAAGAGCAAAAGAAAGAAAAAAAGAAAATTTCAAAAAAGACAGAAAGAAAGAAAAGTAAAAAGAAAGAAAGAAAAAGAAAGAAAGACAAAAGAGGAAAGAAGGTAGAAAAGAAAAGGGAAAGAAAGAAAGAAAATTGATAATAAAGAAAGAAAGTAAAAAGAAAGAAAAAAGAAAGAAAGAAAAAGAAAGAAAGACAAAAGAGGAAAGAAGGTAGAATGAAAAAGGAAAAGGGAAAGAAAGAAAGAAGAAAGAAAGACAAAATAAGAAAGACGGTACAAAAAAGAGAGAGCAAAGAAAGAAATTATAAGAAAGTTCAGAATCGAAAAAATAATGAGAAAATAAAAATCGAATCAAATACAAAACAGAAAATGGGATATTTTAAATGCAATGATAATAATGATTTTTCACAGTGCATAAAAATATTCGACCAAAAATAAAAAGGTTAACAAAAGCAAAATCATTGCAGGGATAAGAAAAATTAAAACATAAAAATTACATCGCATTGAAAAGCAAAAAAAAAAAAATTAAAAAAAATGATTTAGGTGGGAAAAGGACTCTCTTTAGTTCAGGCCACTTTGAAAAGGCGGAGAAAAATATTAAATGCAATTAATATAAAAAAAATGAGGATAATTTAACAAAAGAATAAAGCCACATAAAGAATTTAAAGCATTTCCAATTTCATCATCCATTTTTTATTTATTTGCCGTTGTAGAATGTTGTTCTTTAATTTTAAAAGCGCGTATCACGCTTTGTGAGAACAGTCAAATAGCGAAAATAAAACAACAGCAAAAACTATGAACATCAAAATTTAAAAAAAAAGAAAGAAGGCGAAAATATTTCAATGGTTAATCTTTATCGAATTATAATACAAGGTTAAAACAAAATATAATAAAGAAAAAAGGTCACTATGAGAATCCTCAACGCAAAACATTTTTTTCAAATAAAACGAAAAGAGAAATCTCTAAAAGCACTTACAGAGGTTCGAATTAAGACACACACACACACACGCACGCACACACAGATATATATATATATATATATATATATATATATATATATATATATATATATATATATATATATATATATATATATTGCAAACAGACTTTTAAAAATGAGATATTTTAATGAGTAAACATAATAGAAAAAATAAAATAATTTTAATATCTGGCAAAATTTAAAATTTAAATTGAAAAAACAAACAAAAATTAGGTAGTGGAACAAAATTAAAAAAAAAAAGAAGAAATATTTGCCAAGAGAATAGAACTGTCAGACGTGTGATACGTGATTAATAGAATAAATAAACGAACGGACGTGGTTTTATGTTAATTACATCGAGTATAACAAGTGTAATTCAATTGTATAGGAAATCAGTGTCGGGTGAGAGTAACTATTTTCAGTCGATTCCTGTCGAAGCATGCGCACAGATATTTCATAAATTTATTTTACTCATGACCTTATTCCCTCAAAGGGTGCAAGCCGCCAAATTTACAAAAGGATTTTTAAAATTTGATATTTTATTTCTTTATTTTTGAAAATTATATTAAAGAATCTAATATAAAAAGCTCAAAAATTTCGTCTGTGCATCCACTTTAAATCCTGGAAATTTATTAAATTTCTAACAATCCTTATTTATCTCGACCCGTATGTGCGTTATATCTTGCCCAACAATGTGTATAACGAATTATAACTTCAATATTAAAAATAGATTTTTTTAAAGAATAACTTTGTTTCGAAATGCATTATATTTTGTGATATTTATAAATAAAATAAAATTCACTAGAGAGGAGGCTAGAATTGAGGAATCGGAGAGCCGACTTTCGATTTCATTCAAATACATTACATACACTTACGTGCTAATACCCTTGAGAAAGGTATGAATCCTCTTCTTTTCCCCCAGCTATGGGTAAATAGCTGGACAGACCGGGTTCTATAGCCTTGGATGGTAACTGGTCTACCGCAGAAAGAAATGGCGACCTACTGCGGGGAAAAATCTGCCTCGTCAGTCATGTATCGAAAGATACATAATCGCATAAGCGTGTATCACGCAAGGCATTAAAAAAAATCATCAAAGTCCCGTGACCTATAAGGGTTGTAGGTATACAACATGAACTTCAGCGGTAGCAACAATGGGTGTGTCTAGGGTTAGAGACGCTCGTGGATTCGATACCTCTTCAGGCAGGTTTTGAATTCAGGGTTTTGCTTTTCGTACATTTATTGTCATAAGGACGTAGATTATTAGGTGTACTAAAAATACTACAGTTGTACATTATTTACATTATTCTAACTATTGTCCTCATTTTTGTCGCCATATTTATTACAACGTTTCGGCCTTTCAGGTGGTTGGAATGTCGAACTGAACCCTTTATTTCGCTCACTGGTGTAGACTGTTCTAGTTCCACGTGCCATGTTTTAACGGATGTCAGTTATCAGTTATCTCCTGTTAATTTGAAAGTTCTCCACTGCCTTAACCGGGTATTGAACTCACACTCTTTGGGTCCTGTCACTGGTTCTAACCAACGTCTTTATCCACTGTGCCACGTGTCCCCAGTGAGCGAAATAAAGAGTTCACTTCGACATTCCAACCACCTGAAGAAGGCCGGAGTGTACAGCGGCCGAAACGTTGTAATAAATATGGCGACAAAGATGAGGACAATAGTCTGAATAATGTAAATAATGTACATAATACCTCATCTCAGAAATATAGACAGATACTACAGTTGTAGTAAGAATGTGTGTCCCTAACGCAATATAGCCTGATGGAGCGCATTCCATTTCCGGTTGGTTTGAATTCAATCTTTTTCGTCTTGACTGCCACCCAACACTTTTTAGTTAAAATAATACATACAGTATGAAAATTCTTACGGAGTCGCTAACTGGGTGCCCTGTGATTGGATGAGAAACAAGCAATCACAGACTACCTTTTTAGATTTTCACCAAACCCCCACGAGAGCGGTTTTTACGAACTCTCTTCCTCTTTTGCTTGTTGGGACCCCCAGAGACAACACGTTCCCCGTCTGCACTCTCCGTCATCTAAACACCAGGACACGTGTGAGGATTTAGACAGCAACTGAAGCTCAGAAGTCAAGGCTCTATTTCTTCAACCCAGCCAAAACGACACAGGAAATGTAAAACTGTTAAAAGGACGCATCTTTCAGATAAGTTCCGCAAACCCGACTGCAAGAAACTTTCTTCTCTTTTCTTACAAATACAAGTTTTTTCAAACATTTTCATCTGTGTTTGAGTTCTCTTCTTCTTGCCGGCATCACAATGTTTTTGTTACCAAATATAATTGAGAAAATCCCAATAACAGAAAATAATATTAAAATAGACATAAGTTAAACATCTTAATAAAATCTTTAAATAAATGTGAGTCCTTCTTTACAACCTAAATAATATATAATTACAGGTTGTATTTTTTATTATAATCATTATCTGCGTCTTCTGATTCCTTCACTATTCTAAACGATGAATGTCTTCTAAAAGCTAAGCAAAGTATTAAGAAACAGGAAATTCGCGTTAGAAGCAAAAAGGTTTGCTGGACTGTTGTATCATATCGGTCCTACTGTATGGCAGTGAATGCTGGACAGTCTCCTCATAGATGAAGAAGAGACTTGAGGAAGCAGAAATGTGGTTCTACAGAAGGATGTTGAGAATACCATGGACTGAAAGTGTAAGTAACAAGGAAGTTTTAAGAAAAATGGAAAGAAAACGTGAACTTATACATAGAAGTAAAAAAAAATACAGTGGATGTTGCTGGAACATATCATGAGGAAAGACGGCTTAGAAAATTTGACATGCACAGAATATGCAGAAGGCGGGACGGACGGAATAAGGCTGCGTATGGCATACATAACAAGCTTGTGTAAATGGTTGACAGATCAGGGATTAGGAGAAATAACAGAAAAAAACACATTTTACTAAGAGCTGCAAAGAACAGGAATTTGTGGAGAGCCATGGTCGCTTACGCTTTGAAGGGATACGTCACATAGAAGAAGCATGAGAAAATTCACTATAACTTTTTAGTTATATTCACTTTATTTCTCTTAAAAATTTTCTTTCATTAGCTGTTATTTATCTATATTTAATCACATACTACATATAAAATATACTATAAAAAACTACTACATACTATTTATATAATACATACCATTTAACCACATAATTTTTAGTTATATGCACTTTATTTCTCTTAAGAAAAATTTTCTTTCGTTTATTGTTATTTATCTATATTTAATCATTGTTTTTACATTCTATTTTGACATATTTCCTATGTGCAAGTATTGCTGATTTTTCACTTTATTTTATTTTTTATTTTTCTATCAACTATTAGAATATTTCAAATTGATCGCAGCTTTTTATGCAGCAGGGTAGCCATGGTAATGATTTTTTACTTAGAGCTTTCATTTGCTTTTTGATCATTTTTTCTTTCTATGTGACGTGTCCTTTCAGGATTTAGACGATCATGGCTTTCCACCTTCCTCTATCCCTTGCAGCTCTCAACAAGTTCCTTCCCTTTGCCACCTCCCCCAGGCAACGTTCTGTCATCCACTTGCTAAAGTCCGCCAGGTATATCACGCGTTGTTTTCCCTTGTCTCTCTTTCCCTCTATTCGATCCGTGAGTATCAGATTCTCCAGGCCCTCCTTCCTCATTATGTGTCCCAGGAGCTTCAGCTGCCTCTTCCTGATGTTAAGTATGCTCGCGTAAATTAGCGAAACGCGAACACATTAATAATGTTAGAATCCAACTTGTTTTCACATAATTCTGTTTTTACTCACTTCGCCAAGTATTTCACAGCACAAATCAGTGGCTGACTGGTCACTGTGTCAGTTTTTCCGATGACAAGTGGGCCCCCTATATGAAATAAAAATGCAATAAAGAACAAACACAGACACCTATTTTAGCAATAAAAGGGAATAAGAACATAAACAGTTACTCAAGTCCAATATGCGAGGACATTTTCAAAGCTAAAGATCATGAAGACGAGGTTACTGCTGTCTGTAGAGAATTGGGAATCATACATGTTGCTATGGATTGAAATGGAATTATTGGCAGATTCGAACAATCATCAAATGAACACCAACGATTGTTTTTAATATATTGATTTGCATGCACTGCTTCATTGTGCTTTTGAAATATCTGTTAATGTGTAAATTATGCTGTAAACTATTTACAAATATTAACCAATTACTTAAAATTAAAAAATATAAATCATACATGTTGCTATCTATTGAAAAGGAATTGTTAGATGACATAGACACAGATTCGAACAATCATCTAATTAACAACAACGATTGTTTATAATATATTGAATTGCATGCACTGCTTCATTGTGCTTTTGAAATATCTGTTAATGTGTAAATTATGCTGTAAACTATTTACAAATATTAACCAATTACTTGAAATTAAAAAATATAAATCATACATGTTGCTATCTATTGAAAAGGAATTGTTAGATGACATAGACACAGATTCGAACAATCATCAAATGAACACCAACGATTGTTTTTAATATATTGATTTGCATGCACTGCTTCATTGTGCTTTTGAAATATCTGTTAATGTGTAAATTATGCTGTAAACTATTTACAAATATTAACCAATTACTTGAAATTAAAAAATATAAATCATACATGTTGCTATCTATTGAAAAGGAATTGTTAGATGACATAGACACAGATTCGAACAATCATCAAATGAACACCAACGATTGTTTTTAATATATTGATTTGCATGCACTGCTTCATTGTGCTTTTGAAATATCTGTTAATGTGTAAATTATGCTGTAAACTATTTACAAATATTAACCAATTACTTAAAATTAAAAAATATAAATCATACATGTTGCTATCTATTGAAAAGGAATTGTTAGATGACATAGACACAGATTCGAACAATCATCTAATTAACAACAACGATTGTTTATAATATATTAAATTGCATGCACTGCTTCATTGTGCTTTTGAAATATCTGTTAATGTGTAAATTATGCTGTAAACTATTTACAAATATTAACCAATTACTTAAAATTAAAAAATATAAATCATACATGTTGCTATCTATTGAAAAGGAATTGTTAGATGACATAGACACAGATTCGAACAATCATCTAATTAACAACAACGATTGTTTATAATATATTGAATTGCATGCACTGCTTCATTGTGCTTTTGAAATATCTGTTAATGTGTAAATTATGCTGTAAACTATTTATAAATATTAACCAATTACTTAAAATTAAAAAATATAAATCATACATGTTGCTATCTATTGAAAAGGAATTGTTAGATGACATAGACACAGATTCGAACAATCATCTAATGAACACCAACGATTGTTTTTAATATATTGAATTGCATGCACTGCTTCATTGTGCTTTTGAAATATTTGTTAATGGGTAAATGATGCTGTAAACTATTTAAAAACATCAAAAATATTAATCAAATTACTTAAAAAATATGAACCTTAACCTTACTTAAATTTTTTTAAAATAATAATAATCCAATTACAGTATAATTCATTTGTAGCTGGCCTCTACTAGGAGGCACGGTGGAGTAATTGATAACGGCTCGGATTGAAGAATCAGTGAAAACGAGTTCGAATTCCAGACGGATCCATTACATTCAGTTACATGCTCATACCCTTGAGAAAGCTATGAATCCTCTTCTTCTCCACCCGCACCAGCTACGGGTAAATAGCAGGTCGAACCGGGATCTTTCTGACTAGTCATCATGTATCGAAAGATACATGACCGTCTAAACGTGTATCACGCATGGCATATAAATGACTGATCTACTTCCGGTATATGTATACTGTAATTGCTAAGATATACCCATTTTTCCACAGTGATTTTCATTGTACGTTTTTCTGTATTTTTTAATAAATTTCCAAATTTTAAAAATGTTATTCATTCATTATGAAAATTAAATGATAGCATTGTAGTTGTAGGCGGCCCCACTTTGTCTTCTGAATATCAATAATTTTAGACTTATTCCGTCACTGTCAATCATTTACCCTATATATGTATCCACACGGGCACACACACACACACACACACACACACACACACATATATACATATATATATATATATATATATATATATATATATATATATATATATATATATATATATGTATATATATATATATATATGTGTGTATATATATATATATATATATATTTCCTGTTTCTTAATACTTTGCTTAGCTATTAGAAGACATTCATCGTTTAGAATAGTGAAGGAATCAGAAGACGCAGATAATAATTATAATAAAAAAATACAACCTGTCATTATATATTATTAGGTTTTAAAGAAGGCCTAACATGCCATACGTCTAGATGTGTACACACGCACCCTCATAATAGGTTAGATACACAGACAAACACAGAAACTGCAATACATACTCAGAGACACAGACACATAAATTACACACACACACATATGTATATATATATATATATATATATATATATATATATATATATTAATATATTTATTGTTTTAGACTTTATTTTTATAGATACAAATATTCAAATGTTCTATTTATAATATGCAATATTAACAACATTTACCGGCCTGAATATCAGAGACATTTCATAGAAAATATGTGTCCTCCGACACAGAACCGTCATAGCGCCTGACGTGCTATACCATTTAGTTACAGCGGAAGAGTCTGGTTAGCAAAGTCGAATTACTGCTTGTAAACTACAAATTTGTTAACCAGACGCTTTCTCTGTAGCTAAATGTATTGCACGTCAGGCTATACGACGGTTCCGTATAGGATACAGGTTCGATTCCTGTCGGTGGACGCATATATATATATATATATATATATATATATATATATATATATATATTACTATTCACGTACATACACAGATGTACAGATTAGTCTTCATACACAAAAGTGAAAATTCGTGAGTTAAGTTTCCAGCGATTTCGTATATTTTCACAAATAACGTGAAATCAATATGGCATATGAAATATTCTGGAATATTACACAATATATGTTTTTTTTTCAAGTGTCAATTTGTGAATGAAAAGAAATCGGTCCATCTGTGCAAGCAATATTTCAATCCGAATCTTTCGTGTAATGCTAATTTAGACGGAGGCGCAAGCGCGTGCGCATGTGCAAGCGAAACATGCATCTTTACGCCTAGACAAGGACACGTATATTATGGAAACAAGTAAATGATGAATTATGGCGTTAGAAAGGATTAGATGGACGTACATAATTAAATCCACATTCCAGTACACACACACACACACACACAAACATACACATATATATGTATATATTGTGTATTTAGGCAGCAATCCTTCTTTCATACAAGCTTCATTAAATATGACAGACAAGGTGCTTTAAGTTTTTTATATGATTTCTCATATAAAAATACATATGATTATATGAGAAATTATATAAAAAATCATAATGAAATCACCTTGTCTGTCATATTTAATGAAGCTTGTATAATATATATATATGTATATATATATATATATATATATATATATATATTCTGTGTGTGTATATATATATATATATATATATATATGTATGTATATAAGTTCCATTAAACACAACAGAAAAAGTATTGCGATTAATCACCCACATATCGGAGTAAATACACACACACACACATATATATTTTGTGTATTTAGGCAACAACCCTTCTTTCATACAAGCTTCATCAAATATGACAGATAAGGTGCTTTGAGTATTTTTTTTATATAATTTCTCATATAAAATATATATATGATCATATGAGAAATTATGTAAAAAACTTAATCAAACCACCTTGTCTGTCATATTTAATGAAACTTGTATACATATATATTGTATATATAGGTTGTATATATATATATATATATATATATATATATATATATATATATATAACCTATATATACAATATATATGTATATATATGTATATATATATATATATATATATATATATATATATATATATATATATAGATAGATAGATAGATAGATAGATAGATAGATAGATAAAGTTTCATTAAACACGGCAGGCAAAGTACTGTGATTAAGCACCCACATGTCGGAGTAAATACACACACACACACACACACACACACACACACACACACACACACAGACACACACATATATATATAACAAAACAATATGGAAATATTACAAGCTTATTGCGACTTTCATTTTTCATGTTGAGACCTAGATAGTTATGCGGCTGTTTCACAATCTTCAGGCGGTACAAGTTCCGAAATTCTCAAATCCTTATTCCTTATTAAGAAGGGGGAATTTACTCATTTCAACTGCACTTCGACGGGTGGGAATTCGATTCTCACCCGTCGAAGTGCAGTTGAAATGCACTGAAACCAAGTTGCACCTTTGTAGTTAGTAAAATGGTTTTGTCTAATATATATATATATATATAATATATATATATATATATATATATATATATATATATATATATATATATATGAACACTGCCAAGGTCATCATCCGTTATCACCAGGGAGAAATCTTGGACAATGATTATCATTAACATTGCCTGGCAATTAATGACAAAGACTACTTTCATTTCCTGCAGAGCACAACAAATCAATAATTGTGGGGCGAAGATGGAAAGAAAACGTTGTCCCACTGGTTTATTTTTTTTTAATCTTCGGAATTGATATTTTTTTTGTTATGCTGAATTTCTCACAGTAGGTATGTGCACGAGTATTTATAACCCACTATTTTGCTAAATAAAATTTTTCCAAATATTGTTGCGATCTATCCACTGGTATTATAAATAGAAGGTCCCAAAACGAAGTCTTGAATTGAATAAATATCCTTGTATAATACGAGTGTTCCAATTTAGCAAATAGTATGTGGGTTGGAAAGTACTTGAACGAAACAACAGAGCAAGCACGAATTTCGAAAAGTTTATAGACAATTTCGATCCCAATATATCGCAATAAGGCCTTATTCGAAAACTGAGAAAATATCACATAGGCACAATTTTATAACATATTTATGTTATAATATTTAAATAAATAATTATATCTGCTCTACTCTGTATTGAGCACTCTTTTAAGAATAATAATTGTTGGCTATTGGAATTTATTCCGTATATACCAGTCCTATACTTGGATATATATCTATATCTATATCTATATCTATCTATCTATATATATATATATATATATATATATATATATATATATATATATATATATATATATAGATATATATCTATATCTATATCTATATATATATATATATATGAAGATATATATATATATATAATATAAAAAGGCTTAAACATTAATATCCCATGGTTATAATTTATTACATTGGAATCGTAATCACGATCCAATTCTTCAGATCTACAAATCCCTGGAATTTGTAGGTCTAATAAGTTATAACCATATTTATTAGTTTTTGAGCCTTTTATATTATATTTTCACTCTGTTCTGGACATTGAATTCTACCTGGAAACTATCCTCTTGGGAATTTAAACATATATATATATATATATATATATATATATATATATATATATAGATATTGAACACTAATATTATCTATCTATCTATTTATCTATCTATCTATCTATCTATCTATCTATCTATCTATCTATATATATATATATATATATATATATATATAAATTTCATTAAATACAACAACCATGTTCTGTCAGTTTATGATTGTATTTTTCCAGTTTTGAATCAGATATTATTTTTGTTTCCGATATTTTTTCTAGTTTCTGAAAAGTTGTATACTGGAATCGAACTTGAAGATAAATTGCCGGAAGTTAGAATTTGTTCTGTCATTTTGATCAAGTACTTTCCACCGTCTCAGACATTATCAATAATCATGTGACATTTTCTCTGGTAGGCAACATTCCGTTTGTTATATCCTGCTATTTGTTCGAAAGGTTACGGAGAGCGGGACCGAACTGAAACCCAAAAAGGTTTTTCCTTCCTAATACGCATATTAAAATATTTCATATACACTTCAACATCTACATATATATATATATATATATATATATATATATATATATATATATATATATATATATATGGATTTTTTGTTTATTAATCGAACATATTTTTATTACTTAAACGTTATATTTAGTGGTTGTTTATATTTGAATAAACGTCTCCATTTATTTATTAAACAAAATTTATTTGCGTCTCTCGGCATGAATATTCGGGAAACCTTTTTAGAGAAAATTATGCAATCTCCGGTAGGCGCATGTTTTTCTATAAGATTTATCGAATATTCAGGCCGGTTGATGAAAATAAATAAATAAATAGACTCTTTTATAAATAAATGGTGCGTCTACTCAAATACGAGTATCCACTAAAAATAACGTTTAAGTAATAATATATATATATATATATATATATATATATATATATATATATATATATATATATATATATAGATATATATATATATAGATATAGATATATATATGAATGGTAGTACTCGTTTGGAAAAAACTCGGATAACTCAACTTGCAGTAGAACAAATCAGTACCCGCGGAAAAATGAGGAATAAAAAAGAAAGAACCAAGAACATTAAACCAAGGCGTAAACAATCGTCCAGTTTTTAAGCTCCAAGTCCAAAGAAAAAAAAAACCCAAATCGTGTAAAAAACAACTACGTAAAGTGCTCAATACACTAAGTAGAGCAAAACCTAAGATAACCCCAAGAATCCAGGCGAACCTACCTAGGTTTCACCTAAACGGATCTTGGGTCCTGAAGATCCGTTTACGTGAAACCTAGGTAGGTTTGCTTGGCTCCTTAGGATTATCTCATATATACAAATTATAAACAGGATGAATGCAGAATTCAGCACATTATAAAAAAATGCACAACACCAGTTGACAATAGTAAAAAAAAAATAGATGAATTATTTATTATAAAAAATTTTAAACTTCTAACCTTATAGTTAAAAATAACAATTCATCTCCTAGAACAAAATTAAATTAAATATAGCAAATATTATTTACGAATTCAAATGCCCATTAAGGAAATGTATACCTCAAGAATCAACTTTCGTAAATAATTATATATAGGCCACATTACAAATTGTTTAACACGCAGACAAACTCTACACCTTTCTAACAATAGCTCAATTAGATCTCATTTAAATATTCATGGAGACCGACCGGACACTATTCGGAATATACTTGTCGACAACACTAATATAATAGCATCATCCACATGCAAAATAAGGCTAAAAATAATGGAAGCCTTATTAATAAAAACAAATAAATCAACACTTAATAATATTAACTTTGAACATGGATATAATATCTTGACCGTCTTTTGAAACAAAAAAAAATGAAACATTTTATAAAACATACATATAACAAACTATTTCTAATTCTAACAGTTGAAATATAATCCTTGGAAATAGCTAAATGTATCGCCGAAAGCTCTCGGATAAAAAGAAGATTCGGACAGTTTTTATATAATTTATCATCCGAAAAGAAAAACATTATTAGATCGCATGAGAAATTGTATAAAAAAACTAAATAAAAGCGCCTTGTCAGTCGTTTTTAATAAAATGTGCATGAAAGAAGGATTGCTGTCTCAATACACAAATATATATATATATATATATATATATATATATATATATATATATATAGAGAGAGAGAGAGAGAGAGAGAGAGAGAGAGAGAGTGAGAGAGAGAGAAAGACACATTTGGCCGAGTGATTACATTTACGCCTGAAAAGGACTGGGTGCTATGTGTAAATTGTCGCCATTTCATATTTTTAATTTCGCGCATGCGC
>OZ038487.1:42066059-42086059 GCA_964036315.1 Acanthosepion esculentum
ATGCCAAAGTAGAAAAAGTTTACTTGTGATGCGTTTTGTCCTAAAGGAATTCAACGGACTAATTTTGTGGGTTGGTAGGACTACACATGCGCATGGCAGAGGAGTGCTGGTAATTTTAGAATTTTTTTTTCAGCCGAATTCATTTAAAGTCTTTTTTTTTTAAATACATCATCATAACCAACAAAACAATAACTACCAACATAACAACATTAATCCGATGTTGTCCTGAAGTAAACTATTTTCACTTTGTTATAAAATTTCTCCAATACTATTCATGATATATAAAAATATATATCATTATCTCATATATATATGTACATGTATATATATATATATATTTATATGTGTGTGTGTATGCTATTTTTGTATTTTGGACATAACTTCTCTCTCATTCACCCACATTCTATCTCTCTCTCTCTTTCGCTTTCTTTGATTGTTCTTCCACTTCTGACTCTCTTCATTTTCTGATCTTCTCTAACTCTTCCTTCTCCTTGCTGATATAAAATGTTTTGCACGCATAGATAGATAGATAGATAGATAGATAGATATGAACGGACTGATAGATAGATAGATAGATATGAACGGACTGATAGATAGATAGATAGATAGATAGATAAATAGATAGATAGATATGAACGGACTGATAGATAGATAGATAGATAGATATGAACGGACTGATAGATAGATAGATAGATAGATAGATAGATAGATAGATAGATATGAACGGACTGATAGATAGATAGATAGATAGATAGATATGAATGGACTGATAGATAGATAGATAGATAGATAGATAGATAAATATGAATGGACTGATAGATAGATAGATAGATAAATATGAATTGACTGATAGATAGATAGATAGATAAATATGAATGTTCTGATAGATAGATAGATATGAATGGATAGATAGATAGATAGATAGGTATGAACAGACTAAGATAGATAGATATGAATGGACTGATAGATAGATAGATAGATAGATAACTGACAGACAGACAGACAAATAGATAAACAGACATTCTTATTTACCCTCATATTAAATTATATCTATATAATGGTAGATATGAAGACAATTTTATATGCATATGCTGTACAAAAAATAATGACCTATGGGTAAAGATTCAAAACACTTTAAATTTCGTATTGATTTTATGGAATGATCCCTCCGTCATTTATTGGAAAAATCTTTACATATAATTAAAAGAAAATATCGTTGCTAAATGTATTTTAGTACAAAAATAAAACGAATTTCTTCCACCGTTATTGCGTTATTAAAGGAAAAATGAAAAAGAGCTCTTAGAGTCATTGAAAAAAAAAGAATGGAATCACTTATCAAACTTATACTTTGAGAAACGTTTGCGACGAATGCCAAAAAATGGTGTTGCAATAATCAAGGCTAAAGGAGGATATTTTGACGAGAGCAAAATTTAATCATAAAATGCTTTTTTTCTTTTTGTCATAAGAAAATTTCTAATAAAAAAAATCACGTCTGCGTTTTAACAATAATTTTCTCTGATATAAAATACAAAAAAATATCGTCCTGGGTAAGGCGTTAAACTACATCCGCGTCCTGGTTAAGACGTTAAACTACGTCAAGCAGCAAAGCCTCTGATCAGGAGGATTTGAGGAGCGTGGAACCACCTCTTAATTGCTGGTGTTCCCAGGTTCCTGACCCGGGTGGTAGCACCTGTTAGGGTCCCAGCTATGGGCAAATAGTTAACTATTACCAGCAATACTTTTTTGAGAAAAATTATTACCAGCAATACAATTTTGAAGGAAATATATTATCAGAAACAGATTTTTGACAAAACAAAATATTACCAGCAATAAAAAATGCTGTCGGCATTAAATAACCCATGGACGGTGATATGCCGTAAAACAAAATAAACCAAACCAATCTAAACCAAAGAATACATATTCATACAAATCTATCCTAAAAATGTTGTTGGTATTAAATAACCCATTGAGGTTGATATGCCGTTAAACAAAATAAACCAAATCAAACCAAAACAACTACTTTGGCGGCAATTTTAGAAACAATTACCAGTGCTACTTCAAATTTTTAAACTGTAGTGTAAATATACACAAGCAAATGTTTGATTAAATTCAACCGCCAATTGAATTTAATCAGATTTGTTTGGATTAATACTTGTTGACTAAATATTAAATATATTAAATATTAAATATAACTTAAATACATACATACGCGCACGCACACACACATACATACGTATATATATGAATATATAATTAAAAACAGAGCATTTACTTAAATAAATTATATCAATAATATAGCGTATGAACAGAAAATATATTAAATAATTGTCCTAGATTTTTCTGTAACTTTACTTTCTTTCCAGAGTTTAACAATCATTTCTTTTTGCGAATTGTTAATACTTTACCTCTTGCCATGATGAAAACCTTCTTGCACGAATATCAATTACAGAATTTTCTGTTAGTATTTTCTAGGCTAAAAATAACTAATGATAACATTATTGGAACATTCTAGAATATTCCACTTGAATAATCTAGAGTATTAAAACAATTTTTTTCTGTTTTCTATGCATATTTAGTTATTATGTATCTATGTACAGTTAATTATATGAAAAGTAACTTTATTCATCAGTTGGAAATAGAATAAATGAAAAATTTGTATGTGCACGAATATTTATATAAACCCAATGTATATATATATATATATATATATATATATATATATATATATATATATTTCATTCGTTAATTCTTTCTTTCTTTCTTTCGTTGGTTCACTATCTATCTAGCTGACTAGCTATATATTCCATTCATTGATTTCATTCTTTCATTTTTCATTCTTTCTTTATTACTTTCTTTATTTTGTTCCCTATCTATCTATCTATCTATCTATCTATCTATCTATCTATATATATATATATATATATATATATATATATATATATATATATATATATTTCATTCATTCATTCATTAGTTCACTTTCTTTCATTCATTCTTTTTCTTTTTTCCTTTCTTTGGTTTTCAACAGTTTTGAGTTTTTTTATCCCTTGCAATGAATGAACTAATGGTAGTAAACGGAATATTCAGGTTGTCTGAGATTTTCATATAACTTTTACCTTCTTTCCAGAGCTTAATCTTTTTGCGAATTTTTTAATTTTTATACCTCTTGCCATGATGATAACCTTCTTGCACGAATATTAATTATAAAATGTTCTGTTTGTATTTTTAGGCTAAAAATTACTACTGATAAAACTATTGGAACATTCTAGAATATTCCATGTTGTTTTTTCTGTTTTCTTTTTGAATCTGTAGATCTGATGAATTAGATCGTTTTTACGATTCCAATGGAATAAATTATGACCATGGAATATTAATGTTTAAGTCTTTAAGTATGTGTGTGTGTGTGTGTGTGTGTGTGTGTGTGTGTGTGTGTGTGTGTGTGTGTGTGTGTGTGTGTGTGTATTAAACATTTCAATGTATTATTATTTCAATATATATTATTAGGATACACTGGGATCATATATCAACGGATTTTTTACCTTTACTGCATATATATATATATATATATATATATATATATATATATATATATATATATATATATATATATGCAGAATATATATATATATATATATATATATATATATATATATATGCAGAATATATATATATATATATATATATATATATATATATATATATATATATATATATATATGCATAATATATATATATATATATATGCAGAATATATATATATATATATACAGTAAAGGTAACAAATCCGTTGATATATGATCCAAGTGTATCCTAGTAATATATCTGTAAAATATTAATACATTGAAATGATATTTTTCAGCATTCACAGTTAAATTTCTATTTCTGATTCAAACTCAGTCCATGCCGGGATTGATGAGACAGACGCCCGGTGTTTATGTCTTCTGAAATTAGCTATTTCCCAGATGAGGTGATTTTGGATTTTATTCTTTAATAATCATATATATATATATATATATATATATATATATATAACAAAGCAAAATCCGTATATGCAAGTTACTGTTTTAATTTTGCTTTACTGTCAGTAATTAAAACAGTAAACTTTCATATTCGGATTTTGCTTTGGTTTTTCCATATTTTTAATCATATATATATATATATATGATTAATAAAGAATACATTCCAAAATCAGCTCATCTGGGAAATTACACAACAAATTCAAAAATTTTGGAAATTGTTGTTTAATACTATTACACATCTGTTGTAATAAATACATTGAGCTCTTTTTGTGAATCAGTTTTAATATTTTACATTACTAGGATCCACTTGGATTATATAACAACGAATTTATTAACATTACTATATATATATATATATATATATATATATATATATATATATATATATATATATATATATATATATATAACAACATAGAATTTGAAATATGTTAAATCTGACATAATTAATTTATATGGCAAACGCTGGTGGCAAACGCTGCTGGTGGCGCCTGGGGTGGCGGTGGTCCCGTCATAGTCACCGAAACCGTGAGATCACCCCTGGTTGGAAGCTGATGAAGACAGGGTATCGCATGTGCTAATACTCGTTGTATGTTACAAATATATATATATATATATATATATATATATATATATATGATTCACTGAATATGACAAACAAGAAAAACAACAAACCCTTCGAAATGGCTAACGAATTGGCCGAAAGTTCTTGGGACACTAAATATCATGGATAATTTTGATACTCGCTTAGCCCCACCAAACGAAAAAATTACGAATACTAGAAAAACTCAATAAACGCTTTGCAAGTGTTGACAAAAAATTAAACGATTTTTGTTCGTCATTATAAAAGTAAAACTAATATAAACTACTAGCAACTAATAAAGAAAAATTAGCGAATATTTTTCGTTATTCTTGGTCTTCCCATATATGGTTTATACCTGAAAAAATTGTTCTTTGGTCTGGAGAATTATTTACATATTATGAGCCTTACCAGAACTGTAGAAAATACCAAAATATTCGTTGTTCGCGGGGATATTCCCATTTAACCTCATTTTTCATACTCGTTCTTTCTATATTTCCTTCGAATATTTTTTTCGGTTAGCATATTTTGAAAGGGCTTTTTAAAACTTAAAATCCTACATCCTTGTGCAAATTAATTGAAAAAAAAAAACGCTTTAATTTCCTTTCTTTCAACATTCGGTCAGTTTTAAACCCACTGGAGTGATAGGGTGTAGTAGATTTCTATTTTTTCCTCAGATTAGGTCATTTGCTGTGATGTGCTCTAATACGAATCTATTTTCGGGGTGTATGACGAAATTTGTTTGGCCTTGAAAAATATTGCGTCATCCGTGATTGAATAAGATTTTTATCACGCCCAGACACTATTGTCTCGACTGTCGATTAGTTGTCCTACGGCCATTGTCTGAGATGGACGTTACTCCAAGGAAGCGTGCGAAAAATGTAACGCTGGACGAACAAATTGGCAAGCTTTACACCTGAGCAAATCAAAGTACTATAGACTGGCCCAGTAACTCTTCTGATTTAAATCCAGTCGAGAATCACGGGTCAATCTGCAAGGAAAGACTTCGTAGAATGGACATACGAAATACTAACACGTTCACTATGTCATGTTTTATTGGGAAAATAATAAATAATAAATAATTCGTTTGGTCTCAATTAATTTGCATAAGGGTGCATATCGTCCACCAAAATTTCCAGTCGCATAACAATATTTTCTGTTCAGTTGAAATCACCTACCGGTGGAGGATACGGCCCACCTTGTTAAACACTACGCTAGAAAGATTACGACTGAGTAGTGAGTTCGATCCTTACTGGGTGCCGCATATTTTCGGCTTTGCCACATTTAAGCTAGGTTTAGAATATCGTCATAAGTAAGTCTAGCCTTATCCACGAGGATTTGCTCGAAACTCCCGAGCAGATACCTGAAACATTTGATGAATTCTCAGCTAAATCGATTTTAAGAAGTAATCACAAAAGGTTAACAACTGTAGTGAATAATAACAAATATTTTTACTAACTATACTCTATGATTAACGCTATTTCTTATAACCGTAAATTGAAGAATATATATAGCATATATTTTTCAATATAATAAAATCTATTCGTTATAACCTTAAATTGAAGAATATATTCTCAATATATATATATATATATATATATATATATATATATATATATATATTCAGTATATATATATATATTCAATATATGTATATATGTAGCATATAATTTTCAATATAATAAAATCTGTTCCTTATAACCTTAAATTGAAGAATATATTTTCAATATATATATATATATACATATACATATATATATATATATTCAATATATATATATTTTTTCAATATATATATATATATATTTATATATATATACATATATATATACATAGCATATAATTTTCAATGTAATAAAATCTATTCCTTATAACAGTAAATTGAAGCATATAGCTTATATATATATATATATATATATATATATATATATATATATATATATATATATAACATATAATTTTCAATATAATAAAATCTATTCCGTATAACCTTAAATTGAAGAATATGTTTTCAATATATATTATATATATATATATATATATATATATATATATATATATATATATATATTCAATATATATATTTTTTCAATATGTATATATATATACCCGACGATTGCATCTAGCATGAAACAGACTGTCGCCTCTAAGTGTTGACTTCCATGTTCACTTTTATATTTACACACGCTCTATCTCTGATATTGAGCACATTATCCCATAAATATAGCACACTTTAAGACTATATTTCTTCATATATATATGTATATGTATATATATATATCATATAATTTTCAATGTAATAAAAGCTATTCCTTATAACCGTAAATTGAAGCATATATTTTCAATATATATATATATATCTATATCTATATCTATATATATATATATATATATATATATATATATATATATATGTATAGCATATAATTTTCAGTATAATAAAAGCTATTTCTAATAACCGTAAATTGAAGCAATTACTTTATAAGATATTAATTGTTAATTTTTGTTGCAATTTTTCAGATGTAGGATTATTATCATTACACGACTTGATATCCACACTAGCATGCTCATATCCTTACGGCGGTTGTACTCTCTGGTCTTTTTTCAGGTATTTGCCTTCGTACACAATAACCTATAATTTTATCTGTCCTGACCTGGCAATTCGTCTTCAGTCACTTTCCCACCGGAATGGCGTATCTTCTCTGTGCTTTTTTTTTCTATAAATATTTTCATAGTGGTTGTTCTGGTGGGCTTTTCTTTCTTATACCACGACATTGTGAATGTAATTGCAGTACTAGATTAGCGGCTAGGTCTTATTATTTTACAGTTTACGAGATGTAACCGTAAATTTTAAGCTCACAGTTTCTTCTATCGCATTTTTCGCTTGTGGAACTCCCTTCTGACATCTTGCTTCCCAGTCAACCTTGATCTTCAAAAATGTAAATGCAATGTCAATCATTATCTTCTGTCTTCTTGATTCATGTTTCTTTATTGTTCTCTCTCTTTAATAATGATTTTCTTCTTTTTCTCATATTCTCAAAAACTCAGTAACCCCTTTTGAGTCTTAGTGGCTTTATTGCCTTACTTAGGTGGGAAATGAAAGAAAAACATGCTTTTTCGAATCAATTCCTTTATTTACTCTAAGTGGACAGATCTCAATGTTTTATATTCAATGCGCACCAGTATTATTCCGCTTTGCGTCGCTCGTTCGATTTTTCCACTGAACAAAGGGCATGACATTTTTAGCACAACCAGACACATGGATTGAACTCACAACAGCTGCGGAAGTAGGAATGTTTCGACTATGGCTTTAATCCATGAGCATTCGAATTGTCGCATTTTGTACCTATTATTAAGTCGAACGCTTTTACCTTTTCCTATGAAGAAAGCAATTGAAACCTACTATATGGCATATCCAAAAAGGGAACATCACTCACCTTGGGTTCGCCGAAATTGACTGGGAATAAATGTAACCTCGGAAAGAGTATATGTATATATATATATATATATATATATATATATATATATATATATATATATATATATATATATATATATTAGTGAACATAGAAGTCAACACTTAGAGGCGACAGTCTGTTTCATGCTAGATGCAATCGTCAGGCCACGAGTGCTGTTATTTTTCTCGGCTATTTATATATACGGGTCAGTGGTGCATTGTGGGTAGTTTTGGCGGTTGTTATTTGTGGCGGTTATTAATAACCGCCAAAATAGACTACCCACAATGCACCACTGACCCGTATATATAAATAGCCGAGAAAAGTAACAGCACTAGTGGCCTGACAATTGCATCTAGCATGAAACAGACTGTCGCCTCTAAGTGTTGACTTCTATGTTCACTTTTATATTTACCCACGCTCTATCTCTGATATTGAGCACTTTATCCCATAAAAAATGGATAAATTGTCGCTCAAACTACGCACAAAATAAAGATAAAACTGACATCTCATTTTCACAGATATATTTAGCAAAATTACACAAAAATATCTTTAAATACTAAAGAGTGAATTTATTCAATAAAATCGCCATTGGCGTCAAGCTCAGTCTCCACAGGCAACTTTGGAATCTTCTGCAAATCTTCTGGGCGGTCTCCTTGGTCAATTTAGTGAATGCTGCCATAATCCTTGCCATCAGTGTTTCAAGGTGTTTTGTTGGTTTCTCGCTCAACTGCGTTCCACACATAAATATCAAGGGGTTGCACTGTGGGGAGTTAGGTGTCTAGATGTAAGGGGTAATGTGGTCGCAGAAATCGTCTGACACCATGACCAGGTTCTTCTGCATTTTGGGCATGGTGCACTGTCCTGTTGCCTGACATAGGGTCTTCCAGTAGCCACCCTCTTGACACAGGGCAGCATTAACATCTCAAGGCACTTTATGTAGGCCTCCGTGTTGAGTCTGAGGATCTCCATAACAAGACATTTTTATGTTTAACATTCATTTTATTCTTTTTTTAAATAATTGGCGGACTTTGTCCATTTCATAATGTGTGACGTCATATGTTTACATTTGATACGCCATGAGCAGATATGAATGTACGTGAAAGATTCATGGAAGATTGAATTTTATAAGCAGTAAGTTCGACATTGCCAACCGAACGATCCTCTGTGGCCGAGTCGGATAAAAGGCACGTCAGGCTGTATGACGGTTCCGTGTAGGATTCAGGTTCGAATCCTGTCGGAGGACGAATATTTTGTATGAAAATTTCTCGGACATTCAGGTCGATAAATGTTGTTTAATACTGTTTATTATAAACAGAGCATTTTCTTAAATATTTGTATATATAAAAAGAATATTAAACATAAAAATGTCTTTAAATAATTGTCGGACTTTGTCCATTTTCATAATATATATATATATATATATATATATATATATATATATGAGTCTTAGAGAGAGAGAATGCGATGGATAGAAATAGCGGGAGAAGAATAGGATTAAACAAAGATTACACCATAATACGCATTTATAAATCTCAATATTTAAGCCAGGTAATGCTTTGAGCTTTAGTCTTGCATGCAACGTTTTATGCATTTTCCAATAAATAAAAATAAAATGGCAGAAACTAATCAGGATCTTGTCTTCGGTTACTTGAACCATAATGCTCTTGAGAAACAGTAAATAATTCACATTCTCGCATTCTATCTTGTCGTCAGATATTTCGTAAATGAAAAAAGTAACAAAATAATGTACATCAATGGCATGCCACGATGGAAGATGGGAGTGAGGATTTTGCTCTTTATAAGGCTTTCTCCAACAAATAGCACCATTGGTCGGTCTATAGTAACAGCAACCTACAATTCTGTCAATTCGTGCCTATCAAACACCCATAAGAAAAGCCAATGAAAATATTTGGGTCAATTAGTTACTTTTTCTTTTATCGAATCTTTTTTTAACCCCAAAATAGACATTTAATAGGAAATCACAAGAAAAGAGAATACAAATGAAGAGAAAAATAAATGAATAAGTAGAACAGACATCAAAATCACTTCCGGTCTTTAATTTGATTTAGTTGTTTAGGAAAATGTATTAATTTCCTTTAATTATTATTATTATTATTATTATTATTATTATTATTATTATTATTATCGCTATAATTAAGATGTTTGTTTCATTTATTAATTAATTATTTTCAGTGTCGGATGGAGATGCAGACAATAGAAATGTCGGTAGCTGACCAATCAGAGTCAAGAATTTTAATGACGTATCGAAAGGTTTTAAATCCGGCCAATTCTGAGCTGAAACAAAGAACATGGACGATAAAAATGAAGTATTGAATATATATATATATATATATATATATATATATATATATATATATCTGTGTTCATGTATGCGTGAGCTCATTCTCTTTCTCCCTATCCCTTTCTCTCTCTCTCTCTCTCTCTCTATCTATCTATATATATATGTATGTATGTATTCGCTTTTTTATTTTAGCAAGTTACCCCAATATATAAGGAACAGTTATGACAGTTTATTTTATATATACCTATTTCAGAATTATTATTGTGATAGATATTTTGGATTCTGATCATATCCATAATAGTTTTGGGTGTGGTTGCATTTATTTTGATATTGTTAAAATTGTATAAATTGTTTTTGATAGGAGATGTTAAGGAGGCAATAGGTAATATTATATGCCTGTTTTTATCTAGTTTATTCTCATTGTTATTGGTGTTATATTTTTGTAGTTATTATTGGGGGAAAGTTTCAGAACTTCTCTATGAACACAAGAAGAATCATATGCATAAAAATTTATCAAATTTATTAGACATACATAGAAATAAGTTCAACCACAACTTCGATATGAAAGACGCAACAATTATTAAAGGAGAAAGTAGCGTACTCAGATGGAAAATTCTTGAGAATGCTACTACCGGATCTTTCCAAAAGGTAAATCTGCGTCCTGGATATTTTCGGATATTTTCTTTCCTAAAATAAGAACTTCTTTCTCAAGCAAATATACGTGACCATAAAAATTAGAAAAATTTTAAAAGAAAACAGTTAAACCGAAACCTGTTAATTAAAATAAGTAAATACATAAGTAATTCCCAAAATTAAGATAAAATAATAAATAATAATTAAATTTTAAAAAGTATATATATATATAAGATGAGAATGAATAGAGTACAATCCCAACGTTCATAAAATTTAATTTTAAAAGAGAGCACAATGCAAAGTTGAGCAATATAATGTGTGTGTGGTGGGGTAAATGTGTATGTATATAAATATATATATATATGTATGTGTGTGAAATATGTATGTATATAAATATATATGTGTGTGTGTGTGTGTGAAATGTGTATGTATATAAATAAATATATGTGTGAGTGTGTGTGTGAAATGTGTATGTATATAAATAAATTTATATATGTGTGTGTGTGTTTGAAAAGTGTATGTATATAAATATATATATATATGTGTGTGTGTGTGTGAAATGTGTATGTATATAAATATATATATATGTGTGTGTATGTGTGTGAAATGTGTATGTATATAAATATATATATGTGTGTGTGTGTCTGTGAAATGTGTATGTATATAAATTTATATATATATATGTTTTGTGTGTGTGTGTGAAATGTGTACACACACACACACATACATATATATATATATATTTATATATATATATACCTACATATATATATATGCAATTTATTATATATATTATTATGCGCTGTACTTATTGGAAAGCGCACAATATCAGTGATAGATCTAACATAGTTAATTAGATACACAACGGCACACATATACGTATATATACCAAGACCCATACTGCTCACATATCTTTATGTTTGTGTGAGCTCCCGTGAGTGAGCGTGCGTGTGTGTATGTATGTCTGCGTACGTCAATGAGTGTACGGGCATGTATGTATGTTTGCGTAAGTATGAGTGGCGTCCCGACGACAATTGTTCCTCGCACTTCCATAAAAACACCGATATACGCAACCATATATAAATCCAAAATTTAAAAATTAATCAGTTTTCCTGAGGATCGCAAAATCATGAAACCGAGGGTCACAAACTCACATAAATCCAGCTGAATATATATATATATATATATATATATATATATATATATATATATATATATATATATATATATATATATATATAATAAACAGTATATATATATCCCATATAAATAGTGTATATATATATATATATATATATATATATATATATATATATATATATATAATAAACAGTATGAATTACATTAATGTAATTAATACTGTTTATTATAAACACAGCATTTACTCAAATAATCGTAACTATAAAATTAACGTAAAAACATAAAATATATTAAAATGATTGTCGGATTTATTCCTTTTCATAATATATGTTGTCATTTGTTTATGATACGTTTTGAGCAGATATGATCTTTCGAGAAAGTTCGTGGGAAATTTGTTCATAAACAATATTAAACTTTGCTAAACGGACGCTCCCTCTGCAGCTAAATGGTATAGCACGTCAAGCCAAATGAGATTCACGGCTAGAATACAGGTTCGATTCCTATTGGAGGACACCTACTTTCTATGAAATTTCTCGGACATTCAGGCCAATAAATGTAATTAATACTGTTTATTATAAACAGAGCAATTACTTAAATACTTTTATCTATAAAAATAACGTATAGACAGAAATATATTAAAATAATTGTAGTACTTAGTCATTTTTTTTATTTTATACATACATATACATATATATATATATATATATATATATATATAGTTTACGAAAAACTAGGTAATCCGTATGGGTAGATCCAAGGAGGATAACATCCAGAGAGCTTAATGTAAATCAGAGATAATAATTTAAATAAAAACAAAAACAGACCACTTTAAGGTTCCATGTAATATATTATAATTCACCACAGCCCTTTTAAAGGATCGCGAGTCATCAGACTTTACTTCCAAAGTAATATATATATATATACTTACATCACTGAGCATTCTCCGTAGTTTAACTTGACTTTCACAGCGACCCTTGGAATATTTATGAGCTTTCGTAAATTTAAAAAAATTAGTAAACTTAATGATATTTTT
Organism: Acanthosepion esculentum; assembly: GCA_964036315.1. NCBI lineage: Eukaryota > Metazoa > Mollusca > Cephalopoda > Sepiida > Sepiidae > Acanthosepion > Acanthosepion esculentum. The sequence goes on from OZ038487.1 coordinate 42,079,225, forward strand.
CAGATCTGTTTATAAATATCTGTTGTAAAATCAAATCCTTACATTTGCTTTGAAAAATCCCATCAGAGGCCGAAACACTTTGGTAAAGAAAAGTTTTCCTTTTGTCATTTTTCATGTTGTCATTTTTACAGATATGTATTTTAGTTATATCTGAACTTTTACAACCCACGCATTACGAAGAGCTTTATCTGTATAAAATATGTATGATCTTATGTTTTGTTTTCTGTTTTTTTATTATTATTGTTATTATTATTATTATTATTATTATTATTATTATTATTATTATTATTATTATTATTGTTGTTATTATTATTATTATTATTATTATTTTTTTTTTTTTACAAAAATGCACAGTGGTAAGCCATTTCTGACCGTAGGTCTCTAGTTTGTACCCTAAACAAAATGTATATACAACAGAAATCAAAGGAAAAAAAAATAATAATAATAATGATAATAATAATAATAATAATAATAATAATAATAATGATAATAACATATCAGAGAACAAAACTGTGAACATAATAAGGTGGCTACATTCCATTTTATTGTGTTTTTCGTGTTATTTCTCTCAATAAACGAATAAAAGTATAATGAATGAATGAATGAGCAAATGAATTAAGTGATAAAAAACAGTCTAAGAATGTACTCAAATGTTGTATTCATGGACAAATCTCAATCAGATACTGTCTATTCCAGAATAAAGGAATGAAAGAAAAAGGAAACAAAACGGCAGAACAAGATAATGGCGGACAATAAGATAAAGATATTTTTAAAAAATATATATATTGAATTAATGAATAAATATGAAAGAAGAAATGTACGAATGAATAAAAATATTCTCTTAATATTTCGTTTTTTATAGTCAATCTCCAATTCTCCAGATAAGCTATATTTTTTAATCATTTCACCCCATGCCAGACAATAAAATCACTAAGATGAAAGTCTTATAATCGTTAAAGCAAGAAAAGAAGATAAGCTTATAATATAGAGGTTAAGTTACTCGAACTGAAAAATTAAGAAAATTATTAAAAAAAAAACTTTAAACCTTTTATCCAATGAGTGTCAATTCTTTGATCCACCAGATTCTGATGCGTAAAACTGATCCTGAGCGAGACTTTATTCTTTTCAAAAGTAGATTGCATTTAAAATTATTTATAACTATTTTTATTTTATTTACACTACAGTTCAAATTGGTAATTTTTTAAATTGGTCAAAAAAGTAGTTGTTTGTAGTTTAAATAAAAGAAAATTTTTATATATAATTAAAAAGTGAGATGTGATTTTCTCTTAGAAATTTTATTATGACAAAAAGAAAAAAAAACGATTTTACGATTAAATTTTGTTCTCGGCAAAATATCCTCCTTTGTCCTGATTACTGCAGCACAAATTTTTAGCATTCGTTGCAAAAGATTCTCAAAGTATAAGTTGGATAATTGATTCCATTCTTTTGTGAATGACTCTAAGAAATCGTTTCCATTTTTTCCATTTTTTTTTCACTCCTCTATCAAGTTCATCACATGCTAATTCAGGAGGAGACTTCAAACTTTTGAACTGTTGTGTTTTTTTCCAATGATATATTGTCAAATATTATTATTAATACTGGACTAACTATTTTCACTAGATGGAGAATCATTGACAAACTCGTCCTGGGTACGATGTTAAACTGCACCCAACAGCAAGGCCTCTGATCAGGAGGTTTTGAGGAAGCGTGGAACCACCTCTTAATTGCTGGTGTTCCCAGGTCCACCCTGACCCAGGGTGGTGGTACCTGTTGGGGTCCAAGCTATGGGAAAATAGTGAACTTCCACGTCTTTTCCAGCACATTGAAACAATGATGTTGCCAACTACACTTTTTTGAAACAATGATGTTGCCAGCTATACGTTTTTGAAACAATGATGTTGCCAGCTATACGTTTTTGATATATTTAGTAAATACTGGATCTGGCATTAAATAACCCATAGTGGTTGATATGCCATAAAACACCAAACAACCAACCAACCAACCATTGACAAACATTACTAATGACGAGTATTTCCAGCCATCTTAACTTTTTGCCATCCATTTACACAAATCTCGTTACGTCCGTTACTCGCTTTTTTCCGCCTGATATTCTTTTATTTAATCATTTCACCTCAAGCAAGGCAATAAAGCCACTAAGATGCAAGAGGTCATTGGGTGTTAGGGAATATGAGAGAAATATACTATGAAGAACGATAAAACAACAATAATTAATAAGACAGAATATAACATTTGACATTGCATTTAAATCTTTGAGGATGAAAGTTGACTGGGAAGCAAGAAGGCGGGAGAAAATCCCAAAAAGCGAGAAGTACGATAGAAGATACTGTTAGCATCGAACTTACAGTTGCTTCTCGTAAACTATATAATGATGAGACCTATCCGCCAATCTAGTACTGTGCTTAAATTCATAAACTCTATTAACCATAGAGGAAATCTCATCAGAGCAATTACTTGCCTTTCGTATGTCCTGTGAGAGGTTCCTTCCTCAATTTGTCTCCAAGAAATGCTAATTAACTCTTTCAGTATCAGCGTCCTTTTTGTTTCCACTTTTCTTGAAACTTCCTCGTTACTTACGGGTTCAGTCCATGGAATTCTCGGTATCCGCCTGTTGAAGCAAGTCTTCTGCATCAAGTCTCCTCTTCATCTAAGACGAAATTGTCCAGCATTCACTGACATGTACGAAGACTGGTCGAGTTACTTTGGGTACCTTATCCTTCAAAGTTAAAATTAAACAACCCTCTCGGCACGCTCGGTTATTATTATTATTATCATTATTATTATTACTATTATTATTATTATTATTTTTTATTTCCTTTGATATCTGGCGTTTACACATTTCTTTCCGGGTCCCGCCCAGGGACCTAAGGTTAGAAATGGCATCATTACACTTTCCATGAAATAAAATAAAATAATTACATAGATAAAGCCCTTCGTAAAGTGTGGGTTGTACTTGTCAGAACAAGCTTTTGTATCTCTTTGAGGTATGGACTTCCAGGCATCCCTTCAATCAGCCTACTGGAATCTTTTCCAACCAGTCCAAGGGTTCCAACTACAACAGGAATTGTTGATGTTCCCATGTGCCACATTTTTGAGATTTCTATTTCAAGGTCCTTGTATTTTGACAGTTTTTCGAATATCTTCAAAGACACATTATTATTATTATTATTATTATTATTATTATTATTATTATTATTATTATTTTCTTTGATTTCTCGTGTGTAGTCATTTCTTTCCGGGTCCCAACTAGAGACTTAAGGTCAGAAATGGCATCATGTCATCATCCACAAAGCAATTTTTTAAAAAATCACACATATTTTACATTGATAAAGCCCTTCGTAAGCTATGGGCTGTACTCGTGAGAACTATTATTATTATTATTATTATTATTATTATTATTATTATTATTATTATTATTATTCCTTTGATTTCTGTTGTATACGCAACCAGAGACCTAAGTTAAAAAATGGCTTCATGACATTTTCCACTGGTCACTTTTTGTTTAAAAAAAAACAGAAAACCACCTAACATCACACATATTAGATAACACATAGATATATGCATATGTAGATAAAGTTCTTCGTAATGTGTGAGCTGTACTTGTGAGTACATCTTTTTTTTTTGTATTTCTTTAAGGCATGGGCTACCAGGAATCCTCTTCAATTTGTCTATGGGAACCTTTTCCAGTCAATCTTTGGGTTCCAACTACAATTTGAACTATTCATATACTCATGTGCTACGCTTTTGAGATTCCCACTTCAAGATCCTCGTATTTTGATAGGTATTTGAAGATCTTCAAAGATACGTTACAATTTGCAGGGACTGCCATGTCAGTAAGAAAACACGTTGTTTTATGGTCTTTGATCACTATGTCTGGGCGATAAGCTTTGATTGTTCAGTCTGTGTGTATTGTACAGTCCCATATTATGATTCCATAAAATTGTTACAGGTCCTATCTTGTAACTGGGTCTAGGTGATGTTCATACCAATTTCTTGCAGTTTCCTTCCCCTAAAAGTTGAATATTTTTCAGTGAAGATGATGGCCCACACTATCATGCTGAGTTTTATATTCAGTGTGTGCTAACACCGTGAAACCTGATTGTTTCTGGTATATTCGTCACAAAATCTTATTTAGGTTTAATACAATCATTCAGTATGTGCGCTTGGTAATTTCTAGTTAGCAACCATTAGTCCTGTGCAGCAAGAACATAACCTTCGAGTTCAGCTTTTAACCTTGCACTATGTAGCAAATGATGTGTATGGGGTTTGTTTACATCATCTTGTTTGGTACGGACAGAATATTGAACGTGAAGAAGTTTATCTTGCCATCGTTTCTGCATTGGGTACATTGCATTTGATTTTGCTTTCTTTTTATGTTCTTTGCCGCTGTAGTAGGTGTATTATGGTTTACTTATTCTTCTTCACCCACTTAAAATGACATTATTATTATTATTATTATTTTCTTTGATATATGGCGTTTACACATTTCTTTCCGGGTCCCGCCCAGGGACCTAAGGTTAGAAATGGCATCATGACACTTTCCACTGAAAAAAAAAAAATAAATAAATAATTACATAGATAAAGCCCTTCGTAAAGTGTGGGCTGTACTTGTCAGAACAATTTTTTGTATCTCTTTGAGGCATGGACTTCCAGGCATCCCTTCAATCAGCCTACTGGAATCTTTTCCAACCAGTCCAAGGGCTCCAACTACGACAGAGATTGTTGATGTTCCCATGTGCCACATTTTTGAGATTTCTATTTCAAGGTCCTTGTATTGTGATAGTTTTTCGAATATCTTCAAAGTTATATTGCAGTCTGCAGGGACTGCCATATCAATAAGGAGTCACTTTTTGTTTGTGGTCTCTAATAACGATGTCTGGGCGGTTAGCTTTGTCTCTGTATGTATTGTGTATTCCCGTAAAATTGTAACAGGTCTCCATAACCGGGTCTGGGTGGTGTTCATACCAATTCTTTCAGTTTCCTTCTTGTAGATGTTGCAGATTTTTCAGTGCAGATATTGTCCCACTCTGTTATGCCGGGTTTTATATTCAGTGGATGCCAATACCGTGCAACCTGATACAAGATGATCAATTGTCTCTGGATACTTATCACAGAATGTGCATTTTGGGCTAACACAATATTTTAGTATATATTATTATTATTATTATTATTATTATTATTATTATTATTATTTCATATATTTCTCTGTTCACAGTGATTATCTTCTCAGAGGGATTGATAGGAAATCTTAAATTTCAATAAACATTTTTTTTTGTTTCTTTGCCGATAGGCCAGTCTCGATTCGGTCCCTATTTTCAGATTCCTCTCATCTGGATTCTAATGTTTTGTCACTGTCTCTTGTGCTTCAAGTATCCTAGTCACGACTTTAAGCTTTTGAACATGAGTGGAGGTTTACCCTTGTTTCTTGTTTAGGATCGGGTATCCGGTTCCTTCTTATGTTTACTTCAAATCGATACTCCTAACGACTCTGCCTAAACTCTGCAATTTTATTTAATATATTTTTCCCCTCAATAGAATTAGATAGTTTTCGCCTATCGTCCGTTTCACGCTCTTTCCTGTTTTTTGGGTTGTTTTTTTTTTTTTTTAACGGGAGTAGAGGTTTATCCCTTGTTTCCTGTTTAGAATTTGGTATCCGGTTCATTCTAAAGTCTTTTCCTTCTTATTCACTTCCAGTCACACCTTGACTCGGAATTGTTAATCGGAAGGTCGTGTTCCAATTCTCTTTGTGTTCGTTATATTCCTTTACGTGCAAATTCCCTTAGAAAAGGTATGAATCTACGTATTCTCTCTCCCAGCTATGGATTAATTAGTAAGATTTGTATCTTCTTCTTTATGTGCCGTTTCACCTAAGGGCTTAGGCCATCATGGCTCTCCTCAATTTTCTGGCCCTTGAGGATGTGTGTGGGTGTGTGTGTGTGTAACGAATGCACGGCCGCAATTTTCGACGGATTTGCACCAAAATTTACATGCACATGCTCCAAGTTAGTAAAAAGGCCAAGACATGTCACAACTCGCATCGATAGTGGAAATAATCGATTTTTAATGGTTCTACGGTGATTTTCATGTAGGTTGCGGCCATTTTCTACTGGCCAGAGTGAGAGCCTATAGCTGGCTGCCACGAATAGGCAGGAAGGTTCTACTGTCCAGCGTGAGAGCCAACAGCTGACTGACACGAATGTTAACTAGCATGCTAGCATGCAAAAAAAAAATGGATAGCTGCATTCGTCACAAGTGGGAAAAATGTAAGTCTACATGGCACTTTACTCCAATTGGTTCATTCGCTTTCTTAAACTCAACGTTGATTCTGATTCCGCAGAACTGGGTTGGGTGTGAAAAAGTATTTGTTGTTAACATTCTTTTTTCATTCGGTTTTTACAGTTACGAGTCCTTTTTTAAAGCTGATCGTTTTGTGTTCATTTTGTTTAGTTCTTTTTTCGTAACAGATTTAATGCTTAGTATAGAGCTTAGAAAAAAATTCGCAGTGTGAGATAGGCAAGAAGTAAGGCATGTAGCAACATCAGCACGGCAAAGGGCACTCCTTTAAAGCCAAGGAAGGGCAAAAATATTTTAAGTCAAGTGATAGCGATTGCTGTATGAGTCGTACGATTTTTGAATCAAGCACGGGCAACGCCGGGCCATGCTGCTTGTCTCTTAATAAATGTTGTCTTTCTTATATTTCTCCTAAATTCTGTTCCACCATCAATTTACTCAAGCTAAGTATGTCATGCGTTGTTTTCTTCTGTCTTTCTTGACTTCAATCTGTTATGTGAGTATCAGATTTTCCTATCCGTCTTTC
>OZ038487.1:42093559-42098559 GCA_964036315.1 Acanthosepion esculentum
GACAGAAGGGGTAAAATTGTTCAGGAAAGCCAGGCTGAAGGGTTAAGTTGGTTTTGCTTTCAATCAGAATCTACCCTTAAAAATCTATTTTAAACTAGTCCCAAGAGTTTGCGGCAGAAATAAACTGAGGCAAGAGGGAAACAGACGTGAATTAATTTAATGTCAAAACAAATGCGTTTGAATCCCGACAGACACGAGGGCTCTCATATATATATATATATATATATATATATATATATATATATATATATATATATATATATATATATATAACATAATGAGAAGACTTGGGAATTTTAAATCTGTATAAATATTTCAATAGTTAAAAAAGATTTTTTTTAGATATAGTTAAAAAAAAAAAAATTTTTAAACAACATCTAAAATATTATCGTTAGATTTACGTTAGAAATATTCAAACACAGTTGCATTCCACATCACGTGACGTCCACGTCTCGCGACGGACGCTACTTGTAAACAAACTTCTGTAGACAGTTATTTAATTTATTTCTGACGAAAGATCGGGGCAGATCTGAAATATCAAATATATATATATAAAAAAATATAAATATATACTTTCACAAAAAAAACATTCAATTTTTTTAAATTTGCAACTTTTCAGTTGTTTTCTCAATATTATATATATATATATATATATATATATATATATATATATATATATATATATATATATATATATACCTATTTTTAATCTATTTATTCCAATTTTCATATCATTCTATTTATTCCAATCTTTTAATTAATTTATTTATTCTAATTCTTATTTTATCCCTCGATCCATTCAATTAAAACTCTTAAAATTCTTAATATCTATCTATCTATCTATCTATCTATCTATCCGGTGTTTACTCATTCCCCCACGAGAATGAGATGTGGCACAAGGTCTTTTTAAAGTGGGGACACGAGCGTGTGCACGTCGGTTGCGCTGGCCTCGGTGCGAGCACCGACCCCCCTCTTGTGCAATGGGCGGGCGCGCCCTCAAGCAGCTGTTCCCCAGGGCTGGGTACCTCTCAGTATTATTTTATCAGTTGCCCCTCTGCCCTTTGACAGAGAAGCCCCTGAGCGCCCTCTATCCAAGGACAGAGACGCAACTGAATATCTATCTATCTATCTATCTATCTATCTATCTATCTATCTATCTATCTATTGTAATATTTAAAAATCTGTCTACCAATCTGAATAAAAAAAACATGACATATATTCTATCGGAAGGAAATTATACAAGATAAACTATAATATAAAAGTATATTTTTTTTGCATAATTACGTATATATCCCTGACCAAATGCATGTTATTTAAACTACATAAGAATTTATGATACCATTTTAAATATTTACCGCGATTTGTGTTAACACTTACAAAGATAATGCAAATATTTCATTAGCCCACCTAAAATAATTGTTTATTTGACGTTATTGCTGACAGGTGTATGGCCCATTCAGTTGAGAAACACGCAGGTTTATTTATATTTTGTTAGAAATGATTTGCATTTCATTTTATTGCAAATGGAACAAATTTTATTAAGAGATATTAACGAAAATAAAAGAAACCGTTTGATACCCTCATTCGGAGCGGCATTAACGTTAGTTAACAGGACATCAAGGCATGCATAATTTACGAGTAATCACAGCGTTACAAAGGTAAGAAATATATAAATAAGTACGTCTGCAAAAATGATAATGTTATGATAGATAAGATTTGAAAGACACACAGATATGTATATATATATATATATATATATATATATATATGTATATATATATATATATATATATATATGTATATATATATATATATGTATATATTTCATTAAAAACGACTGACAAGGTGCTTTTATTTAGTTTTGTATATAATTTCTCGTGCGATCTAATAAAGTTTTTCTTTTCAGAGGATAAATTATATAAAAATTGTCCGAATGTTCTTTTCCGAGCGCTTTCGGCTATACATTTAGCCATTATCAAGGATTATATTTCAACTGTTAGAATTAGAAATAGTTTGTGTGTGTTTTATAAAGTGATTCCTTTTTTTGTTTCAAAACACGGTCAAGATATTATGTCCATGTTCAAAGTTAATATTATTAAGGGTTGGTTTGTTTAATTTTATAAGTAAGGCTTCCATTATTTTTAGACTTTTTTTGCAAGTGGATGATGCTATTATATTAGTGTTGTCGACAAGTATATTCCGAATAGTGTCCGGTAGGTCTCCATGAATATTTAAATGAGATCTAATTGAGCTATTGTCAGAAAGGTGTAGGGTTAAAGGTGTAGGGTTAATCTGCGTAATTCGGACAATTTTTATATAATTTATCCTCTGAAAAGAAAAACTTTATTAGATCGCACGAGAAATTATATAAAAAACTAAATAAAAGCACCTTGTCAGTCGTTTTTAATGAAATGTGCTTGAAAGAAGGATTGCTGCCTAAATACACAAATATATATATATATATATATATATATATATATATATATATATGACAGGATAAAGAACAAACACGAAACATATAACATGCTTCACTTTATTAAAGTTTCACCAGAGAATGGGAAAAAACTTTTTTTCTAATATTATTATTTTTGTATTGTTTGATAATCAATGGTTAAGCTGGTTTCAAGGGAAATTGACTTGTCAAGAAGCGTTCATGAGTAAATTATAATATATATTTATATATATATATATATATATATATATATATATATATATATATATATATATATATATATATATATATATATATATATATATATATATATATATATATAGCAAGACTCTTCGGCAGAATTGAGTTACTGTCAGTCAGTCTAAATCTAAAAATAAATACGCTAAAATTCACCTTCAGCCGACGGCTTAGTGGTAGAATTTCCGACTGACGCCAATTCAGTCGGGTTTCGATCCTAGCTAGAGGCAACCGGGCGTCTAGCCACACTGATGAGCTGTGATACAGCGAAAAAGTCTGTCTGTGGGTGACAATAATATATATATATATGTAAAATAAATAGCATATATATATATATATATATATATATATATATATATATATATATATATATATATGTGTGTGTGTGTGTGTTAGGGAACAACTGGGGAACGTTTATAAATACAGGTGAGACATGCTAGATTTATAAACGTTCCCTATTTATTCTTCATCCTAACATATTTGATCCTAATTCATATGTACATATATACATTCTGTTATATATATGTATAAACACACACACGCATATACATATACATATGCGTGTGTATGTATGGGTGAATTTTATTACTTTAAACAAAATTTTCAGTGGATAAACGTATTTGAATAGACAATCCGTTTATTTATTATGCAGTATACAGCTTTATTTCTGTGTGCCGGTCAGGAAATGCAGTCTCGAATTTTTATGCCGGTAAACGAAAACAAATAAATATACTGCTTAATAAACAAATGGAGTGTTTAACCAGTTTTGAGTATCCATTAAAAATAATGCTTGCAGTGGTAAAATCTGTCGGATTAATAAAAAAAGTCACTACTTCTGGAATATATATATATATATATATATATATATATATATATATATATTTGTCATCCACAGACAGACTGTGTCGCAACTCATCAATGTGGCTAGACGTCCGGTTGCCTCTAGCTAGGATCGAAACCCGACTGACTTTGCGTCAGTCGGAACTTCTCCCACTAAGCCGTCAGCGCACGGTACGGGATAAAGGTGAATTTTAGCGTGTTTATTTTTAGATTTAGATAAACACACAGTGACTGACAGTGACTCAATTCTGCCGAACTGGAAAACATATTTTTTAGGTAAGAAAATCAGGTACTGAAAATTGTAATTAAAAATAGCAAAATTTGCGCAGGATACTATATACCCATGGTTAGTGTTCTAGGGTTAAAATCAGTACTGTTATTTGGTGGCGCCCATCTCCTCTCCAAGTAACAACTGATACATTGCACTATTTTTACAGTGTGCCAGAAGTTATCTTCGATTTGATTTACTGGGAGAAGTCAGTTCATGCCTTTTCCAAGAGAACAGGATCACGACAGAGAAGTAGATAAGATTACCTATCGTCCGGTTCTCACTCTTCCCCGTTCTTTTGAACAGGAGTTAAGCCTCAGACTTTGTTTCCTGCTTAGGATTGGGTTTCCGGTTCATTTTAAAGTCTACTTCAACATTCTGCTCCTAACGTCTCCGTCTGAACTCTGAAACTTTGTTCGCTAATTAAATCTTCGCCTCTTCAAGTATAGAATTAGCTGTCAATCTTTCCTGTTATCTTTCTCATTCTGACGCTGATAAAACGCCACACAGTAACTCTCTACCTTGAGTGGCACTTGGGCCTTGTATTTGGTGAATATTAGTAAAAGAAGAAAAAACCCCCAAGAAAAACAGGAAGTAAACACAAACTACCACAGCAGGAGTTTTGAATTCGGTTGGGCGATTTCAACTTCGCAACCATCATAACGATTCAGTCAGTTATGTGCCATGCGTGATACACGCTTAGGCGATCATGTATCTTTCGATACATGACTGAAGAGGCAGATTTTTTTCCAGCAGTAGGTTGCCATTTCTTTCTACGGTAGACCAGTTGTCATCCAAGGCTATAGAACCCGGTCTGTCCTATTTACCCATAGCTGGGTTGGGGAGAAGAGGATTCATACCTTTCCCAAGGGTATTAGCACGTAAGTGAATGTAATGGATTCGACTGGAATTCGAACCCAACCCGAGCTGCTATCCAATATTCAACCGTGCCTCTAGAGTAATTAATCAATAATAAAAATGAAAAAGAAAATATTATTTTTTATTATTTTTTTTCAAACGCCAGAAGATGCTCAGTCAGTTATGTGCCATGCGTGATACACGGTTAGGCGATCATGTATCTTTCGATACATGACTGACGAGGCAGATTTTTTTTCCCGCAGTAGGTTGCCATTTCTTTCTGCGGTAGACCAGTTGCCATCCATGGTTATAGATCCCAGTCTGTCTTGCTATTTACACACAGCT
>OZ038487.1:42118559-42121059 GCA_964036315.1 Acanthosepion esculentum
CGGCCTGAATGTCCGAGAAATTTTCATAGAAAATCTTCGTTCTCCGACAGGAATCGAACAGGTATCCTATACGGAACCGTCATTTCGCGTGACGTGCCTTAACCTTTCGGCCACAGAGAAGCGTCTGGTTAGCAAGGTCGATGTTACTATCTTTAAACTTAAATCTTCCATGAATCTCTTCTATTCATATCTGCTCTTAGTGTATCAAATGTAAACAAATGACGTCATACACATTGGACATTCAAAAATGTGTGTGTGTATATATATATATATATATATATATATATATAAAGGACTCAAACTTTTGTCATATATATATATATATATATATATAATATATTATAATAATATTTTTAGTTTTTAAAAATATGATTCCTCCGCTACATAAGAGTTCTCATGTTTCAAAAGCGAGAGCCGAGACCCCCTAACATAATTTTAAAAATATTATTATAATATAAGCTCTACTTCTGTATGGAGCACTGTCCTTTTGAAAATAAAGCTAAATATTAAGGAACACCGGATTATCTACCTAACGTGTTCTTTCCTATTTCACTGCACACCTGCATATATATATATATATATATATATATATATATATATATATATATATATATATATATATATATATATATATATATATCAGGAAGTAGAAGGGAAGATTATGAGTAGAAGGAAGATAAATAACGATTAACACTTAACTTGAATAGGTCCAGATTGTAGTTTTCAAAAAGGTATGTAATTGTAAGGAGTTTATTTGAACAAGTAGCAGTTCTTTTGAAAAGGCTGTCTGAGAGGAAATTCATTCTTACAATAAGAATACGGAAGAAAAACCTAGACTTTTTAAATTTAAGCGCAATTCTAGACGAGCGTCGAGATCAGTATCTCTCTATATTTCAGAGATGAGGTATTATGTACACTGTTTACATTATTCGGACTATTGTCCTCATCTTCTCCACTGCCTTAACAACGGGTATTGAACTCACACACTTTGGGTCATGTCACTGGATCTAACCAACGCTTTTATCCACTGTGCCATGTGTCTGGTTAAGGCAGTGGAAAATTTGCAGAGGGGAATTAACAGGAGATAACTGATAACTGACATCCATTAAACATGACACGTGGAACTAGAACAGTCTACCCGAGTGAGCGAAATAAAGGGTTAAGTTCGACATTTCAACCACCTGAAGAAGGCCGGAGCGTACAACGGCCGAAACGTTGTAATAAATATGGCGACAAAGATGAGGACAATAGTCCGAATAATGTAAATAGTGTAGCGCCGAGATGTCACCAATTTACAGTTGAGTTGGCTAGATAGAACCGTATATTCTATGCCGTCAGTTTCTTTTTTGGCATTTCTCGTGTGTGGAACTCCCTTCTGGCTTCATACTTTCCAGCCAACTTTATTCTGCAAAAATTTAAATGCGACGTCAATCGCTATCTATCGTACTTTTGATTACTCTTTCCTCTTCCCGCTCATTATTAATGTTTCTGTTCCTAATTATTCCACACTCTGTAACCCCTTGCGTCTTAGTGGCTTTACTGCCTTGCATGGAGTGAAACCCATTTAAAATATGTGTATGATTCGAGTCCGAAGGTGTAGCACAGAGATACCTAGCTGTAAAGGTCTGAACTGGTGGAACTAATAAGGGGAGCTCATCTGAACATTTGACATGGAAATTTGATATGCTTGCGACGTTACGTCTGAAGGTGACAGGTCCAAGAATGGAATAGCGATAGACTTGCGACATGCATATATGGGAAAGAGGTGACAGGGTGGAAATTAAGTCATCGCCTACAAGATTTTGGACTTTCTCAAGGCTAAAAAGTGTCGATTTCGCTGCGCCAAATCAGATATGGCAGCAATACTCCATTTTTAATAGGAGTAGATAGATTCGCATATCGTCCGGTTCACAATCCTCCCCAGAAAACAGGCGTGTAGCGGTATACTCCTTGTTTCCTGTTTAGGCTTGGATTTCCGGTTCCTTCTAAAGTTATTTTTTCTTTTTCTTTCACATCCGGTGACCCCTTGCGTTTTTGTGGCATTATCACTTTTGGTGGGTTGGTGTACCGGGTGAATCTCATTGCAAAAAAAAAAAAAAAAAACTTTGTTTTTGCATGTGTTTTGTTGGTTTCGTTTAGTATAATATATGGGTTATTTTGTTTAGTGTCTCTACGGGTTATTTTATGCCGAAATCTAAAATTTTTGTCCGTAATCTTATTCACTTATTTATTTAGATAATAATTGTTTTAGTGATACAACGCTCACTAATTAGCCCATATCTGTGAGGAAAAGACGTGGACTCATACTTCTAGCAAGGGTATTTGCGCCTGCGCGAATATGGCGAATTCAACCGGAACTGGAACTCGTCTTTCCGATTAACAATACCGGGCTATTATCCTTTACACCACGCACACATCCAAGCTAACAGCATCTGCTATTCCCAAGCGGTTACCCATCTAGGTAGTGATCTGGTTCGAAGTTGTTTAATTTCGTTGATCG
>OZ038487.1:42126059-42131059 GCA_964036315.1 Acanthosepion esculentum
GTTAATAAGCTTATGGGGGTGATTGAAGCAACTAGCTTAATCGTGTCACCATTTGTAGCCATTTGTCTTGAATGTTTAAGCGTAGAAAAGGGATTAGAGACAGGAGCGTTAAACAAGTAAACTGGCGCTATGGGTTAGACAGATTAACTTTTCTCAGCGCTTATCTTCTTTTGGTTAATCATGGAAATTGACCAGAATATTTGAATACCCCCCCAAAAAAAAAACCCCACTAAGATGAAGAAAAATATCTATCCAATACAAGGCTCAAGAATACCTCAAGGTACGTGGTTATTAAATGAAGTAGTAGTGTGTGTAGATTATGTAAGATAGATAACGACGGAACTTAGACTTAAAAAATTTAAGTTATGTAAGATAAATAAGAAGTTTAAATTATGTAAGATAGATAAGACTTAAAGAAGTTATGTAAGATAGATACGACTTTAAAAAGTTATGTAAGATAGATACGACTTTAAAAAGTTATGTAAGATAGATACGACTTTAAAAAGTTATGTAAGATAGATACGACTTTAAAAAGTTATGTAAGATAGATACGACTTTAAAGAAGTTATGTAAGATAGATACGACTTTAAAAAGTTATGTAAGATAGATACGACTTTAAAAAGTTATGTAAGATAGATACGACTTTAAAAAGTTATGTAAGATAGATACGACTTTAAAAAGTTATGTAAGATAGATAACGATTGAACTTAGACTTAAAGAAGTAAGATAGATAGAAGTAACATAGATAAGAAGTTATGTAAGATAGATAAGAGTTAAAGAAGATAAGATCGTATAGATCAGGGAAGCATCCTTTCGCGAGTTTATTCCACAAAGTAACTCTTCTTGGAAAGAAGTTGCCATGAATGGTACTTCCTTTTTAGCAATGGAACACGAAGGGAATGAGCATGTGTATGTGTTCTGTTGAAAGACGACCGACCTTCTCTACCCTAATTGTTGAACATGCATTCGTCCATCCACTATGAGTAGTATATCTGCTTATCGGAACGATCCTCGCAAAGTGGGTTGCAAGGTATAGCGTTTGAGACGTACGCATTGGCTCACTACACTATGGTATTCGCTGTTACGCATTGTTAATCCATGTTTATCATGTGATTAAATCTGTTCTTCATTCAACCTTTTCTTTCAGTGTTTCCTTACAATGTTATTCACCAGAACTACGAGCGTCATACGAACTTTATAACAGCATGTGAGCGTGTCCTAGATGTAAAGGTCTAATTTTGCGGAACAAAGTGCTTCAGACCGACTCGGCCACCAAGGTAGTCGCCAATCAAACAAGGCAGAATAGTGCTTTATATACGCAAATCCTTCCCAGATTCACGTCGGATCTAACGACGATTTCATCAGACCAGGGGGAACAGGTTCGAATTCTGTCGCAGAGTGTATATATTTTTTAATAAGATTTCTCGAATATTCAAGCACGAATACGAAAATAAACAAATATACCGTTTAAAAAAATAAAATAAAAGGGACATTTACTCAAATATGGGCATCTACCTAAAATAATGTTTAAAGAGATAAAATCGGTCATATGAATAAATAAAAAAAGCCATCACTTTAGAAATTTCTTTGTTTACGCTTGGATACGAAACTGAGCAGATATGAATTTTCGATTTCCCCTAGCGAGAAGACAGTATTCCGATCTAACGATGGTTTTCTTTGTGCAGGTGGAACAGGTTCGAATCCTGCCGGGGAGCGGATCTATTTTTGAATAAGATTTCTCGAATATTCAGTACGGTAGGCAAAAATATAATACATATACTGTTTAATAAATAAACGGAGCGTCTACTAAAATATGAGTATCCACTAAAATTAACGTTTAAAGTGATAAAATCTGTTCGAAAAAAGAATCCATTACTTTTTTTAGAAATTGCTTTGTTTACGCTTGGATACGAAACTGAGTAGATATGAAATTTCGAGTATCTCTAACAAGAAGCCAGTATTCAGCCTTGTTTGTTTGGCAAAAGTTCTTCGTGGCATAATCAGTTTAAAGCACGTCCGATCTCACGATGGTTTCCTCTCTCCAGGAGGAACAGGTTCGAATCCTGCCGGAGAGTAGACAAAAATATAATAAATATACTGTTTAATAAATAAACGGAGCGTCTACTAAAATATGAGTATCCACGAACAATAACGTTTAAACTGCTAAGATCTTTCGAATTAATAGATTAAAAAAAACATTATTTCTTTAGGAATAGCTATCCTATTACAAAAGTTAATAAAACAAAGGTAAGAACGAAAACATTTTATCGGATATGGTGTTCATAAATGAAGCTTTCAATAAGGAATGAACCCGACTGGATTTCGATGCTTTGGGTATAATGAAAAAAAAAAGGTCAGTTTTGCCGAATGAGCAACTACCACTATAGTCGCTTGCGTAGTGAGTTGTAATTAAATAAAGTTGAGGAGAAAGATTTTTTTTCTTGATTGTATTGTTGAAAGTCACTAGTAATTTAATGAAATCACAATGTTGACAGACAGTTCGACTGAGTTAGTGTTCCTTGAGGGTCCGCGCATGCACCCTAAGGGGCTACCAGCAGGGGACTTGTCTGCTAGACAATAAAAGCCTAATTTTAATTCTATTCAAATAATGTCTTCACTTCTATTCAGAAATAAATAAAATAAATAAAATAAAATCACCAATTGACCTTTTCTTCACATTTCAGTTCATTTTGGTTTTGGTAGGGTTTTCTCTCTTTATTTCCAAATATAATTACGCCAAGAAGACCTTTAAACATTGTACGTTCGTTCATCCACACACAAAATTAAAAAAAATATATATACATATATATATATATATACAAAAATTTTTTAAAAGACATATGAAAGACTGAATGCAAAAGGAAAAAGAATTCAGATAAAGTAGATTAAGCCCCGGGGAGTGGGGATCTCGAACTCATACATTCAAGTTAAGAGAGCCAGGTGTCACGTCATTTGTCTTTTTGTGAGAGGTCTTCTTCGTGGGGTTTCCGATCCCAACGGTAACGGATTCATTTAGTATTTGTTTGCGTATCTGACGTACGTCAGTGAATCATATAAGAGAGAATAACGTTGTAGCGAAATTATTATATTCACTGGAGTTGAATTCTTTTCGAAAAAATAGTTTGAATAGGAGTAAATAAGGGAGTATAAAAAGTATTGAGAAAAGTATAACTAATTCAAACTGACTAACAAAACTACGAATAGTACAAGGCCTGATAGTCTTTGAAAGTAATTAGTAATACTAACGACAATGATAAATCTAAAACATTTTAGTTGACCTGTCTTTAGTTAACATATAGCATTTATTAACAAATACTAGAAAACAATGCTGATAGCATGCAGTATTTGATGACACGAAGAACACTTACGCAAAGTTTAACTTGGGACCAAGCAAAAAAAAAAAAACAACAACAAAAAAAGATAAATTTTTCACTGGACACCGTTATTACCGTAATTGAATCATTGATTTGTCTTTACGGCTTATCAACCTTTTGTAGGTTATTTAAAGCCGGAAAATATATAGTAGAAGGTTGATTACTGGTTTAGTTTGGTTTGGTTTGTTTTACGGCATATCACCCTCAATGGGTTATTTAATACCAACAAGATTTATATTTTCTAAAAATGAATGTCTGCTAATATTTTTCTTCAAAAATGCATTGCTGGTAATAATCTTTTACAAAAATGTATTACTGATATTAAAACCTATTTTTACACTTACATAGTGATTTGACCCCAGTTTGGCGGTCAACTATTGCTCATAGCTGGGATCCTAACAAGTGCTACCATCCCGGGTCAGGGTGGACCTGGGAACACCAGCATTTAAGAGGTGGTTCCACCTCCTGATCAGAAGCCTTGCTACCGTATGTAGTTTATCACCTTACCCAGGACGCGGATGTAGTTTATCGTCATACCCAGGACCCGTATGTATTTGACGTCTTGCCCAGGACGCGGATGTAGTTTATCGTTATACCCAGGACGCGTATGTAGTTTATCGTCTTACCCAGGACGCCTATGTAGATTATCGTCGTACCCAGGACGAGGATGTAGTTTATCGTCTTGCCCAGGACGCGGATATAGTTTATCGTCATACCCAGGACGCGGATGCAGTTTATCGTCATACCCAGGACGCGGATGTAGTTTATCGTCTTACCCAGGACGCGGATGTAGTTTATCTATATACCAAGGACGTGGATGTAGTTTATCGTCATACCCGGGACGCGGATGTAGTTTATCGTCTTACCCAGGACGTGAATGTAGTTTATCTACATACCAAGGACGTGGATGTAGTTTATCGTCATACCCGGGACGCGGATGTAGTTTATTGTCTTACCCAGGACGCGGATGTAGTTTATCTACATACCAAGGACGTGGATGTAGTTTATCGTCATACCCAGGACGCGGATGTATTTTATCGTCTTACCCAGGACGTGAATGTAGTTTATCGTCTTACCCAGGACGCCGGTGTAGTTTATCGTCATACTAAGGACGCGGATGTAGTTTATCGTCTTGCCCAGGACGTGGATGTAGTTTATCGTCATACCCAGGACGGGTTGCTTACTGTACCCGGTGTTCCAAATGATATCTTCAATATTTACCGTTTCCATAAAAAGGAAGAATTCGGCATTCATTAACCGCGGATCTGGTGCTAAGTTCGGTTGAAAATTGTAAAAAAAAAAAGTTTCTCTTAAGATAAATTATCAGGAAAATATGGAGAGATTATCAGGAAAATAGTTTTCTCAAACTGTTATAGGCTTTTTCAGTATTGTTCGTGTGGTTCCATCCTAACCTTTTGTTTCAAGTATTGTAGAACGATAACATCTTGATGATGTTATTATTTTCTCTTCGAGAAAATACACACTTTTTTTTAAATATCCATTTTTGTTGTTGATGTTGAAAGTCTACGTGTAATCTATTTTAACCATATATAGATCGCTTATAACAAATTTAGCATAGGAGATAAGGAAATTGAATATAGAATATGCTGCGCTATCGGATAGTTT
>OZ038487.1:42136059-42138559 GCA_964036315.1 Acanthosepion esculentum
TGAAAGAAAAAACATCACATAAGCAAAAAAAAAAAGAAAGAAAATCCAGAACAAAACAAAGAAATCAATAATCTATAATTATTGTGTGTGTGTGTATGTATATATATATATATATATATATATATATATATATATATATATATATATATATATATATATACCTACATACATATATATACATATATATATATATATATATACATATATACATATATATATACACATATATATATATATACATACATATACACACACACACACACACACACACACATATATATATATATATATATATATATATATATATATATATAAACACTTTATTAATCAAAATTCCCTTGGTCGCACTTCTTAATAACAACATAAAGAGGTTTACTATATAACTTTGTTTTTATTATGTTTGGGTCTTTTTATCATCAGCTAAGCTCAGTTTTAGTGAATCTTTGGAATATCTATAAATATCGAAAGACTTAAATTTCTCACGTCAAATTTCGAAAATATACTTTTCGGCTCATCTTGTAAGATAAACTCTTGAGTCTTTCAAATAATGATTGTTAGTCTGAGTCTATGCACGTATGTACAATGACTGATATGAAATATCTAAACAAAGTATATAAAATGAAATTTCTTTTTCTTATGTGCTTCTTTCAGTAAGAATATCATCAAGACAAACTGAAAAAAAATTGTTACCGTGCTATATATATATAGAGAGAGATAGTAATTCATCAGCAGCAATACGCATCCATTACCGAGATTCGAACCCGGAGTGTTTCGATACAACGGAAGCGACATACCAACTGTACCAACAGGCGTCGATGACAAAGAAGAAGATGAATAGACAATCTGTTGGGTTATGAATACTTGGATGGGTATCACCACGGAACTTGTGGGTAGCGGCGCTATATCGAGTCTATTCAGTTTCATCTTCGTCGGCGAGGCCCGTTGGTACAGTTGGTATGACACGTGTGTTGCGGGTTCGAATCTCGGTAGTTGATGCGCACTGCTGATGAGTTCTAAAATGGGACGAAATGGCCGTCCAGTCCATTCAGAATTCTGTTGAGGATTCTTCTACACTTGATGAATTACTATAATGATTTGCATAAATCCCCAAAATTCTATTATTTATATATATATATATATATATATATATATATATATATATATATATATATATATATATATATATATATATGAGTGTGTGTGGCTAGACGTCCGGTTGCCTCTAGCCAGGATCGAAACCCGGCTGAATTGGCGTCAGTCACAGTCGGACATTCTACACCTAGGACGTCGGCGGACGGCATGGTCGAATGTGAACTGCTGCGATAACTCGATTCGCTTTACCGAAGAGTCTTGCTATATATATATATATATATATATATATATATATATATATAGCAAGACTCTATATATATATATATATATAGCAAGACTCTATATATATATATATATATATATATAGCAAGACTCTTCGGTAAAGCGAATCGAGTTATCTATCTATCTATCTATCTATCTATATATATATATATATATATATATATATATATGTAATTTTTATAGTGTATAAAAATTTATAAATCCTTTTCGCCTTTATACCTATATATATATATATATATATATATATATATATATATATATATATATATGAAGGCCAAAAGGATCTATAAATTTTCATACACTAGAAAAATTTACTTTCGCACCGCTGATAAATGCAACGAGAAAAAACCTCGATGAATACAGATTTAAAAAAAAAACAACAAAACATTCAGTGGTTTAGTTTCTCACGGTAATGATTTAGCCATCATTTCGATTTAAAAACAAACTACGAATCTAATTAAAACGGAAAGCAATTAACTAAGACGAAAGTGTATAGAATATATTTTAATCGCTAGTTCTTCCGGAATAAATTCACGTCCAGGTTTTTACAGTATTTTACATTTCCTGGCAGATCTTCTATTAGCACAATGTGGGAGACTTAATAACAAAAGTGATAAAATCAGAAACAAACAGAGGAAAAAGGAACTGAACTATATACACCAACATATTTAAAAAAAAAACATTTTTAGAACAAAACATCAGCGTCTCATCTCCTCCGTGTGTATGTGCAATCGCATCAATATAAACGACACATTAGTCCGAAGAAGTCCAAAAGAACGAAATACATCAGACATTTTGTCACTGATTTTCCTAATATACATGCGCGCACATACATACATACATACATACACACACACACATATATACATATATATAGATATGTGTGTGATTCATTAAAGACGACAGACAAGGGACTGCAATTAAGCTTTTATTTCATTTTTCTTATGTTCGAACAAGTGTTTTGTATTTTGGGCTCAGAGTGTAGAAACTGTTCAAATGTTCTATAATTCCGAACGCTTTCGGCTGTACTTTAGCCATTGTCAAGGATGATTTTATTTTTTACTTCTTAATTGGGTGTATTTGTTATGTGTATGTTTTTAGAGATATGGGTATGTTTTTATTTTCT
>OZ038487.1:42146059-42158559 GCA_964036315.1 Acanthosepion esculentum
TCGTGAGCATGAAACTGCCACCCAGTAGATAAGGTTTAATATTGGAATTAAACTTAAATACTGCTGACCAGTTTCGAAACATAGTAATTTCTGTGTCGCGATGGAATCATGTTTAAAAAAATAATTATAATCTATCTATCTATCTCTCTCTCTCTCTCTCTCTCTCTCTCTATATATATATATATATATATATATATATATATATATATATAGGGTGCGATGGGTAAATTGTTGGCAATTAATATTTTTACTTTAGCGCATGCGCGTTGTTTGTTTCGGATTTTCTTGACAGCACAGTATTGTAGTGCCAGTTGGACACCGTCTGTGAGCAAAAGCGTACTATGATGAAATTCACTTCGTCAGAAATTTGGAAACAGCATAGTGTACTGTTTGGCATTCGCGCCGGCTGGAAAATTCAATACGAACATTGCAGAGTGTTTGCGCATAAATCAGAGAATTCGGAAAGAGTTGGATGAATCTAATGATGGTTACGAAGTTGTCTAGAGTAACCACTCGTGATGGCGACATTATTCCTTCATCTTACCACAGGGCACCCGATACAACACGGAGGTTAACATCAAGTGCCATGAGGGGATAGTGCTGCATTGGGTCAAGAGGTCTCTGCACAATGCCACTCAGGCAGGTGAACCCAGTCATGGCTGTCAGACAATTTCTGCGACCATATCACCTCTAACATCTGGGCACCTAACTCACTGAACTGAAACCCCTTGCTTATTATGCGTGGGTCGCAGTTGAGCGAGAGACCAATAAAACAAAGATGAACTCAAGGCAAGGATTATGGCAGCATTCACCAACTTAAACAAGGAGATTGTCCAGAAGAGCTGCAGGAGATTCCGAACTCGTTTGGAGGCCGTGGTTGAAGCCAACGGCGATTTTACTGAATAAATTTACTTTTTAGTATTTTAAGATATTGTATGTAATTTTGGTAAATATGTCTGTTAAAATGAGTTGTCAGTATTATTTGCATTTCTGCGCAATTTAGACGACAATATATCCATCGCAATATATATATAGATACATACATACATATGTGTGTGTGTGTGTGTGTGTGTGTGTGTGTGTGTGTGTGTGTGTGTGTGTGTGTGTGTGTGTGTTCATCCATAGACGGACTGTTTCGCTGTCACTGCTCTTTGGTATGGTTAGACGTCCAATTAGTTCAAGCCAGGATCGCAACTCGACCGCTTTGACATCAAAGATATATATATATATATATATATATATATATATATATATATATATATATATATATATATAGGTTTACTTAGTTTGCTTTACTAAGCGTATTAAGCACTTTGCTTAGTTATTTTTGCTTTACTCGTGTCGGAGGTTTTTTTCTTTGGACTCTGAACTTGCCCGAAGTACATGTTCTTAGTTCTTTCTTTTTTTACCCTTTTTCCCCCCTTGATTTTAGTTTGTTCATTTACAAGCTGAAACATCTACGGTTTTGCCGGACGAGTATAGCTGCTTACATTTATAAGATTATTAGTATATATATATATATAAATATATATATATATATATATATATATGCTAATAATAAATATATATTCCATTAGTTAAGACAGTATGATACACGGCTTAAGTTTTAATTATATATATATATATATATATATATATATATGGGTGTGTGTGTGTGTGTGTGTGTGTGTGTGTGTGTGTGTGTGTGTGTGTGTAATTAAAACTTAAGTCGTGTATCATACTTCTTAACTAATTGAATATATATATATATATATATATATATATATATATATATATATATATATATATATATATATATATATAAAACTCAAGTCGTGTATCATACCTTTAACTAATTAAATACATACATACATACATATATATATATATATATATATATATATATATATATATATATATATATATATATATATATACATATATATATGTATATATATGGAATTAAATCTTAAGTCGTGTATAATGCTTTCTTAACTAATTGGATATATATCTATATCTGTATATATATATATGTGTGTGTTTGTAAATAAAACTTAAGTCGTGTATAATACTTTTTTAACTAATTGAATAAATATATATATATATATATATATATATATATATATATATATATATATATATATATATATATATATATATATATATATATGTAATTAAAGTCGTGTATCATACTTTCTTAACTAATTGAATTAGTCAATACAAAACAGTCAAAAAGTAACTAAAATCATCACATTGTAATCATTTGTATAATAATTCATTTGCCGAATTAAAATTCATATCAATGAAGTTCATTTCTGGATATTTTAAAAAATTATTTTTTCGGTTTTTTCTTTCTTTCTCTTCATTTTTTAAATCGTTCTTTATTTTTCATGTTTACCTTCACACGTTAAATTTCTCCCTTTATCTTTAAACTTCTTTAAGCGCCTTTTTTTAAATTATCAAACTACACCATTTTTCTCTAGATGTATTTTCTCACTAACCTCACCCTTTTCGTCGTCTTTCCACTTCCATGCAACTTCCCCAAATAGCCGCCTTAAAATTAACTAACCACAGCTTTCCTTCTTCATCTTATAGTTTCTTCCTTTCTTTCTTCTTGCACCCATTGTGGTCTCTCTTCTTCTTTTCTTTCTCTTCATGCCTCTTGTTGCTGTTCTTGTTGTTGTTGCTTTTCTTCACCTCTTTCTTCTTCTTCACCTCCTCCTCCTCCTTCTTCTTCTTCTCATTCTTCTTCTTCTTCTACTCCTCCTCCTCCTCCTTTTTGACGAGAATATATTGGAATAATCAAGTTGTTGATATTTCATACTACAGTGTAACCCGGATATAAGAGAAACCCGGATATAAGAGAGATTTTATCTGGTCCCAAATTAGAGCCTGTGTTAATGTATATATATATATAATAGACCAAACCCGGAAATAAGAGACTTCTCCGGTCCCGACATCTCTCTTATATCCGGGTTACACTGTACTTCAAATAAAAGGTTAGCAAAGAAGCCTCGTCCGTCAATACTAGCAAGAGCTATAACAGCTACTGGACATGAGAAAGCTATTTCTTAAAAATATGTTTTAAAAAGTTTTTATAAATTTCAACCGACCGCAGTACTGGCTGCTCGGCCAGTGGATGCTGAATGTTTCCTTATAAGGAAAAGGCTATTATTACCATTTCTATTCTGCTTTCAATTTCCTACAGTTTGAGTTTCAGCCTTTTCCTCATTTAGCACTTTTATACTTATTCAGCTTCTCCCCTTCGTCTCCTTATCAGTACTGCTTTTTCTTCTTTTTTTCTTTTTATTCCTCCTTATTCTCCTTCTTACGTTACTTTCTTCTATTTCCTCTTTCATCCTTTCCCTCCTCCTCATTTTTTTTGTCCTGCTATCCTGTAGTATATAATATACTTTATAATAGGCAAACTAAGCATCCGGTCTAATTATGAAGACTAATTGAAATTTTTAGCCTTTTTGGATGCCATCAGAAAAAGCAGAGAGAAAAAAAAAAAAAAAAAAGGAAAAAAAAGAAAAGCAAATCGACCAAATCACTTCCTTCTCGTTCGTCTAATTACAACAAGGGGGCGCTGGTGGCAGGGACATCAACCAGGCATTGGGCTAGCAATTATATATAACAATGGCGTATATTAAAATAATCTTACCAAAAATAAGATGATCTCGGATAAGGTACAAATTAGACTATATTCACTTAGCACACATACGCACGCACGCACGCACACACATACACACATATATATATGCATATTAAAATAGACATGACGAATGGAACAGACACGTATTAGCTCACACATACAAACATAAATATATTCGTGTATGTATGTGTGTGTGTGTGTGTGCGTATACCTGTAGGTAAATCAATAAGTCAACAGTCTTTTGATGAAAAAATGCCTTTATTTTAGATAATAAATAGTTATTTTTCAACATAATCTCTTTCTTTTTAGATGTACTTCTGTGATGAATAATAAAATTATCCGTAAATCATTTTCCTTTGATTTGCAGATTTTTTCCCTTTGTCACTCTTTTTCTTTCCTTCTTTGTCATTCGTTTTTTCCTTCATTGTCATTTTTTCTTTCTTTCTTTGTCATTCGTTTTTTTCATTCTTTTTTCTTTCCTTCGTTGACATTCGTTTTTCTTCCCTTCTTTCTCATTCGTTTTTCTTTCCTTCTTTTTCAGTCTTTTTTTTATCTTTTTCTATTTTCTGCTGTTTCTTTATTCTTTCGTTTTATCGGGTTTTCTTGTTTTTTTCTTTACTTTTTCGTCTTTTTTTCCCCTTTTTTATTTTATTCGTTTACCGGCTTTGTGACTTTTGACTTTTTAATTTCAGATTTTAATTCTCTCGTTATTTCTATTTACTCTTTCTTTTTCTTTTTTGTCTCTTTTTCTTTCTGTTTCCTTGTCTTCTTTTCATTCTTTATCTTTCTTTCATTCTTTTTTCTTTATTCCTTCCCTCTTTCTTTCTTTCTTTCTTTCTTTCAATTCATCATTTTTGATATTTTCTTATTTTTCCTTACTTTTAATTTTTCTTTGTTTTCTTCTTTACGTTTCTCATATTTTCTTTCTTTCTTTCTTTCTTTCTTTCTTTCTTTCTTTCTTTCTTTCTTTCTCCTCCATCAACAGTTTGACTTTCCCTTTATTTTACGTGGTCAAAATCTCTTGTGCCTCACTTTTCTTTTAACTTGTCATAGCTAACATACATGACTTTCTGGCAATATAACTGTTATCAGCATAATAATCTTGGAAAATGCACCAACCAATCTTTTCCTCCGGTCAGCTGTGGATTAAATAGCAGGGTAGACTAGATGGCCAGCCTTGGGTGAATACTTAAGACGATTCTGAATTCAGAACTAAGGAGAAGACACTTCATTTTTCAAGAATTTTCAGCGTTTTTACAAGTATTTACAGTCATTAAAGTAAATTGTGGAGAGCTATATTCTCCTTTATCCTGAAGTGACGTTGCATTAAAAATTTAATAAAATGCGAATTCTTCTTCTTCTTCTTCTTCTTCTTCTTCTTCTTCTTCTTCTTCTTCTTCTTCTTCTGTGCCGTATCCCTTTAGGACGTTGGCGATAAGCGATACCCACAATTTATTGTCTTTGTAGCTCTTAATAAATTGTGTTTTTTATCCCTCCGAAACATTGTTCTGCAATTGCCTTAACCTAGAAAGGGTTACTAAATGAGGAATAACCAAAAGGGAGCTTGAAAATGAAATGGTAATGTTTATAACATCAACAAAATACAATACTCGCCAGCGGCGTGAAGTAGGTAAACCACTGCTAGTGGTGGTCTACTTAGACGGCATATTACTCCCACTTACAATAATGTCCAACGATTTATGAGGCTTGGGACATACCCAGGTACGGTATATAACAGCCATTTATTTACTTAAACTCGCTAGCTAGATGATACGTTGTTTTCAGATATCATGTAATAATTCAGTACTCTTTTCTTTGTTTCTAAAGAAATTTTCCTTTTTCTTAATACTTCTCTTATCCTTTGGAAGACATCTTTCTCTATCCCAATACGCTTCGTATTTCAGTGTCGTATCTTACGTAGTCTGTTAAAACACTTCCCAAATAGTTAAATTGTTCCACTTGTTTGATTTTGGTATCCCCAATTTGTAATTTGTATGTTGGGTTGTCCCTTTTGCTAACTACCATACATTCTGTCTTACTAACCTTAAACGCTTCTTTAGTTTTTTACTCATTAATCTCCGTTTTTTCTCTCTTTTTTCTTGTCTTCAATCCGTTTCATAGTTTTTGTTTCTTTATGTTCATTCTTTTCTTTCCTTCTCGTCTCCCGATTTACTTTTTTTTCATTTTCTCTCCGCCATTATTTCCTTTAATATTCATTGATCATTAGAAGTACCGCGAAAATTTCACGGTGTTCCTATTTGAATTTTATGGTGAATCTTAATTCTTAAGTTAATGATTGGCTAGTTCTACGACAATAAAATATACGTATAAATTCCTTTATCGTATCGTTAAATATTTAAGTTTGATAACTTTAACAAACTATTTCGATAACAATCATAAATATGAATTATGACCCTTGTTTAAAGAAGTAAATTTGGTACAAATGAAAATATTCGAAATTGATATTGTTTTCCATTTCACTGAGGCAGACGTTAAACAACTTCTACATTTATTTTCCTTTGCTTAATTCTCTCAGTGACACCAAGTGGCGTCTTTGATATGTCTGATATGATCAAAACGGAAGTGTCCATTATTTATGAGGTAATAGCGGCAAGAGACTTTAGAATTTCAATATTCCTTTTTCTTCTTTGATTTTCTTTCTTTGTTTTTTGTTCTTTCATTTTCTCAGTGAAACCAAGGAGCGTCTTTGTCTTTCCACGTGATCAAAACCGAATTCATGCGGCATTGGCAGGAGACGTTATATACGAGGGTCATTCAATAAATAAGGTGCATTTTTCGGTAAAACCCGGTATTAATTTTAACAAATACAATTATACGGTATTATATACGATACCGTATAATAAAATACAATTATACGGTATTATATACGTTACCGTATAATAAAATACAATTATACGGTATTATATACGATACAGTATAATAAAATACAATTATACGGTATTATTTATAGGTTTCTATCTGTAATCCATTAATTACATCAATGGCTTAAACCATCTTCATTTTTTAACTGTATTTTTCGTTGTATTATTTTCTTTTTTTTTCTAAATTTTTTCTTTCCTTTAGTCTTAATTTAGTATCGTATTTTCCTTTCTTCTTTTCCTATTCTTCGTTGCATTTTTTTCCTTTACTTCTGTCGAGTCATATCTAATTCTCAATACGGGAGTGAATCCTTTAAATTCTCATCAGAAGTAGAAGCAACAATGACGCAGTTCTACAAAGAAAAACTGAAAATAACATAGACTTAACATTTTAACAATGAGGAAGTTTTAAATAGAATAGAATAAAGAGACGGCGAAAATTTAACATTTTCTTTTTACGCCGTCCTGGGTACGACGATAAACTACATCCGCGTCCCGGGTAAGACGATAAACTACATCCGCGTCCTGGGTTTGACGATAAACTACATCCACGTCCAGGGCAAGGCGATAAACCACATCCGCGTCCTGGGTACGACGATAAACTACATCCGCGTCCTGGGTACGACGATAAACTACATCCGCGTCCAGGGCAAGGCGATAAACCACATTCGCGTCCTGGGTACGACGATAAACTACATCCGCGTCCTGGGTATGACGATAAACTACATCCGCGTCCTGGGTATGACGATAAACTACATCCGCGTCCTGGGTAGGACGATAAACTACATCCGCATCCAGGGTAAGACCATAAACTACAACCGCGTCCTGGGTAAAACGATAAACTACGTCCAACAGCAAAGCCTCTGATCAGAAGGCTTTGAGGAGCGTGGAATCACCTCTTAACTGCTAGTGTTCCCAGGTCCACCTTGACTCGGAGTGGTAGCACCTGTTAGGGTCCAAACTATGGGCAAATAGTTAACCCCCAAACACTGAAAGTGTAAAAAAAATAGGTTTTAATACCAGAAATACTTTGTGAAAAAAAAATATTACCAGCAATACATTTTTGAAGGAAAAATATTACCAGCTATACATTTTTTGAAGAAAAAAATATTACCAGCTATAAAAAATTGCCGGCATTAAATAACCCATTGAGGTTGATATGCCGTAAAACAAACCAAACCAAACCATTCTTTTTACTAATGTTCACCCAAGGCCAAAAAGACATTTAAGTTACGGCTTTTCTGAATTAGTTTGTTGTATAAGCGTACGAAGGGGGAGACAAAAAGTGAAGTTTATGAGGATTCCTAGGAAAGTTAATGGTTCACCCTGACCTTGAAGAAGTTTAGATTGTAGTAATCGGCAAAGCATCCTTGCAGGGGTCTCTGCCACAAAGTACCGGTTCTTAGAATGAAACTGTTCTATTGAAACTTCCCAAATGAATGGAAATGGTTCGCCCCAATGTACATGACATGGCGGGTCTTAACTTTTTTTAAAATCATTTTTCTTAAAGCAAGGCAATAAAGCTACTAAGACGCAAGCGGTTACTGAATGTTAGAAAATATGATAAAAATATACAATTACGGAGAGAAGACAGTAAACGAACAAGAATTAAGAAGACAGGAGATAACGATTATTATTGCATTTAAATTTTTGAAGATCACTCTTTCCAGAAGAGGAAGAAGCCAGAAGAAATTTCCAGATGCGAGATAGAAGAAACTTTCAGCATAGAACTTACGATTACATCTAGCAATTTCAATCGTTAAATTATGAAACCTTGCGGCCAGTCTAGTACTATGCTTAAATTCATTAAGTCTAGGTACCATAGTGGAAAGCTCGTCAGAATAATTACCATGAAAGTAGTCATAGAAAAGGCACAGTTACGGTGACGGGAAAATGACTGAAGCAGAGATACCATGTCAGGACCAATAACATTGCACATTCTCCTATGCTTTCTCTCTCTCTCTCTCTCTCTCTCTCTCTCTCTCTATATATATATATATATATATATATATATATATATATATATAGATTCCCAAGAGGATAGAATCCAGGGAGAACTCAATGTCCAGGACAGAGTAAGAGGTCTGATGATTTGGACCGTGATTACTATTACAATGTAATTAATCATAACC
Organism: Acanthosepion esculentum; assembly: GCA_964036315.1. Taxonomy (NCBI): domain Eukaryota; kingdom Metazoa; phylum Mollusca; class Cephalopoda; order Sepiida; family Sepiidae; genus Acanthosepion; species Acanthosepion esculentum. The sequence goes on from OZ038487.1 coordinate 42,154,705, forward strand.
ATGGAATATTAGTGTTTGAGCCTTTTATATTATATATATATATATATATATATATATATATATATATATATATATATATATATATATATATATATATATATATAAGCTATTTCAGTTGTGTGGTAATAGGCACCGGAAAGCGTTACATATTAATCCGAATGTTCTTTGGAATAACGAAACATCTCCAGTATTAAGTGATAGGGTGATGTACTTAAAATCAAAGCAAACAGCCTTGAACTGCCGCCTGATCTCTTTTACCGTAGTGAAGACTAGAAATGTTTTTACTTTTCTTTTTTTTATCATTCCACGCCAAATAAGGCAATAAAGCCACTAAAACGCCCTTGCGTTTTAGTGGCTTTATTGCCTTATTACTGAGTGTGGCTTTATTGCCTTACTGAGTGTGAAATAATATGAGAGAAGTATATAAGAACAATAAAGGAGCAGGAATTAAGAAGACAGAAGATAACGACTGGCATTTAAATTTAAATTTTTGAAGATCAAAGTTGACTGGAAAACAAGAGGCCAGATGAGAGTTCCACATGCACGAAGTGCGAAAGCTTTAGCATAGAACTTATGGTTACAGGTAGTCATTTCAAGTGTAAAATGATGAGACCTTTCCGTTAATCCAGTACTGCGCTTAAATTCATAAACTCTAGGCATCAAAGAGGAAAGCTCACCAGAACAATTGCCATGAAAGTATTGATAGAAAAGGCACAGGGAAGCTAAGTCAGTTATTTCCAATAATAAATTACTACGTTACTTATTTTCAAATTAAGAAACTTAAAGCGATAGAAATGTCCTATAAACGAATGCTGAAAATACCATTAACCGAATATATGTTTTCAGGAATATAGACTCTCCAAGTAACCTGATGTAAATTACCACCGACAGTTGAAATTTCTGGGACGCATAATGAAGATAGAAGGTTTGGTGAATTTAACGGTCAAAGGGGAGATTGATTGATTTGTATTTGACGGCTAAAACAACCCATGGCATTTTATTGAAGGAAAGAAAATATTTTATTTAGAGCCAGAAAATATTTTCTTCCTTTTTTCTTTTTTTTTTAGATAATAATGGTTTAGTGATACAAGTCCCACTAATTAACCCATAACTCGGTGGAGAAATGTTGAATTTATATCTTTTCCAAGGGTATTGGAGCGTAACTGAATATAAGTAGCCCAACTGGAATTGGAACTCGGCTCTTCGATTAACAATTTCGACACTATTTGCATTTTCGGACTATTGTCCTCATCTTTGTCGCCATATATATTACAACGTTTCGGCCGTTGTACGCTCCGGGCTTCTTCTTGGTTGGAATGTCGAACTGAACCCTTTATTTCGCTCACTGGGGTAAACTTTTCTAGTTCCACGTGCCATGTTTAATGGATGTCAGTTATCTCCTGTTAATTCCCCTCCAAGTTAACTTGGAGAGGGGAACTGCCTTAACTGGGTATTGAACTCACTACATTTTGAGGGAAATAAAAGGTTCGTTCGACATTCCAACCACCCGAAGAAGGCCGGAGCGTACAACGGCCGAAACGTTGTAATAAATATGGCGACAAAAATGAGGACAATAGTCCGAATAATGCAAATAGTGTCGAAATTGTTAAGGACCATAAACTGTTACATTGCTTAAAGATTCCTTGGGATTTTAGAAGTAACTTGGTGTGCAATCTTCAGCCAAAATCTGATTTCTCAATAGTCACGAAGCATAATTCTTCATTATTTACACTATTCGGACTATTGTTCTTCATCTTTGTCGCCATATTTATTACAATGTTTCGGCCGTTGTACGCGCCGGCCTTCTTCAGGTAGTGGGAATATCGAACTGAACCCTTTATTTCGCTCACTGGGATAGACTCTTATAAAGGGTTCAGTTCGACATTCCAACAAACTGAAGAAGGCCGGAGCGTACAACGGCCGAAACGTTGTAATAAATATGGCGACAACGATGAGGGCAATAGTCTGAATAATGTAAATAGTGTACATAATACCTCATCTCAGAAATATAGACAACAATTTCGAGTCATTATCTATTACATCACCCGCACATCCAAGCTTACGACGCCTGATATTTTCAAGCGGTCAACCATCTAGGATCTAGGCAGTGGACAGGCTCGACGTTGTTTAACTTCCGTGACCGTATGGGAACCGGTGTTTCAACGTACTGTGGCCGTAAATCGTTCAAAGGGAAAAGAGATGGTAAGAGAGAAGCAAGATAGAGCGAATAACCCACTTAACAATCTTGAGTGTTTCAATATCCGTACAAGAAGAAAGAATAGTGGTAAAAGGTCAAACGATATTCTGAGCAAGAAAAAAAAACAAGAAGTTGTGGAGAGCCAGGATCGGTCAAGGCATGAAAGGATATAAGGATATATTTATTTCTTCGTTTCTACCTATTTTGTTTCTGTTTTCGTTTTTTTTTAATTTATTTTTTGTTGTACGGCTTATGGCCCCTGGATGGGACCTGAGGCGTAAACATCCAACTTTAGGGGTGCTGCCCTCCCTAGGTTGCACCTTCTTTCTTGCACTAAAATAAAGAGAGGATCAAGGTCAATCACTGATGTCTGAGACGGCCGAAAAAGTACGTACCAAAGAAACTGGATAATTACTGGTGCTATCTACATGTATGCATGCCGACTTAAATAAACAATTAAAATAAACATTAAAATTTAACTAAAACATTTCCAGCTCTCGTGGAGAAGTGAACAATTTTTTTCTTCTTTTTTCCATCTTTATGCCTGTTTTGTTTCTTTTTTTCCCGCCATTTTCCCTTTATTTTCTATTTCTTTCCATTTATTGTTTCCTTGTTCCTTTATTATTACCTACTTCTTGTTCTTAATTCAGTTCTAAAAAATACTTTTAAAACGCAAGTTTTAACAAAAGATTAAAATTTCAGACCTTGGCCATTCTTAACTGACAATGAACTAATTCTTACTGTTTTCTGTTTTTTATAGCGAGATACGCAAACGTAGAAAATTCTCACGACTTAATAAAACCCCATTGGCGGCAAAAAAAAAAAAAAAAATGACACCATCATAATGTTTTTCCGCTGTCGATGTACAGCTGGTTATATGGATAGCGGCTTGGAATAAGAAATCGTTAAAGCCGAGTTCGAATTTAAGTCGGCTTCGTTACATTCACTTACGTAAACCTTCGTAAATAGTAAGGCTTGTATCAGAAAAAAATATTTTATTCTAAAAAAAAAAAAAACGTTGGTAATTCAATATTCACTCAATGAATTATTCTAACAATCCAAATATATTTGGGCTTTAAATAATCAGCGGGCTGATTATTCTCTATAATAAATCAATCCCACTAGCAAATCAATTACTGAAAATTCAAAAAATTAAAAATAAATAATTAACCTCAGCACTAATGTCGGTTATCTGTAAAAAAAAAAAAAATCTGAGAAACTGCGGAAAACAAACCGGTTTTAGTCATTTTTTAAAGGTTAATGTTTATTATTTAGTAGAAAATATGTACAAATCTGAGATACTTTGGAAGACAAAGCGGTTTTATATATTTTTTACGGATAATGGTTTTTAAGGCTAATGTTTATTATTTAGTAAAGTGATATATAAAAATCTGAGAAACTGGAAAACAAACCGGTTTTACTCATTTTTTAGGACTAATGATTTTTAGACTAACGGAAATATTTTAGAAAATATGATTTTTCAGATGTAGAAGTAACAACAACAACAGCAACAACAACAACAACAATAATAATAATAATAATATTAATAATAATAATGAGAGGAATAACGGTAAGGTGGTACTAATAATGAAAAGGATACTATTAGATCAGTTATAACACATTTAACCATATATATCAGTACACACACACACACGCAC
>OZ038487.1:42163559-42233559 GCA_964036315.1 Acanthosepion esculentum
TTAATTCTTTTCTTCTTCTTTCATACGATTCCGTTAATTTATTTATTTTCATTTATTTTCATGTGTCGATTTTATTTTATCTATTTCTTCTTTTTTTTTATCAACTTTTGTTCATTATTTTATTTTATTTTTAGCGATTATCGCATACTTTCGACTTGGCATAACTCTCCTGAAATTGAAAGTACGAATGTGGCCAAAGCACGAGCTTTCTTACAATCCTTGACATATGAGAATATTCAAAATGTCGGCATTAATAACACTTTATACTTAACGCATGCGCAGATCACATCTATATCTGAACACAGATACTTACACACTTATATCCACAAAATTATGACCACTTGTTTTTTTTAATATTTTACAACTATCACGCGTTAATATTTAAGCACTTAACTTATTAACGTTTAAAGTATTTATTTATCGAGAGTAAAACAACGTGAACAGCAATAATAATAATAATAATAACTATTATTATTTTACGTGTTCTTCTCTTCTTTAGATACGTTACGCCCTGACAGCACCTCATAAATAATGGACTATTCCGTTTTGATCACGATGAAAGACAGAGAAGACATATCAAAGATGCTGGTTGGTTTCAGTGAGAAGAACAAAAAAGAAAGAAAGAAAAAGAAAGAGAGAGAGAAAGAAAGAAAGAAATAATGAAAGAAGAGGCGATAATGTGTTTAAGGTTTGTTTCAGTCAAATGGAAAATAATGTCAATTTCAAATCTTGTCTAAGCCTTGCCAATACCCCACAAATAATGAACTATTCAGCTTTGACCGCATGGAAAGACAGAAAAGACATATCAGAGACGATACTTGACTTCAGTGAAAAAATGAAAGAAAGAAAGACCGAACGAACGAACGAACAAAATAAAGAAGATAACAAGGAACAAAGCCGATAGCACTCACGTGTCGTTAACGTCTGTTTCAGTGAAATGAAAGAAAGTTGTCAATTTTAAATCTTTTCATTAGTATCCCCTTACATCTTTTAATAATAATTAACATTCATACTTGTGGTTGTTATTGCAATATTTTGTCAAATATTTAACGCTTCTATAGGATAATATCTACGGATATTTTATTATTATAGAATCTCCATGAGCGTATTCAATCATTTACTTAAAAAGTAAGATTCATCAGAAAATTAAAACAGGAAATCTGTGAAATTTTCAAAGGTATTTCTAATACTACAACTACTACTACTAATAATGATAATATTAATAATTATTATCTTAAAATATTTCTTTCTTACCTACATTTCTTTTATAATCACCTGCCAGGTGATTTAGTGCAAACGCTGTATGTGGTTTTTTGTTGTTTCCACTTAATTAAACAAAACGCAGCTAGTAACAAAAAAAAAAAAAATTAAAATTAAAAAATTAAAAATTTTTTTTTTTAAATGTACAAAGTTCTTCGCGGGATATGGGCTGCGTTTGTTAGAAATATTCTTTGAATTTCCCGGTGAGATGGTGCACCAGGAATTTTGTTATGTTCTTGAGTTCGTCTTTTATCAGACCCAAAGTTTCATCCACCACAGAAACAGTTTTAGCTTTCAAGTAGCACATTTTTCTATTTCCATCTCCAGATCTTTGAATTTGACTTAGTTTTTTAAACCCCTTCACGGAGATGTTTTTTTTTTTTGTTGTCAATTGGGACGATCATGCCAATCGGTTGGCAATTTTTTTATTTCTGTCTTTGATAATAATGTCTCGATGATTTGCTTGTATTGCTCGATCTGTGTTGATAATAAAATACCAGCAGATGATAATATCTACTCTCTCAACTAAAGATTCAGGATGTTTTTCGTACCAGTTTGAAACTGTTTTTATCCCGTAGTGATGGCAGATCATTCAATTCAGATACTGACGTACTCTGTCATTATAGTTTTTGTACGTAATGGGTGTAAGCGTTGAGCATCCTCAGATAAGGTGATCAATAGTTTCAATGTATTGGTCACAGAACCTATATTTTGGACCCGTATTGTTTTTATCCGTATAAAGCCACTAAGATACAAAGAGTTACAGGATATGGAAGAATTCGGAACAGAAAAATTAATAATCAGCAGGAAGAAAAAAGAACAACCAGGAGGACAGTAGATAGCGATTGATATTGAAGTTAAACTTTTGCAGATTAAAGTTGTCTGTAAAGCATGGAGCCGGAAAGAAGTTCCATAAGCGAGAGGTGCGAGAAAAGAAACTGTTAGCATAGAATTTACGGTTACATCTAGCCGGCTTATCTGTAAATTGTTGAGGTCTCGATGCAAGATATTAGCTTGGTAGTTGCGTATAAACTTCGGGCTAAGATATTAGCTTGGTAGTTGCGTATACTTCGGGCTAAGAAAATGGTGAAGTATAGCGGCATCAAGATCTGGCATGGCAAATTAAAGAAATGTGCGAAGCTGCAGTTCAAGTTGTCTCTTTTGTGACTGACTCACACGAGACTATTTCTAAGCATCTTTCTGCATCGTAAGACGTGCTTGGAAATACCTTACATCATTGCGAGTGTGCAGCTGGCGGCGTACCAGGCGGCGCTGCTTCTAAACAGCTCATGTGCTGAGGAAAGTGTTGTGTCTCTAAGCTGCCGGTAGGAGATGAGATACGATCTTTATCGCCCCACAGAAACATCTAAGAGTCGGGAAGGATCCCAATAATAATAATAATATTAATAATAATATCAATAACAATAATAATAAAACATACCAAAATCATGAAGAATTATCTATCTATATTTCTGAGATGAGGTATGTACACTATTTACATTATTCGGACTACTGTCCTCATCTTTGTCGCCATATTTATTACAACGTTTCGGCCGTTGTACGCTCCGGCCTTCTTCAGTTTGTTGGAATGTCGAACTGAACCCTTTATAAGAGTCTACCCCAGTGAGCGAAATAAAGGGTTCAGTTCGATATTCCCACTACCTGAAGAAGGCCGGTGCGTACAACGGCCGAAACATTGTAATAAATATGGCGACAAAGATGAGGACAATAGTCCGAATAATATAAATAATGAAGAATTATGCTTCATGACTATTGAGAAATCAGATTTTGGCTGAAGATTGCACACCAGGTTACTTCTAAAATCCCAAGGAATCTTTAGTCAATGCAACAGTTTATGGTCCTATACTACTGGAATGTTGATACGCATTCTCATATATTCACAGAACCCTTTATATTTTGCAACGATTTCTTCTTCATATTTTGAAGGCTCTTCAGCGAGTTTATTTCATTTTATATCCGTGAGATAATTTTAGTTTTTCAAACTCTTCATTTATTTTGTTTACACATACATTTAACTACATATAGATTTTTTCTATGTATATACATACACATTTTAACGGAAGCTTAAATGATTATAAACATTCCAATGACTTCAGAGATTTATAAAAATGACGCTGGTAATGTGTTATGTGTCCTTACCTATAACTACAGAATGAACTCTTCCTAACACTATGTATACTACGCCTCTCAAGAGAGAGGGACGAATCGAGTCGAGCCGATAGTAGTTCACTCCAAACCAGTCTGACAGTCATACTAACACCTTCCACATCTTGTATTATTCCGTGTAATATATCTTCGTTATTTCTACTCTTGTGTTCGTGTTGTTCTTCCTTTGTCCTAACCTGGACCATAACATAATGTCAGATACAAATCTAAACAATTGCAGTCTCTTGATGTTTCTAGGTGAAACTTTTTTTAAAAATCGGTATCACTCCAAACAAGGCGTTACAACCACCAAAATACAAGGGATTACAGGTTTGGGAGGGGAATTAGGAACTGAATAATGAGCAGAAAAAGAAAAAAAATAATCAGGAGGACAGTAGATAGCGATTGACATTACATTTAAATTTTTACAGATTAAAATTGCCTGAAAACCATGGAGCCGGATGGGAGTTCCACAAGTGAGAAGTGCGAGAAAAGAAACCGTTAGCATAGAATTTACGGTTGCATGTAGTCAGGTTAACTGCAAATTGATGAGATGTCTTAGAGGCATCTAGTAAAATAAGTAAATTCAAAACCTAATAATAATAATAATAATAATAATAATAATAATGTATTTTTCATTTAGCACCACAAACAGGACATATTAGTGGGAGATAAAACACAAAAAGAAATGTCTATCATTGATTCTCCGTATGCTTTTGACACAAGGATACCGCGAGAAAAGGATCAACTATGACCCATTGAAGTTTTAATTTGCAATGATTTGAAAGTTGAAGATGGTCAGTTGTCTGATATATATATATATAGTGTATCAAAAACACTTTATATATACTTTGGGGCCTAGTTCCTCACGACAAATCAAGGAGAAACTACGAAATCCTTTAATTCCGTTTGCCTGTATTTGAAAGGACCTGCCAGTCAATGATCCGACGTGTGTATGTGTGTCGAGAACAAGCAGAGGATATTTTGAACATGTGTTATGCTTTGCTGTGTTGAGGTACAAAGTTGGCCTTTTTGACATATACTTCGATGGACATTTTAGCTTTTTTTGCGGGTGTCAGGATAAACTATCCAAAGTTTCTAAAAGCATTTTGGATTGTATCTTGAATTGTACATTTAACAGCGTCTGCCATTAATTGTTAAACTTAATAACTCAAAAACGAAGGATTTGCGGACATATGGTCTATTGTCATTGTTTCGGTTTGAGGCACCAGCTCCCAAAGTTTGTAATAATACTTCTTATACATCGTATATATATATATATATATATATATATATATATATATATATATATATATATATATATTAAAGGGAAACAGACCACTTTAAGGCTCCATGTAATAATTTATTTCACCATAGCCCTTTTAAAGATAGATAGATAGAAGCAGACTACAATTCCAAAAGGTGAATAGAAAAATGAAATGAACAAATACACTTTTGACGGGTAGTATTAAGTATATGCAATTTAACAGAGAGGTCAATGAGGAGTGGCGTGAGAGACATGATCTAGTTTAGAGAGGGTTTATTTTAATATTTCTATCTATCATACTTAGTATTAGGGGAGGAGGGACCAGACATTGACCTATTTAATCGGTTAACTTAACGGAAGTGATATATTGAAAGGGAAGGGGGAGAAGAGAGAAAAAAAGAAAAAGAAAAAAAGAAAGAAAGAAGGGGAAAGTAAAGAGAAAGAAACTGTAATTAGGCTTTACGAAGAGAGGAGTGGTAATTTTTAGCAATTTATGTAAAAAAAATATTTTAATGTTTGATAGTAATTTAATTTTTTAAAATCACCGAAGAAATTAATTTGAAGTTTGCTAGCACTTTAAATATTTAACTCTTTTACACATAATTTAGGGATTTAATATGAATATTAATATATATATATATATATATATGAATATATATATATATATATGTATATTTCTACACACACACATACACACACACACATACATACATATATATATATATATATATATATATGTGTGTGTGTGTGTGTGTGTGTGTGTCTGTGTATACATAATATATGTGTATATTCATACATATAATGATATAATTCCGAGATATTTATCTATATATACGGACACTTGCTCCTATCTATCTATCTATCTATCTATCTATCGTGTAGACATTTGTTGGAGACGTGTGTAATTACACAGTCTGTCACATAATTGCAATTAATTTTATTAAATTAATAAGACAATATAAATATAATAGTTTTCCTGCTCTTTCAATGTCTCGTCATTGCACACTATTCATTTATTGGCTTTGTCTCCATTGGCTGGTAACAACGAAAGCACATATTCTTAACCCATGTTTTCAAAGTCTTACTTCTTCATATTTCTATTTGCAGCTTCGTATGTCCTTTCAGTAGGCGAAATCTCGGTGGTAAAATATTTCTGTGTGTGGAGTTCCACTTCACTGTATACTTTTAATCGTGTGATGGATTTTGCAAGTCGGTAAATGGTGTTCTGTGAAATACTTACACAGAAAAGGATATACGACTTGGACACGTTAATTTTAATAGTAACAGTTGTTCAAGAAGACTCATCACACAAATACACCGATGGCCAACTAATCGGGTCACTTCGATGAAAAAAAAAAGAAGCAGTATCGAAACGGATGAGTATTTACTCCACCATCTTTCCAGACAGAACATCTGTTCTTCAAAGAGTATCACTGGTAAGACCTGGTGTTCATTACAGGCCAAGAGTACCTCATTTTGTTTTGGTTTTATTAAATGTAAATGAATAAATCAAATAAAATGAAAATACATAATAGATTATGTTCTGCATTTTTAAATATCTGTTAATTGATTTTATTTTACTTTATACAAGATCGCCTATTGTATTTTCAACCCTGTCTGGGTATGACCATAAACTACATACGGCAGCAAGGCCTCTGATCGAAAGGTTTTGATCCGTGGTGGTAGTACCTACTAGGATCCTAGCTATGAGCGAATAGTTAAACCTCAAAACACTATAAAAATATAAAGATAGATTTTTATGGTAAAAATGCCAGCAATACATTTTTCCATAAAATGTACCAGCAATATTTGACTCTCGACAAAAACCCCATTACAAAAATACGTCAAAGAAATCTGATCTACAAACTGATTTCTTACAAAGAATACATATTCTATTCATACGAACCTATCCTGAAAATCTTGTCAACATTAAATAATCCATTGGCATTGATGTGCCGTAAAGCAAAATAAATCAAACCAAATAAATAAAGGTCCTTGTGTCTGAAATCCCTCCGACTTGGACCACATTTGCTCCACATAGACATATTATATCTTTTTGGAATCAGGATGATCTCAGGATTTAAAATCTGCGTTTGAAGGTCCATCCTTGAGATTGGAGTTCCGATGAGGAGGGAACACTTAAAAATTCAACTTTTAAAATAACTGAAAATAATTAGTGATTTTAAAATATTTAATTTATATCGAGTTCAATGTAACACAAAAAAACTGTGTGAATTTAAAAAACTGTTTTAATTCAGTTTAAATTATCATCAAAACTTTGTGAATTGAGAATATCAATTTTATTTCTTAAAAATTCCAAGGAATCAGAGTTAAAGTGAGAGGTTTCGTGACGTGATGTTTTGAAGTTCTGCTCAGTTTGTTATTTGAAGAACTCAATTTTCAGTCTGAATTAGAATTTCGGTCCAAGTCGGTGTTTTGGACAGAATTGGACTTATAGCCGGAATCAGAGTTAAAGTGAGAGTTTGAAGTTCCTTGGAGTGAATTGAAAGTTATTTCTTCAAAATTATCATTGCTGTTTTCTAAGCTGGATCAGAGGTTAATTTATTTTTAGGCCGGAGGACCATTTAGCCCTCTACAGGAGTCAGCTTAAAATTACGCACGGATTTTAAGCTAGTTAATATATAAAATAATTTACGAAGAAATTGTCCTTCATCACAGAACTTACTCCGTTGCACTTTCTTTCAACGGAAAGCCTGTTTCTTTGATTTCAATATCTTGGGTAAAAGGCAACATCCATTGAGCAGCGAGTTAGGAACGAACTAAAAGAAATCAGATTTTGACATTATATACTTTTTGAATTAAACTAAAAGTGACATAAGACGACAGGACACTACTGGTATTAACTGATCCACTCATGAAAAATGAGGAATTTTTAAAAATAATTTTTTGTAGATTAGCAGTCAAGAATGCAACGAAAACCTCCACGCTCAAGCATTTTCACGTATAAATTAAAGTTAACTTCTTTCTTCGTTATACGCCCATTTCGGTTAACGAACGTTCTACTTTCGGATAGCGGGGTAAAATATATTTGAAATGTATGTCGATGACCGAAAATTGAAAAATATTGATTTTTAAATCATTTTATAAGTGGGGCCACGTTTATAATAAAAACACAATCTTAAATCGATCCCTGACTTCATAAAGAATTATCTGTACTTTTTTAAATTTACAAATGTTAAGTTTGAAATTGTGTTTACCTCATTAATAACTGCGTACTATTACGATTTGGGAAAAAGGGAGATCACTACTACGCATTGCTCGATGGCTAAGCATGGATTCAAAATTGACATTTGTAAATAAATACAAAGTACTGATAACTCTTTAAAAGGTCATGGGTTAATGTGAGAGTGTATTTATATTTTTAACAAGTACAATCCACCAAAGATGATAAAGCATTAATATTATTCTATTCTTACAAATGCCGTGGCTAGAGGAAGTTGTAATAAACGCTAATCAACAAAACGTATCCCCTCAAAAATGGATCCTTGCTTTATTTTTACGAGAGGGCAAGTTAATTTTAATATCTCCGATGATATTTAAAAGTAATATCGTAAAAGCAGACATCCCTTTATATCCAAGTCAATGTCCACTTCAAACCTTACACACTTATTCCATCTTCGCTGCTTCTTCTTCTTCCGATCTCACTTCCGCTATCCATTCACACAAGCTCGTCAGGTTAGTTGCACACTGCTTTCCCCTATTTCTCTTGCCCTCAATAGGCCTCGTGAGGGTTAAGTTTTCCAAGCCCTCCTTCCTCATTATGTGTCCAAGACATTTCCGCTGTCTTTTCCTGATTCTGAGTAAAAGTGTTCGTTTCGTTGCCATTTTCTTTAAGACTTCCTTGTTGCTTTTTCGCTCCGTCTATGGAATTTTTTGTTCTTTTGTGTAGAACCATATTTCTGCTGCCTACAGTTTTTTTTTCTAATCCGTTGTGAGATTCACATATATAAAAGGATGGATATCAAAAAGCATTTACCGGTTTCTAACGAATTGTTTTCCGTTTTACAGAACCTTGTTTAGCATTTGAAAGGCCTCTTTCGCTAGCTAAATGGCCGTTCGATTCTCGGTGTTGCATTTTCCATCCCCTGTTAAAACGCTGTTATATTCCGTGCTAAGGTAATAAATACTCAACACCAGGTGGATAATAGAAGAAAGGTTTATTGTACACAACGAGTACAATATGAAATACGGTACAGTTATACACACAGGTCAATCTAGTAGTGAGTGCCACTAAATGGAAGGTCGGATGTTCTTGCGTCGTCTCGCTCTCCGCCACTCTCGTCGACAGTCGGCTTTATAAGTACTTGCTACCTATAGTGTAATCATTCATGGGGGTGACTGGTTATTCCATTACATCAAGGGCTTATCTAATTTTTCTACGAATTTTCATGAAAGTGAAATAATACTTGACACCAAGACACATTCGAGGCACCATTACAACATTTATGAATTTAACGAAAACCTCCACGCTCAAGCATTTTTACATATAAATTAATGCGTTCTTCGCTATACGCCTATTTCGGTTCACGAACGTTCTACTTTCGGATAGCGGGGTAAAATGTATTTGAAATGTATGTCGATGACCGATATAAGACTCTATTTGATTATCGCAATCAGGACAACGCAGCTTGAACAAGAAAAAAATCAATTTAAATAAAAGAAGATATAAATTAATTAACAAATATGACTTTTATTATTAAAAAAAACTTGTTTGCCTTTTAATGAAAGTTTTCAGGCCAATATTCCGTGAGTGTGAATTTGAATTTTTCTTTTCCAGAAAGTGATAAACGAGAGAGGGGAAGCAGCGGGGTGGGGGGGGGAGAGCGAATTTGAGAGAAACAAAGAAAGAAAGAGAGAGGGAGAGAGAGAGAGAAGGGAGAGATGAGGTGAGATAATCTTTGAAATAAAAAGTGATCACTGCAAATCCAATAATAATGAGTTAATAAACATATCGAAATTTCTCTCTAATTATCTTAATTAAATGAATATTAATTAAAAGAGAATTGAGTGAACGGTAAGGAAAAAAAAGCAATGGAGTTGTACGGAGCGATTTTACAGGAAACAAACCGCGAAATTGAAGTGACGTCATCCAAACATGTTTTGCTTCCCAACGTGAAATGTAAACGTATAGCGAAAAAGCATGCGCAGAAACACTAACAAAGCCTAGTTAGGGAAACACAGAAAGGAATTCTGTAGAAACAAGAGAATGTTAAATAACCACTGTCTATCTATCTATCTATCTATCTATCTATCTCAATCTGCTCGCATCTATCACTTTCTGTTTATATGCTTATTTAGATTAGTTTGTTCATATCTATATTAGTCTATTCATATCTATCTATCTATCTATCTATCTATCTATCTATCTATCTATCTTAGTTTATTTATATCTATGTATCTACCTATATCTCGATCAGAATCTTCTCGTATATATCACTTTCTGTTGATATGGTTATCTAGCGCAGTGTGTTTATATCTATCTATCTATTTGTCTATCTATCTATCTATCTATCTATCTATCTATCACTTTCTGTTTATATAGTTATTTAGCTCAGTTTGTTCATATCTATCTATGTTAGTTTAATCATATCTATCTATCTATCTATCTATCTATCTATCTATCTATCTATCTATCTATCTATCTATCTATCTATCTATCCCAGTCTATTCATATCTATGTATCTATCTCTATCTGCGCACATACATAACTTTCTCTTGATATATTTATCTAGCGCAGTGTATTTATATCTATCTATCTATCTATCTATCTATCTGTTCATAATGTTTCACAGACGATAAGCCTACAAAAATTATCATTTTTTTCCAGCCTATATTGTAATATTTCAGGCGAATATTTTCTCGTTCTCGCAGAAGTACAGGAATCTTACTCGAAAATCAGGAACGTTGTCGCTTTTGAGGTTTGCCCCAAAATTTGCCCCCCCCTAAATGAAAGATTAGTTCTTTTTGTTAATCTGAAAATGACATAATCTATGTAACTCTCTTTAAAATAATAATAATAAAAAAACACTACTGAATCTATTATCTGTCTCATTTTCTGCGGTTAGGATTTATCGTTATTACATACGGACTATTGTCCTCGTCTTTGTGGATGTTATCACAAAGTTTCGGCTGCTGTGCCCTCCGGCCTTCATCTCAATCCGGGTAACCCGCAAGGAATTCCGAACTGAAACCTTTATTTAATCGGAGTAGACAGCTGCCTATGCCTAGGGAGATCCCGTCTTTTTTTTTTTAAGCATTTCACCCCAAGCAAGGCGGGAGTGCCACAAGGGAGTGGGAGCAAGAGTAAAGAGATGTGACTGAGGAAAGGATAAAGGGAAGGACGGGGATTTAGATCAAGGCATCAGAAGATGTCGATTGACATTACATTTGGATATTTGAAGACTATAACTGTCAGGGAAGTAAGTAAGAGGAAGGGAGTTTCGCAGACAGGAAGTACGAGACGTGAAGCTATTGTAGAAGAGACGGTAACATTTAACCGTTTCGACAGTGAAAGGGAGGGACTGAGATCCCAACCTAGTAACAGGCTCAAATGCATGCAGTTTGGGTAGCAGCTAAAATAGCTCGTCGGAGCAATTACCGTGAAAGTACTTGTAGAAAAGACAGGTAAGCGACGGTACGTCTGAGGAAAAAGTGACTGTAGGCGAGATGTCAGACCAGGACCAACCACATTGCATATCCGTCTCTGGATTTTGTCGAGGACCTTAAGACGAACAGCGGGGGCTCCAGACCATATATGGCAGCAGTATTCTATGCAAAAACGAATGGTTGATTTATAGATTTGAAAGATGGACTCAGGCTAGAAAACTTTCTAGCGGGACACAGAGAACCAACTTTAGATGAAGCTATTGATTCAATGTATTTGTTCCATCTTAGGTCAGCGGACAGGGTGAGACAAAGCAGGCGCAGATAAGCGCTCTCGTGGAGTTGAGCATCAGACATTCTAATGGGAGGCAAGGAGGGTTCTCTGTGGCGGGTAAATGAGAGCAGTTTCGTTCACCGGCCATTTCCTGCCCTAGATTGGAGGTCATGTTCGAGACCAACTGCCAGGTTAGTTTTGATAGCGATACCAGATTTGCTATTGAGGCAGGAGTAAGTAGCAGTGTCGTCGGCATAGATTCCTACTTGGGAACCTATGACATCAGAAAGATCGTTAATGAAGATCAGAAACAGTGTAGGACCCAGGATAGAGCCTTGGCGGAACACCTGCGTTCGTGAGAAAGGAACTGGATGAAATTTTTATTTAGTATTGTTCAGTTATTGCTCTCTTGTTTAACTTTGAATTACTATGTCACGAAAATCACGAACGAAATCTTTAATCCACGAGGTGTTCGAGTTTTTATGTACCTTGGTATACTAGTGAGCCAGCCAAAATGAGCTGACTCATTTTATAGTTCACCAATAGAAGAGTTAACCAATCAGAAGGCTCAAAATCGTTTCTTTATTCGACTTGTATAAAGGCGGCCATGTTTTTTTCCGGAATAACCACTGCTAGCATTTGATATCGAAGACTGAAGAATTACGGAACAGCTGCTGGTAGTATTGGTGATATAGTCAGATTCAGTAGAGTGTCTGACTCGTGAGTGTTAATCTTTAACGTTGTTTCATTGAACAGATTACGTACTGCGCTGGATTCTATATTCATAGACTATGGTGAACATGGTCAACACGAGGCTATTAGGGAGCTATTATATAGCAGTTATGGTTTGCTGTATATTAATGATTTCAAGGAGTTCTCTCTGTGAACGTCAGAACTGGTGGTACAAATGAATGTAGCTCGTTCGTACATTTACAATGGAAACAGCGATAAAGGAGAAACGTTTCGTCTGCGGGGAAAGTGGTTGTAGGGTGGAAAATAATTCATAACCCGCAAGGCTGCGTAATATTAGCATGAAGCTTAAGGCAGCCAAGACCAAAATTCTGACGGGTGGGTTCGCGTCTTCTGAGAAGCTACCGGTTATTCTCGACGGGGACACCCTTGAGAAAGACGACCCCTTCAAGTACCTGAACTCGGTGATAACGGCCACTGGTCATGGAAAGAAAGACATGCATACCCGCATTGACGCTGCCCGTGCTGCATTCTGTCGGTCTGCGCTGTCGATCTGAAATCAGAACCAACACGAAAGTTCGAATCTACCAGGCTCTTCGCCGTGAGCCCTTTTCGGTGCGAGCTGGGGAACTTTACAAGTTCGTGGTAGTCAATTCCTCTGCTTGCGCCGAATACTCAGCGTCCTCTGGCAACACTTCATCCCGAATACCGGCGTCCACAATCGCAGCAAAATTGACTCTTTCCAACAAGATCTGCTCATAAGTTGACTTCAGTGATTTGGCCATGCAGTTTGTCGACAACCATGAGGCAATTGCTCCGGATTCCCCACAAGAGTGGCGGAAGCAGCGAGGTGGACAGCTAAAAATTGTGGCTTAATATGGTTAAAGTGAACACGGATCTAGTCCCTGGGCCCGCGCGTGTTCGGGATTTGCTGTTGGAAGCGTGATTGTTTGGCTCTTATAGACTCAATTATATCCGACCTCCGAACTTGCATTCGGGATGCGGCAAATTCGTTTCACGGAGCCGACTCAACCGATCCCGAGTGAATGCCGGAACAAATACAAATAATCGCGTAAACGCTCTTGGACCCTGACGAGGCTGAGAGGTGAGGACTGAACAGTTCTAGGTCAGATATGGTTGCAATAATCTATTTTTGGTTTGATCTGTCTCTTGTAAAGATAAAGCATAGTAGAAGGAGTCTTTTCTTCTTCTTTTTTTAAGCATTCAACCCCAAGCAAGGCGGCAAGCCACTAGCACGCAAGGGGTTACAGAGAGTTGGAGCGAGAGCAAAGAGAAGTGAGAAGAAAGGTTGAAGAGAAGTTTAGGGGATAGATCAGGGCATCTGGAGACGTCGTTTGACGTTACATTTGAATAGTTGGAGATTATAGCTATCAGGAAAACAAGACCTGTGGAGGGAGTTCGACAAGCAAGAAGTGTGAGACATGAAGCTATTGAAGTAAAAGAGGCGGCTACATTTAACAATTTCGACAGTGAAAGGGTGAGAGCGAGATGCCAGCCTAGTAGAACGCTTAAATTCATGAAATCTGGGAACCAGCGAAAGCAGCTCATCGGAGCAGTTACCGTGAAAGTATTTGTAAAAAAGACAGAAGGAGGCAACGACACGTCTGTGAGAGAGCGACTGTAGACGAGATGCCAGATCCGGGACAATTACATTGCATATCCGTCTTTGGATTTTATCAAGGATCTTGAAGGGGCTCCAGACCACACATGGCAACGAATGGTTGATTTGTAGATTTGAAGGATGTACTTGCTTGTGCCAAACTAAGAACATTTTAAAAGATTTATTTATTTTTTACTGTTTTCCGAAGTTTTTTTTTATCATTCCAGCCGAAAGCAAGGCAATAAATCTACTAAGACGCAAGAGGTTACTGAGTGCACAAAAATATAAAAAAAAAAACACCATTAAGGAGAGAAAAATAAAAGAACAAGAATTAAAAAGAGAGAAGATAACGACTGAGATTGCATTTAATTTTTGAAGATCATTTGACTGGAAAGCAAGGAGAGAATTCCACAAGTGATAATTGCGAAAGAAGTAACTTTTAGCATAGAACTTACGGTTGCCTATAGCCATTTCTATTGTAACATGACAGGACCTTACCGCGAATATAAGTACTGTGCTTAAATTCTCAGGGAAGTGTCTCCACAAGCGAGAAGTGCTAGAGAAGAGACTGTTAGAACAGAAGTTACGGTTACCTCCAGCTGTTTCAACTGTTAAATCATGAGACCTTGCCGCCAATCTATTACTGCGCTAAAATTCATAAAGTCCAAGTACCAAAGAGGAAAGTTCATCAGAACAATTACCATGAAGGTATTTATAAAAAAGGGGCACAGGGAAGCTACTTTACGGCGGTCGCAAATTGACCGAAGTCGAAATGCCAGGTCACGACCAATAACATAGCAAATTCTTCTTTGTATTTTATCAAGAATAGATATCAGAAGCAACAGATCAGATGTGACATGAAGGTAAGCAGCGTCGAAACAGGTCAACATCTAGATGGGTAATCGCTTTGAAACATCAGCTGCTGTAACCGGCTTGTAGACTTCTTGCTAAACGGTACATCTACTTAAGCTTCTCTTTCTTCTACGTGCAGTGTCCCGTCATAACGTGAGTGATCATGACTCTCCACAACTTCCTATCCTTTGTAGCCTTTAGCTAAATTGCTTTTTTTTGCGACATCCTTGTTCTGCCAACCATTACGTAGCGTATGCTCTGATTTCTTCTGTTCAACTTGCCTTCAATATGTCCTGTGGGTGTCAAAGTTTCCAAGCTCTCTTTCCACAAAATGCTCTAGCACTTTTAACTGTCTCTTCTCTGACGCTGTCCTTTTTGTTTCCATTTTCGGCAATACTCGGTCGTTACTCACGTGTCCACTCCACGGTATTCTCAGCATCCTTCTGTAGAACCACATTTCTGTTTTCTCAAGTCTCTTCTCTATCTTTGATGAGATTGTCCAGTATTAACCTCCATATAGGAGGACTGATATCACAAAAGTACAGATTCGTGTACACTCGCTGGAATAAAGCAACGTTGAATCTAGTCAGTACTTATATGGGTGAAGGCCAAGCGATGCGTGGAAAATTAAATATTTTGTGAGAGCCTTTACTCAACACTATTTACACACAATATCGCAAAGTTTGTAGAAAAACGCAGCTGCGTATTTCATTTCTGAGATGAGTAATTCCCGTAAAACCCGCGGGTCCGGGCCTGTCAGCCTCCCCGAACGACACTTTGCCCTTCGGCAAAGCGTCGTCCGGGTTCCTCTCTGCTCAAGGCAGAGAGTTCGACAGTTAAACTGGCTATGGCACTGTATAACAGTTACAATGTTTACCCATCGTTCAACCGGTGGTTGGTCATTAAGTCATTTTTCTCTACCACCGGTAAACCGCTAGTCAGGGCTCAAAGGGGTAATCAAAGCGCTAGTAAGGACTCAAAGGGGTAATTCACTACCATTTTAAAAACCATAAATATTTTGACTTATTTCTTCGTTTTTTTTTGTTTTAGTTTTATCAGGGGCTCAAAACTAGAGGCACCATGGGGACTGCTTTAGAATTGGCGACCCTAGGATGCAGCCCATGCAAGCCTATATGTAAATCCGGCACTGGCTATTCATACCATATATTCATTTCATTGTCTCTGTGTTTTTTCCCTTTTTCTTTCTTTCCACTTCTATTTGTTATTTTCTTTTTTCTTTTAGCATTCTGTCTTTTATTAAAACAGCGATCTTCACTCAGACTGTCTCCAGACTGAGTTTAGCCCGAGGCTACAAGAATAAATACACCAAATGTAACGAAATTGAAATTATTTTTAATTGCGTATAGTATACATACTTACCTATATAAAGACATGCATATATATATATATATATATATATATATATATATATATATATATATATATATATATATATATATATGCGTATATTGGTTTAAGTATACGCGCATGTAATGGTTATGTATACGTATTTTATATATAACTATGAATGAAGCATTATATGTTTATTTGTCTTTGTATACTTCTGGATGTATACGTAAACTATATATATATATATATATATATATATATATATATATATATTTGTGTATTTAGGCAGCAGTCCTTCTTTCATGCACATTTCATTAAAAACGACTGACAAGGTGCTTTTATTTAGTTTTTTATATAATTTCTCGTGCGATCTAATAATGTTTTTCTTTTCAGATGATAAATTATATAAAATATATAAATTATATAATATATATATATATATATCAATGCGCCAGTGACCAGCATAGATAAATAGTCGAGTGAAAACACAACACAGCCTGAAGATTGCTTTCAAGCATGAAACAGACTGTTAGCTGACTCGAGAATTTCAGTCCGTCTGAAAATTTCTCTTCAAATAACTCCCTCTAATTCTGTTTTCACTCAACCAACCAACCAAACAACCAACCAACCAACCAAACAACCAATCTATCTATCTATCTATCTATCTATCTATCTATCTATCTATCTATGTCTATTCATTATCTATCTCAGTGGATATTAATTATGTTTATGCATTATCTCTCTATGTCTATGCATTTTCTATCTATTTATCTATCTATCTGTCTATATATATATATATATATATATATATATATATATATATATATATATATATATATATATATATATGCGTGTGTATATCTCTATTATCTGTCTATATATGTATGTATATTCATTATCTATCTATTCATTATCTATCTATGGTCTATGCATTATCTATCTATCTATCTATCCATCTATCTTCTGATTAAAGATATCTTACTGGAATTCCGATGTTTTCATAACACTATTGGACTATAGTTTGAGCAAAAAATATGTATTTAACTCTAAGTTTAAATGATGATCTCTCTTGCTTTTTTGCCCACCTGATACACTTTTCCTTTCTACTGTTCCCTCTTTTTTAAAACTTATTCTCCGCCTCTTGATGGTTCTTGAATGAACTTTAAAGATAGAAGCCAAAGTATGAATGTTGATAACATTACTGAAGGTCTGAATGATCTTTTTCCTCTCACCATTGCACAATTGGGAAGTCAGTGTGGCTGACACAAAAACGATTTTAACCTGTTCTATTTCTAGCTGAATAACTCAAAAGACTTTTTCGGTGATTCTTACGACACATGATGTCTAGATGGCTAAACGTCTTATCTGAAAACCTGGAAAGAAGGAACTCAATTACATTAATTTTTTTTTTGTTTTTTTTTAGATATTAAACATTTTGTTTGGTGGATAATTATCCTATTCTGTTACACGACTTGGACAATTTTGCTGTTACACGATTTGGGCAATTTTGCTGTTACACGATTTGGGCAATTTTGCTGTTACACGATTTGGACAATTTTGCTGTTACACGATTTGGACAATTTTGCTGTTACAGCCGTTACATTCTTTATGTTCACCATCTCAGACATTCGCAGATATGTCTCGACATGTCGTATTACTATGGTAAACCATTCCCATTGCCTGCCTTCGTGTTCCATACAGACAGCCTCTTTCCCGGCACTGTTACTCTGCGGAACAAACTCCCGAGGGAATGCTTACCTTGACAACTACAACCTTGGTCTCTTTAAATCCAGGTTTCCCCGATATCTATCCTACTCGTTCTCATGATACTGTCTTAACTGACCCCACCTTACAATATCATACAGTAACCTTCTAGCTTGAGTCACTCTTGGGCCTTGTATTATATGAACTATCAGTAAAAAAAAAAACAAAAAAAACCGTTCCCCTTTCAGCTGATGGGCGCAACAATATATAATTATGACCTAGAAGTCTGTAAATGTATGCCATATATGCACAGTCCGAACACATACTTGTCTATGTCTATGTCCAAATTAATGTATGAGTTTCTCTTTATATTCTTGTATACCTGTCAATATTTGCTTGTGCCTTCAAATTAACTTGAATGTAGATAAATTGTTTTGTGTATACGTCAGTAGATGTGTCAGGGCAAGTATACATATATATATATATTTGTCGTCCCAGTCTGTGACAAATCAAATTTTCTGTTTTAGATGACAACCGTAATTAACAATTCAATAATGAACTTAATTAGAATGAAATGTTGGCCTTAAATTAAATTGCCCCGAACCAACTTCTGATTGATCGGGCGATCGATCGCACAATTGATTTATCGATTAAGAGAGATGCGTGTACTTCCGGTCACAGCTGCTTCTCTTTTTCTTGTTTTTCCTGATGTTGTCTATCGGCTTCTGTCTTTGTTTTGCCTCTTCGTTTATTCACATTTCTATCACCCAACGTTTTCTTTCTTGTATTAAAAAAAAAAATCATTATGGTTGTGCGTATGTACGTGTGAGGGCGTTTGGAATTCTTGCTTAAGACTACGAGACAGCATTTCAATATCTTTGTCAGCCATCATTTTCAGGCGTTTTGATTCGAAATGAAATATACGTCTACAATGCCAACATTTAACCATCCGTTAGTACCGTGAGGCATAGTTATAGCCTTAGAACCGTGGAAGAGGGTATCGAACATCTAACTTAAAATATTATAGGTACTAATCCGGTACCTGTCGCTTCGCTGACAGCAAGATAATCAATTTTTAAATCTAAATTCAACAATTATTAGAAAGTATATTATGTTTAAATAGAAAAGGAGTCATAAAACTGACTTCAAAGAGCCTCATTTTTTTGCTTATAACCTTTTCCTGTTATACAGGATTTGTTACCAGACAAAAAGGAAATTGACTCCGCACAACACAGATAGCCATTTCTATTTAATTCAAATAGCGGGTGTATGTACGTTTGCGTGTATGCATATATATATATTAAATCAATGGACGACATAAAAATATGATTATAATTTTTTTTTTTTCTGCAATAAATAAAATTATTTCTTTATTATTTTTTTTCTTTTTACAAAATAAAAAGAAGAAAAATAATAAAGAAATAATTTTATTTATTGTAGAATAATTTTTGTAAACTTTAATACAATCTTATAATTATCAGATTATTTTTTAGGATTTAAAAAATTAAATATTTTGGTCTCCAAATTTATGATTTGTGTTGCCCAGAATGAGTAGGAAGAAAATGTATTATTCTAGTGTCTTCTTTCAAACTCAGCCAAATTGTGCGTGAATGTGTGCGCGCGGGGGCGTCTGCATATATTAGATAGTAGAAGCATATGTAAATCACTCATACACAACACAGACATACACAACACAGACATATGCTTATATATTACATATGTGCATACATAGTCAAACATTACCAAGTGCATGACGGACAGAAAATCATGTTTTTTATAATTTAGATAGCATGTAGTTCTTAAGTTTTTGCTATATGCTAAATAGGTACCTCCATTAATTCGGTAGACGTAAGGTTTAAAATGTAATTTTAAAATGAAAAAGCTTTCTAGAAGCTTTCCTTTCAGCTTTAATTGAAAGCTAAAGGATATTAAAATTTACTTTATTTACATTGTTCTGACTATTGTCCTCATCTTTGTCGCCATATTTATTACAACGTTTCGGCCGTTGTACGCTTCGGCCTTCTTCAGGTGGTTGGAATGTCGAACTGAAACCTTTATTACCAGGAGATAACTGATAACTGACATCCATTAAACATGGCACGTGGAACTAGAACAGTCTACCCCAGTGAGCGAAATAAAGGGTTCAGTTCGGCATTCCAACCACGTGAAGAAGGCCGGAGCGTACAACGGCCGAAACGTTGTAATAAATATGGCGACAAAGATGAGGACAATATAATCCGAATAATGTAAATAATGTACATAACACCTCATCTCAGAAATATAGACAGATATAAATTTACTATTTCCAATAATCAAAATACACTATGGTTGTTTTCAAACAGAAATTATATTAATTGGAATCGATTTTTGTGAGTAAAATCGATAAAAATGAAAATTTTTGATACATTTGTAAACAAAAGTTAATTCTCGCTTTTAAAAATCTTTAAATAAAATGTATATTTCTGAAACATTATTTGAAAAAATTAGCAAATTTAAAGTCAAATTAATCTGATTTGAAACAAATATTACTTATAGTATAAAATGTTGTATACAAGCATTTCTTAGCTATGGAGTCTTCTTTTTTCTGACGTGCTAATCGATTTATTGACACCCGGACGTGTTCATAGTTAATTAAGGTAGAGCAAACGATAAACTCTATAAGGGGGAACAACCATTAAAACATGTGATATTTTAATAATAGATTTATCGCTTTGAACATCGATACTTCAGAAATTCTGCATGCAATCACACAAGCAAAAACAAATCGAAATTCTTTTAAAAATATTTGCACTCATCAGATTGTAATAAGCTTCACAATATATGATTAGTAAATATAGTTTTACTTAATAACAATATTTCCTAAGAATTGTCACTCCGAAAATGAATTTTCAAAGATTTAAAAACTTTATAAATTATTTAATTTAAAATTTTAAAAAATGAAAACAAATCTTGTAAAAATTCATTTTTCGTCGGAAAATCTTTTTAGCGTTTTCGGGGAGATACCTAATGTTAAGTGTTGTTTACAGGTTTTTATAAAATAGAAAAAAAAACAGTCAAAAAGATTTTATTTTGAAAAATCGAATAAAAAAGCCAACATTTAAAAAAGGCATCTGTAAGGTCTTAAAGAATTCAGGTATACAAAATAAGTTTCAATGGGATTTTAACATTCTAACATTCTCCAGCGCCCACAGCGCGGACATATCTCAATGAGAATCTACCACGAAGATACATCGGTCGGGCCAGTGATAATGACAATGTGTTGTTGAAATGGTCACCGCGTTCACCTGACATGTGATTTTCTTTCTACGGAGTTAAGTGAAAGGACAGATCTATATCCCCCTGTTCCTACAAACCTAGAACTTAAGCAGAGAATCACTGAGGCGCTAAAGCAACGTTAAGGCATGCTGCAGCGTATTTCACAATTGGTGCACATATTGGAAAAATTTTTGACGATTTTTGAAATCGTTTATAAATATCTACATTCCTTTGAATATCTTGTTTGAATTTTGGTAAATAAATCTTTTATTGTTCAACATGAAACCTATTTGATTTCATTTGCCTGGCACATGTAGCTACTCAGATATTCATAATTTTAATGATGTCATTTTTTTTGGTGTGTGTGTGTGTGTGGGGGGGGCACTGTATTAAAAATCTGACTCCAATTAAAATGTTTTTATTTTCACATTGCAAACAATGACCAACAACATTACTATGATCTTTGCATATTTTGATAACACACTTATTTAAGTCGGCAGTCTGGGTCTGACGATAAACTACATCCGCGTCCCGGGTAAGACGATAAACTACATCCGCGTCCTGGGTAAGACGATAAGCTACGTCCAACAGCAAGGCCTCTGATCAGGAGGTTTTGAGGAGCGTGGAACCACCTCTTAATTGCTGGTGTTCCCAGGTCCAAACCTGACCCGGGGTAGTAGCACCTGTTAGGGTCCCAGCTATGGGCAAATAGTTAACCCCTAAACTGGGATCAAAACACTATGAAAGTGTAAAAATAGATTTTAATACCAGAAATATTTTTGTAAAAAAATTATTGCCAGCAATATATTTTTTGAAGAAAAAAAATATAACTAAATATAGATTTATGAAGAAAAATGTTACCAGCAACAAAAATTTGGTCGACATTAAATAACACATTGAGGGTGATATACCGTAAAACCAAACCAAACCATTTAAGTAAGTCTTTAATTTATGGTCATGTGTTTGCAATTCACACGAATATTATGAGTAAAACCAGGCATCATCAGAAAGATATCTCATTAATCCTGAAAATTTGACCGGCCAATTCAAATATCAAGTAAAACACAAACGAAATGTTTTCCATAGAACGATTCATAGGAATACGAAAGCCGTTTGGGACTCCTTCAGATCTTATATGGCGGAAACTGCTCTCTCGACCTTCTTCGAGCATACCGCCCTCAAAACAGAAGATCTCAGCTCGGAATGGATCCATCCTGAAATAGAGAAAAAAATTCAGCAAAATACGAACTTCCGGGGCCGGGTCCATCACTGAATGTACCACAGCTATAGTTCACCGTAATCACACTTACAATATATATATATATACACACACACACACACACACACACACACACACACACATATATATATATATATATATATATATATATATATATATATATATATATGTACATATATATAATATGACAAATTGAAAAAAGTTTTTGTGATACAGATGTAACACAAATGAGATGTATTTTTCATACGTATTTTCTTTCAAAATGCTTTTTGCTATATATATAAAAAATATATACAAAATTTATATATCGTCATCCCATATATATATATATATATATATATATATATATATATATATATATATATATATATCGTCAACCCATATGTGTGTATATATATATATATATATATATATATATATATATATATATATATAGTGAACTCTCCTGTCGTGTTCGATGTATATATATATATATATATATATATATATATATATATATATATATATATGTATTGAACTCTCCCGTCGTGTTCGACGTATGAGAGTCAAGCAGCTCAGTTCCTATGAAACGACAGCCAGACACCAGCACATATGATTTGATTATAGTGGTGAAGGCTTTGTTCAAACGAAACGACCCTAAGCAGGTTTTGAATTCAGAATTGTTCTTCAGCAAGGCCAGTTGCCATCCTAGGCTATTGAACCCAGTGTGTCTAGCTATTTACCAATAACTGGAGGGAGAAGAATAGGATTAATAGTTTTCCCAAGGGTATTACCACGTAATTGAATGTAATGGTTTAGAATGATATTCCATCTCCATTATCCACTCCTTCACCATATATATATATATATATATATATATATATATATATATATATATATATATATATATATAAGAAAGAACAGTAAGATATATAATCCGGTGTTCTTATTGATATTTTTATTATTACAAAAATCTAATCAATATGGATTTACATAAGAACTACAAAAAGGCCAATAATAATGACCTCAACATGGTTGAAAATATTAATACTAGCAGTAAAAAATCACTTTTAAACTGAAGATCAGTGATAGAGTAGGTCAACTATATGGAAGGGAGTGCTATATAACCTTAAAATACCAGAAAACAGATTTGGAGGCTAATCCGACTACAAGGATAATAAACCATACAAGACCTGATATCGGAAAAATTAGTAAAATGATCCTTGAAAGGGTAAATCAACAAATTAAAGAAAAATAGGCCTGAAACTTTGGATTAATACGAAAGATGTGACAAACTGGTTTACTTATATAAAGGAAAAAAACCCAAATGTACACTAATGCATTTTGATATTGAAAATTATTATCTATCAATATCTAAAGAACTGTTCATGAATGCGTTGGACTTTGCTACGCAGTACACGGATATTACAGAAGATGAAAATAACATTATTATAAATCCGAAAAAATCGGTACAGATACATAAAGGTGAGCAATGGATAAAAAATTGATATGACCACTTTGACATCACAATGGGATCACTAGACTCAACTAAGTCTTCTGATCTCATAGGTCTTTTTATATTATACAATCTTACAGCGCACTGTGATATTAATATAACTGACATTGGTTTATAGAGAGACGATGGTCTTATGGTTATTAAAAACTCTACTAACTTTAAAATAGATAGAATTAGAAAGATATTATACAAAGAATTTAAAAGCATGAGCTTAAAAATTACGGTTAGCACTAAATTAAAAAAGTTAACTTCCTTGATATACCATTAGATTTTTAAAAAAATACATACACACCTCATAAATAACCCAATACCAATCCTTTATATATACACCCTAAATCAAATCACCCCCATCTATAATTAAGCATATACCTTTATCTATCGGAAAAAGAATAAGTACAAACTCAGCAAATGAAAAGATTTTTGATGAACATATTAATTTCTAAAATAAAGCTTTAAAAGATAGTGGCTACATAAACCAAAAACTAACTTATATTAAAAATGAGAATGGAAAGCATAGAAGAAACAGAAGTAGAAAAATAATTTGGTATATGCCTCCATACAACCAAATGGTAAAGAAAAAATTAGGACAAAAATTCCTCGCATTAATAGTCAAGCACTATACTAGAGAAAGTAAATTAAGTACTGTTTTCAATAAAAAATACATTAAAATTAAATTACAGCTGTACAGAAAACTTAGAAAAAATTATTAAGAAGCATAATGCTAATATCTTAAATAAACACCATAACCAAAAGATTTTAGACAATAGAAAAATAAAAATAAAATCAGATAAAGATAAACAAAAATTATGTAACTGTCCGAACCCCACAACTGTCCTCTATAAAATAAATGTCGCACAGAATCATTAGTATACCAATGCAATATCTCTTCTATTGAAAATCCTGAAAAGATAAAAATCTATATAGGTTGCACATGCCATGAGTTCAAAAAACGTTACAACCAACATCAAAATTAATTTAGAATAAATAAATATAGAAATCAAACATCTCTCTCAAAGTACTTCTGGCACCTAAAAGAATCCAACAAAACACCTAGTGTAAAATGGAAATTAATAACAAAAGCTAGAACATGTAGATCATTAAATGACCCATGTCCATTGTGCATACATAAGAAACTATATATTACTAAATTTATAAAAAATAAAATTTAACTGAATCAGAGAAATGAAATAGCTATTTTGTGCTGTCATTATCAAAAGTTTTCCTTAAATAATATTTAAAAATAAAATTAAAAAATGCGACCTGGTAATATACATACTTATATTTGATATGAAAAATAATTTTATAATACTGTAAGTAATTCAATTAGATATATTTGTTTTAAAAAGAAATATAGTCTATTAAAATTAAGAGTGAAAATATTTAAAATTGTAGTTAAATAAAACGTATTCTAACCTAAACAACTCTTTCAAAGTACTTCTGGCACTAAAAAGAATCCACTAAAACACCTACAGTAAAATAGAAATTAATAAGAAAAGCTAGAATATGTAGGCCAATAAATGACCCATGTACTTTGTGCATACATGGAAAACTACAAATTACTAGGTTTATATAAAATAAAAGTCAGAAAAATGAAATAGCTATTTTTGCCGTCATTGTTAAAGATTTCCCTTAAATAATATTTTAAAATGAAATTTTAAAATATGTGACCTGATAATATACATACTTATATTTAATATGAAAAAAATAATTATATATAATGTAAGTAATTCTATTACATTTACTTATTTTAAAAAAGAAATATAGTCTATTAAAAATTAAAAGTGAAAATATTTTAAAATTGTAGTTAAATAAAACGTATTCTAACCTAAACACACCTTAAAATCTTTAAGTATACAAAAGTATAGAAAAATTGCCAAAATAATTTTTTGCCGTTAACAATAAAATTAAAAAAAAACAGACTACATGCATTTAACGTATGTCAGAATTCGCTGAAAAATACATCCCTACCCCTCCCTAAACTTAACCCCTTTTTAGAATGTAACTAATAACTGATACAACAAAAGTTAATAAAAATAAACACGCTACCACCCATTGTCTGAATGATTGGATTTCTCTGTATCCTTGGAAACACTGAATTATGAATGTTTCTGTGCGGTTAAAACTGAGTAAATTAAAAAAAAACAAGTTACTCCAAAATTCGCTTGAGGATAAATGGAAGTAATGTTTTTAATTTAATGACAAAATTAAATTTGAAGTTTTTAGGTTCCATTTTTGAAACATGGTCATTACTGTGTAGCGAAAAAAAACATATTTTAAATCAGTTAATTTATGATATATATATATATATATATATATATATATATATATATATATATATATATATGAGAAAGCACGGTGAGATATATATATATATATATATATATATATATATATATATATATATATGTATGTATATATATATATATATATATATATATATATATATATATGTGTGTGTGTGTGTGTGTGTGTGTGGCCCGATATATATATATATATATATATATATATATATATATGTGTGTGTGTGTGTGTGTGTGGCCCGATGATTGCATCTAGCATGGAACAGCCTGCCGCCTCTGAGTGTTGACTTCTATGTTCACTTTTATATGTACACACGCTCTATCTCTGATATTGAGCAATTTACCCCATAAATATAGCACACTTTAAAACTATATTTCTTCATATATATATATATATATATATATATATATATATATATATATATATATATATATATATATATATATATATATATATATATATATATCGCAGGGAATGGTGTATAGGACATTGCTGCAGTTAGAACTACCCGAAATCATTGCAAGAGAGTTCTTCAAAATGCAAAGTGTAGGTTCGATCTGACGAAGTTATTTAAGAACATGACTCGAGTTTTTAGTATAGTGTTTTCGTTTTGTAGCAATTTGAGATTTTGTGCGAAACTATCTCAGCGCAGTCTATTCTGTGTTCAAGAATATAATCAACAGATACGCTGGAGGTCATAATTTAGATTTATAACTAAGCGTTTATGTAACTTTATAATTTTATATAATCGATAAAACCGTTAATAGTCTGAAGACGTTTCTTTCCAGAACAAAACGCGTCAGTAAGAAGTTTTTTCCATTTTTATCAAACTCTTACCCACTTCTTTTCTCCCATTTTGGCTTTGAGCTGTATTTAACAAATATTACTGGCAATCAGTCGATAGCAGTGGCGTTATCAACTTTCAAAGCACTGTAATATAAAAGTATTTGTACTTTAAGAAGTACTGATAATAAACGCGTATTTTTCTCAGAGATTTTTTTTTATTTCTCATGTGTGGTTATATTTATTTTCTCTTTATCATATCTAACAACCAATGCCTCGTCAAAAGATGAAATAGTAAGCGAGCGATAAATAACATTTACGTAGAAAAGCGCCGAGAAGCAACAATGGTGGTGTGTTCAATAAAAGAGACTGAACCAATACATCTGGCTTTCGGTGTAGCTCCGAGAGGCAAATCCGGCGCCAAGAAAAACTTTCGTCGCTGCCAAAATCAGCAGTGTGTGCCAAGTGCGAACCATTATTGTTAAATGACAGCAGAGACGTGGGTAAGTTTTTTGTTATGATTTTTTTACCGTTTTCTGTTTGGGTTTGAGCGGTGTTTTGGATGGAAAGTTCGTCAATCTATCTATCTATCTATCTATCTATCTATCTATCTCAGCCTGTTTTTATCTATCTATCTATCTATCTATCTATCTATCTATCTATCTATCTATCTATCTATCTATCTATCTCAGCCAGTTTTTCTCTATCTATCTATCTATCTCAGCCAGTTTTTATCTATCTATCTATCTATCTATCTATCTATCTCAGCCTGTTTTTCTCTATCTATCTATCTATCTATCTATCTCAGCCTGTTTTTCTTTATCTATCTATCTATCTATCTATCTATCTATCTATTCTGTTTATATGTCAGCCTGCATCTCTCTCTCTCTTGCTCTGTCTCACTCTCTCTTCCTCTTTCTCTCAATATCTATCTATCTATCTATCTATCTATCTATCTATCTATCTATCTATCTATCTATCTATCTATCTATCTATCAGTGGAGTCTGATGAGCCAGTGTCCTTTAATAAAGGGCTTGGCGAAATAAAATATTACATGGAGCCTTAAAGTGGTCTGTTTTTCCTTTAAATTATTAGCTCTGGATTTACATTGAGCTCTCAGGATTTCATCCTTTTTGGGACTACCTATACGGATTACCAAATTCTTCTTAGCATATATATATATATATATATATATATATATATATCAGCATGTTCATATCTATCTATCTATCCTAATCTGCTCATATCCTAATCTGCTCATCTGTCTC
Source organism: Acanthosepion esculentum (assembly GCA_964036315.1). Taxonomy (NCBI): domain Eukaryota; kingdom Metazoa; phylum Mollusca; class Cephalopoda; order Sepiida; family Sepiidae; genus Acanthosepion; species Acanthosepion esculentum. The sequence continues at coordinate 42,191,711 of OZ038487.1, forward strand.
AGCCACTTCTATTCTCTGTTTCTCGCACACACACTCTCACCCTTACTATATCAACATCTTCATTATCTATCTATCTATCTATCTATCTATCTATCTATCTATCTATCTATCTATCTATCTTCTTTTCCACCATCCTCTTAAGAAATGATTATACATCAATCAAGGATTAGCCCCCCCCCCACTACTTTCGATAAAAATATAAAGACTTACTGACTCATTAAAAACCAATCATATTTCACATCCGACAATGATTTACAAAAAAAAAATTGGTTTATCAATCGATCGCCACGTAGCCATTTTGTTTTTAAAAATTAGCGACTGTTCATATGTATCTATGTCTATTCATTATCTATCTATCTATCTATCTATCTATCTATCTATCTATCTATCTATCTATCTATCCCAGTCTGTTCATATCTATCTATCTATCTATCTATCTATCTATCTATCTATATAAGCCTGATCACGTGAGTGGGGAAAGGACGAGTCACTAACCCCTATGGTACGAGTTTGCAATAAAAGATACAGAACAAACACCGAAGCGTATAGCGATTGAAAGTGTCAACTCCCATACAATAACAACCATTTAAGTCGGCAGGTCACTGTGTGGCTGACTTTGAAGAAGAACGTCCAGACGTTATGTATAAAATAACCTAGGATTTGATACCAGTTATCTCCCCTGACAGGGACAACGAAAATAAGGACAGTATCCCTATTTGGTTTGAAGAAAGAGATCATTTCGTAATCCTGGGGGCATCAGAGGATACGTCATCTACGCGAAGAAGGCCGCTGATTAAAACTGCCTATAACATGTGAATATAAGACAATGAGAGTGATACTTCAGATACGTTAATGTATAATAATGATAATTCTTTATCCTACTCGAATGGCACTTACTCTACATTTTTAACGTCTCTGCCTAAATTCCTATATATTATTTACTGTTATTTTTTTCTTTCAGTAGGAGTAGATAGGATCGCCCGATTTACACAGCTTTTCCGTCTTTTGAACAGGTGTCGAGGTTTATACCTTGTGTCCTGCTTAGAATTGGGTTTCCGGTTCCAACTTCTAAATACTATTCATTCTTTTTCACCCCCAGCCGTCCGTTGCGTCTCAGTGGGATTATCGCCTTGCTTGGGGTGAAATGATTAGAAGAAATAGTAAAGACAGGCTACATAATAATAATAATTGGCCACTCGATATCGAGGACACCCGTTGCAATGCACAGCTAGCTAGCGCATATTGCAACATTTGCACAGGCATTTTTGCAATTTCCCACCTGGGAAATGCCCGCAGAGCCCACCTGCAGTTTATACTGTTATTGGCGTGTGCAGAGCCAATTAACAGTTTTAGAGCGTTGGTGCGAACCCAGCGTGATCATAAATGAACAAGGCTGGCCACCTCAACTCGCAATCACGGTGTTTTGTGATATCGTGCTAGCTTTGGCCAACGAGGTCTTCCACACAGTTTCCTCTCCCAAATTCACTCACATGGTTTTGGTGGACCCGTGGCTATGGAACAGACACTTGCCAAAGGTGCCCTGTGCTTGGAGTCCGATAGCTGCTGAAATTAATTCCAGCCAGGATTCGAACTCGGTGCCTCGTGATTCTAAAGCAACGCCTTAGACCACTCAGCCACACAGGCTACATACATACATACATACATACATACATACATACATACATACATATGAGACATGCTTTAGGCCTCTCGGTCACGGAGACGTCGATGGTCAAGCAAAGTTGTAAAGTGCCTTTAAACACAGATTTCTGACGCACACACATGTCACAGTTATTTCCCTTTCACTCAACTTTGATTCACCACTGCTGCGGCCTGGTATTGAACTCACAACTCTTCGGGTCTAGTCACTAGCTCTAACCAACGTCTTTTTCCGCTGGGCAATATGTCCTTGGGGTGGGGTGGGGAGGGGAGACATTCCAAACATTCGAAATTACAAACACCTGAAGAAGGCCGGAGCGAACAACGGCAGAAACGTTGTGAATATGGCAATGAAGGTGAGGATAACAGACCGAATAACGTAAATAATGCAAGTAATCATAATACCTCATCCAAGAGATATAGACAGAATGTGCTGAACATTTATACAATTAAAGAAAAATGCAATTATATAGTTTACTCATTTGGAATCTGTTTCTGTCTTTGATGATTATAGATTTTATTATAGATACGACGTTTCAGCCAGACTATTTTTAGGTGTCCATCATGTTTTTGGCTATATGTGGGATATAAGTGTCGCAATGTGCTGTATTATATCCAGTCTCAGACGGTTAAAACATTTGGTTATTAGTACGATTTCGTATTCTTTTGAAAAGTATTTGTTTTTAATTTGAATTAGGAATTGCCAACATACTTAATTTAACTAGAAATTATGTTTTAGACACGACGTTTCGTCAAGGTACCCAGGTGTCTATTATCTTTACCTATAAGATATGCTATGTGTTGATTATTGTGTTGTTTCTTCTCTGTTGTGTCGGTTTGTTCCTAAAGCAGAGTATATTGTTTCATTAATTGATCCAAAGATTGAAATCATGTCCACAAGACTGCAACAACCCTTGATTACAATCCACCCATGTCATCGTCACTAAGCATTCTATTTCTGGAGAGAGATGGTTCCGCCACGTTGCAATCACGGCTGTTTTGAATCTCGTGATTCGTCGGTCTTCTCTAATCAAGGCATCAAATCCTCTGGATGTATCCTACCGTGCGCGATCTTAATGGGTGACCAGATCGACTTTCATGATTCTACACACTCATACACCCCAAGATTCATTACAGCGCCAGCACCCGGCGATTGATTTCCGCAATTCTGACTCTGTCCACCCACAGAAAGCGCACTGCGGTGCTCTATTCATCGTTGGTGCAATCGCAGAGTGGACCGTCCATACATCTGTTCTCGTTGCTCCCTGCCATTCGACTAAAAGAAGGGAATACATCAAGTGGCTGGCTACCCATGATCTCATGCGCACACGTGGTGTTCCGCATCAGCACCTCCCTGTAATTTTTATCGCGTAATAACAAAATTATATTTACATTCTGATAAACCCACGTATATATATATATATATATATATATATATATATATATATATATATATATATATATATATATATATATATATATATATATATACTTAGGAACATGAAGTTATCGACATGAAGGCGTCGATCCCAGCGTACGGCACCTTTGGAAAATGCCTAAAAGCTATACCACGGGTTGACTCAAGCCTTGTGAGTGAAACTGGGTATATGAAACCCTTGCGTGCCCTCGATAGCTGTACTAGCACGAAGTCACAAGTCATCCTGACCGAGGGCTTCAGCGTTCTGGCCTTGTTCAAATTGTTGATCACGCTTTTTTTTATCCCAAAACTCTAACTAGCATAGCATAGTTAGGTTGGGTCTGTGTGTGCGGAATAAACACAAATAAACCTGAGCATGCTTCTGCAATAGGGATTAGCTAGCCGCCCTAGTAGACTGGTATCCTCGAATGCGTGTGTCCAGCTATACATACATATATATATATATATATATATATATATATATATATATATATATTCTCTTTTTGGTTTTCGATTTTTAAGTAACGCAGTATATTATTTTTTTCCTTTATTCATTTTTTTTATCCTTATATAACAGTTATAGCAATTTTTTCTTCCGATTTTTTGTTTTGATTTATTTTTCGTCCGATTTTTGGTTTATCGTATATATATATATATATATATATATATATATATATATATATATATATATATATATATATATATATATATATATATAGGTGCCTCCAAAGATTCTGTAAAAAATTAGCGTACATGATGAACAAGTGACCACAGATTAATAAAAACAAAGTTTTATAATCAAAATGTTTATGTTATTATTAAGAGGGGTGAGCAAATGATTTTTCGATTATTAAATTTTGTTTTTCGATCCTCTTAAGACCGTTCGAAATTTTTGTTAAAAGATTTGTTTTACTTGTGTCATCAGGTGACCATATATTAGTATTGGAAATTTTACCGTCATTTTGCAGTGAAAAAACACAATGATTTGTTAATTCTTTAAAAAAATCAAATAATTGGAGTGATTTTAATAACTTAATCACAAATGAATTAAATTAATTTAGAAACCGTTCTTGTTTAAAAATCTTTGTAAAATCTTCCTTTTTATACCCCATTACCCCACCACTAATTTAATTTTATGAAACTTCGAGAAATTCATTTTTGTACCGTTTACTGTTTATGTAATAAGAAGAAATCTTAGACAAATTAAATAATCAATTATTTTTGTAAAACAGGATACTCGGTTACCGAAAATCTGCTCTGAATCGTAAAATAAAAAGTGTAATATAGCTAAGACATTACTTAATTAGAAACGCTTTTAATTGCTTTTATGAATAAGATATATTATGGACACTATTGTCTTAAGAAAAAATATTTTTCGATGCGTAATGAATTTTTATCAGAACTGTTATCATTTTTATTAAATTTTAATTCGAATAATTTATCAAGAGTTATTAGTCAGGTTATATGACGGTTCGGTATAGGATACAGGTTCGAATCCTGTCGGAGGACGAATATTTTCCATGAAAATTTCTTGGACATTCAGACAGGTAAATGTTGTTTAATACTGTTTATTATAAACAGAGCATTTACTTAAATATCTGTATCTATAAAAAGAATGTTAAACATAAAAATGTCTTTATATATATATATATATATATATATATATATATATATATATATATATATATATATATATGTGTGTGTGTGTGTGTGTGTGTGTGTGTGTGTGTGTGTGTGACTTATAATGTCATATTAGGCTAAAATCATCGATTAGTTAATTGATTTGATTCTTCTTATGCCAAGTGCTAAACGTTAGGATGATTCCAGTTCATCTTCAAAACATTTCTTTTAAACAAGGAAGAAAAAAAGAAAACAGAATATATATATATATACTAATATAGTTATATAGTAAATTATTCTTGGTAGCTATTACAATTTAAAAAACAAAACAAAACGAAACAAATAAATGTAAGATCCCAAAATATAAACCCTTTTATAAAGATAATTTTGGTCCATCAGTATGCGGCAACTGAGAGAAGATACACTTCCGTATTTAACGCTGTCGTCTAGATTCGATTCTTGTAAAAGTCACCTGTTGATGACCTGAAGCAACAAATTGCTGAGAGAGGACAACAGAATAATTAACAAAGACAATATACTTAGCAAACAGACGCAACACTGCTAACATGACGAATTTTTTACAATTAATAGGAGTAGATAGGTTCGTCTATTGTCTTCTATATTTATATGCCATATACCTTCAGAACGTTGGGTATCATGGATCTCCTTAGCTTCCTTTCCGCTGTAGCTCAAATGTTTATCCGCTTATTAACTGTCCCAGTCCCTGCTATGCTATCCGTTTGCACAAGCTCGTTAAGTAGGTTAATCGCTGTTACTTACTGCCTTGCTCTTGCCTTCACGATATTATATGAGTGTCAAATTCTCCAAGCTCTCTTTCCTTATTATGTTTCCCAGAGATTTCAACTGTCACCTTCTGATATTAAGCCCAAGTTTTCTTTACCTTCCCGTTTTCCTTAACCTTTTGAGCCTTGCGTTCCTGGACAATTTTAACCATTCTACCTGAGCCCTTGAGTCAAAATTTGCTAATAACTGTTATGTAAGATATAAAAATAGTTACAAGTGTTTACCCACCGTTCAACCAGTAGCTTGACATTAAGTAATTTTTCTCTACCACTGTTCAATCTGTGGCTAGGCATTACGTCATTTTCTCTACCACCGGTAAAGCGGTGGTCAGGGCTCAAAACTTCCACATTCCTGACATGTTCTGTCCATGGTATTTTCCTCATCTATCTGTAGAACCACACCACTGTTGGTTAAATCCGCTTCATCTTTGAGGAAATTGTCCAACATTCATTGCCATATATGAGGAATAATAATTTGTTTAGATTTTGGTAGGCATCTTTCATTATTTTCCAAGACACCATCGAGTTTCTGTGTTACATTTTTCAACGTTTGTTAAATCATTTCCACAATAGTTCTTGATAAACTACACCCGCGTCCTGGGTAAGACGATAAACTACATCCGACAGCAAGGCTTCTGATCAGGAGGTTTTGAGAAACATTGAACCACCTTTTAATTGCTGGTGTACCAGGTTCCGGGGTGGTAGCGTCTGTTAGGGTCCCAGCTATGGGCAAATAGTTAACTAGGGTTAAAACACTATGTAAGTGTAAAACTAGGTTTTAGTACCAGGAATGAATATTTTGAAGGAAATATTTATTACTAGCAATACATAATTACCAGCAATACATTTTTTTTAAACAAAAAAAATTACCAGCAATACATTTTTGAATAAATAAATAAATAAAATATTACCAGCAATAAATTATTGAAAAAAATATTACCAGCAATACATTTTTTGGGAAAAATTGTTACCAGCAATACATTTTTCGGGAAAAATGTTACCAGTGATACATTTTTGAAAAAATATGACCAGCAAAACATTTTGGGGGAAAAATGTTACCAGCAACACATTTTTAAAAAAATATTACCAGCAATACATTTTTGGGGAAAAATTGTTACCAGCACTACATTTTTGGGGAAAATGTTACCAGTAATACATTTTTGAAAAAAATATGACCAGCAATACATTTTTGTGGAAAAATGTTACCATCATTGCATTTTTTTTAAAAATTATACCAGCAATAAACTTTTGGGGAAAAATATTACCATCAATACATTTTTGAAAAACATATTACCAGCAATACATTTTTGGGAAAAATATTACCAGCAATACATTTTTAGAGAAAAAATGTTACCAGCAATACATTTCTGAAAAACATATTACCAGCAATACGTTTTTTGGAAAAAAAGTTACCATCAATACATTTTTGAAAAATATATTACCAGCAATACATTTTTGGGGAAAAATGTTACCTGCAATGCATTAAAAAAAAAAATATTACCAGCAATACATTTTTGGGGAAAAAATTTACCATCAATACAGTTTTGAAGAAAAATAATACCAGCAATAAATTTTTGTGGAAAAATGTTACCAGCAATACATTTTTGAGGAAAAGTGTTACCAGCAATACATTTTTTGGGAAAAATATTACCAGCAATACATTTTCGAAGGAAAAAAATATTACCATCTCTACATTTTTTTAGAAAAATATTGCTAACAATAAAACTCTTGTCGGTATTATATAACCCATTGAGGTTGATATACCGTAAAACAGAATAAACAAAACCAAACCAAAATAGTTAAATTTCTGTACTTTCTTGATTTTTACGTTTCCGATTGATCAATCATATTCCGAGTTATTGCTATTGTTAATGACGATACATTCACTTTTCTTTCAATTAATAATCCATTCTTCTCGCTTTCCTTTCCTGCCTTTTCGAGAAGTACTAGTGTTTTTTTTATATTTCATCTCTTTCCGGTGTCCTGCGTGTATTATACGTTGTTAAGATTTCCTCCAACAATATTAAAAACTGGTAGAATCTCTAGTTCTCTAAAGATCGCTTCGCTGTAATCTATATATATAAAGTTTGTAAATAGACCCCTACAAACATATATTTTCTGAAACTACATTATCCAGGGTTCTTGGATAAGTATATCTCATTTTGATCCAAGCGGGACCGCGAGGGGCAAAAACGCCCCACTGGATTTTTAGTCCCTTTGATTTAAATTAAATTTAAATTTGAAAAGGGGAAAGACTCCTAGGGTACTTGGATAAATATATTTCATTTTGATAAGAGAGGTCCCGGGGTGGGGACACAAAACACCCACAGAATTTTTTTCCCATTGATTTAAAATAAATTTAAATTTGAAGAAAAGAATGACTTCTATCCAAAATATTGAAGGAGAAAGCCAGAAGTTACATCAGCAAGATCAAAATGAGACAATATGGATGTCAAGTTGAACAAGAAATCACTAATCAGTGGGTAGTTTTTACGATGCATATTTGTTGCAACAATTCAACTGTAATTTTTTCAAAGTTGAAATCTACTCATCGATTTATTCAATCGAGTATTCCATCAAATACATATCAAAGGGATCAAATCAAGCTACTTTTGCACACACAGACACGCATTGAAATTTTTTTTCTCTTTGATTTAAATTAAATTTAAAATTGAACAAGGGTATGATTGCTATCCAAAATATAGAAGGAGAAATCCAGAAGATGGCGGCCTCGTCAGCAAGATCAAAATGTGACAATATGGATGTCAAGTTGAACAAGAAATCACCAATCAGTGGGTAGTGCTTTAAAATACATTTTTGTTGCGACAATTCAACTGTCATATCAAAATTGAAATCTACTCATCAATTTATTCAATCAAGTATTCCATCAAATACATATCAAAGGGGTCAGATCAAACTTTTTTTGCACACACCCCACTGATTTTTCCCCTTTGATTTAAATTAATTTAAATTTGTAACAAAAGAATGACTCCTATCCAAAACATAGAAAGAGAAAGCCAGAAGATGGAGGTCACATCGGGAAGATCATTTAGTAATATTGAAATGCATCATTTTTCTCCACAAATTATAACAATGAGGTGCGGGTAATTCGGCTAGTGGTTTTACAAGTACGGTGAGAAGATGCACTTTTTTATTTGTGTTTGTGGTCAAGGTAAGGTAAAGAATGAAAATGTCTCCTCTTTAAAATATCTTTAAAAACGGATTAGAACTTTGTTTTGCTTTCATTGAAGGACGCTCTAAATACTTAATTTTTTATGTTATTAATTAATATTCAAAATTGTAAACTCCACTCAAAGAAAAAAATACAAAGAAATATTTTGGTAACAGGATAGTTTCCCTTCCTTCCCAGGCGACCCTAAATCTTTTACCTAAGAAAGCAAGGAGGGTTTGGTTCGTTTTTTCTTGTCACTGTTTTTGTTTTATTTTTTTCCTCCTCTTCTTAACACTTTGCCTGTCCTACGTATCCTATGTGATGCACAGGGCATGTGATTTCCACGTCCTTGCATCATATGTGGTGAGCACAAGCCATGATTTTAAAAGAATGGTAAAACTAAGAACGCTTAAGAAAAGAATCTACTATTGAGCAGGACGTCTGAGGAAAGGCCTAACGTAATGTTTTGTGCATCATATATGACCACAGAACCCTTGACTGATAATGTAAGGTCTCAAATGAAAGACATCTATTTTTCCACTTTATTGAAATAATCATAACCTTTCGCTTGGAAAATGAAAAAAAAAAATAACACCAAGAAGATTTATTGTTTGTAAAACTGAAAAGAAAACTTTATTTTCAGTGAACAACCAAAAACTTAACATTAAAATATACACATTCTATTTGCCAAATGAGCTGAGTTGCCTTGTAATAGTTATAAATTTCAATACCAGCATGAACGTTTGTATAGTACACACGAAATGCAAAGGGTTAATATTGTTTAAGTGCAAACTGGATGGGTCTAGTGTAGCGACTCGATAAGAAAATGAAGTCAAAGTAAGAAATGCAGTCCTTTTCCGATCTTATAAAGTCTTTATTTAAAAAATAACGGTTTAGAGCTTTGTTTAGCCTTCATTTAAGGACGTTCAAAACTAGCACACCGAAAAAGATTTCTCTGTCAATTCGAAATTACCACTCCAATTAAATCTGCTAATAAAAGACCGGATACAGCGTATACCTGAGTAAGGTAGAAGAATATATCGACCGAAATGTTATTCTAAAATCTAAAAAATATCATCTAAAAAATAATGTGGATCTTGGTAAAGACCACTGTTATATTCCGTGCTAAGGAAATAAATAACACCAGGTGGATACTAGAAGAAACGTTTATTGTACACAACAAGTACAATATGAAATGCAGTACAGTTATACACACAGGTCAATCTAGTAGTGAGTACCCCTAATTAGAAGGTCGGACGTGCTTGCGTCGTCTCGCTCTCACACTCCTCTCTCGAGTCTCTGGTAAACAGAGGTACTACCTATAGTGTAATCATTCATGGGCGTGACTGGTTATTCCATTACATCAACCACACTTCTTCGAACTTTGTAAACTGGAATCGCAAAGAACTGTACCAAATAACAGAAACCACGCCACTTGATGATGTGCGACAACACCAAATGCTAAGATGGAAAGCACATGTAATTCTAAGATAAAATAATGACATGATCAAGTTGTTGAGCTTATCGCGATTGCGATCGCGAATCCCCTGACCCATCAGGGTCCTAGGGGCACCACATGTACCATAGCCGCAGTAGAAGTGGTGTTTCATGGGCAAGATAACCTGACGGATCCCAACCCTCTCCAGGCCGGTTTTGAATTCAGACATACCTTCTCCTAGGCAAGTTTCTACCCAAGGCTATAGAACCTAGTTTGTCCTGGAATTTACCCATAGCTGGCAGGAGAAGAGGAGGATTAATACCTTTCCCAACTGTATTAGCACATAAGTGAATGTAATGGATCCGATTGGAATTCGAACTCGGCTCTCCGAATCCACAGTCCGAGCCGCTATCCAATAGGAATGGAGGCACGGTGGAATAGTGGATAACCATATACAATACATCAAATAAAATGTTAGGAAGGAAACCCCCATCAATACTGGAAAGAGTGATAACAGCTAGTGGACTTGAGAAACCTATCTTCCTGAAAAAATTTTAAGAGAAAGATATTATAAATTTCAACCAACAATAGTACAAGCTGCTCTGATAATGTATACCGAATGTTTCCTTATAGGGAAACGGCTAATATTACTTTTAGCATTACCATACAGCTTATATTTTTAGTTGTCATGAAGCAAGCTCCTCCTTAATTCCCAAATTGTCACTAGGGGTCATTCTCCTTATACTATATATACTGGGCGACTTCTCACCTCGTCCTCTTTTTCATTTCTTCATTTCAGCGACTACAATGTGAGCTCTCTTTGAAAATCTGCGTCTTCCCATTTGTGGAAGAGGCCGTGAACATTATACACAAATACACGTACGTACGAACATTCACCAAAATACGAACATTCACCAAGATACAAGCATTCACCAAAGAACAAACATAAATGTTCACACGCAAAAACAAATGTTAACTGTCTATGTGCTTTGTAATTTGTTGTTAATACATATATTTGTTTACATATATATATATATATATATATATATATATATATATATATATATATATATATATATTGGTCTTGTTTGTTTGTCTTCTTTTTCTTCAGTTGGACTTAACTTGAGTCCGACCATTTTCTTGTAGTTGGACCTTTTAATATTCTACCAAGAGTTACACACGTGTGTATAATACAACACGCAAACACACACGGTCTTCTACAAGCAAATCTTTACACAACGATATCATGCAATATTCTTTTTCATTTCAGTGAGTTTCTTTGTCCTTATTATTTCAAAGCTATTTCGCTTTTCCTATATAAATTTATTTATCCTCAATATATGCAAGTAGGCCGATAATGAAAGCAGAATGCCACTTTTATGAGGATTTCTGTACGTGCTTCTTGTTTCATTTTGTTTTCTTTCTTAACACGTCTCCAAGGCATTTACATTGTTCACTTTTGATATGAGATCGATTCGCAATTTCGACGATTTGCCTTTTTATTCCTAGCGTTTCATTGTTAGATTTCATTTTTTTCTCTCAAGCAAAACAAAAAAATGAAAAATGATAAAAACCAAATCATGGATTTCACATAACGGGAAGTTCTCACTTGAAAACTGGTCGCTAGCATAGCGCATGCGCAAAACTTACCTATGTAAACAAAGAAAAAAACTTTTAAAACAATGCCTTTTTTTGGTGGATCCCAGACAAAAAAGCTTTAGTTTTATGCCTATTTTGTTTCATTCTGGCTGATGCAAGATTCACAGTTATGAAAATCCCCCCGACAATAAAAAACTTAAAACAAAAGATTGGTTGAAGTGTGAGGAATTACAAGTATTACTTTTATTATTTCGTAATATTCAGGCTTCTTTTGTTTGGGGATTTTGTTACGACTACTTACCGAAAATAAAAACAAACTATGTTCTCTGTCCGCAAACAATATTGCAACTGTTGTTACTGTAATTTATTAAGCGTTGCTTGGTCGGGCACAAGGCCATAAATATGAAGCCACCATTGCAGCTCGAACTCACTACTCAGTTGTGATGAAAAGTTTGTTAAACATTACCCAACATTTACGTAATCAATATTGTATTTTTTGTTTTTGAGTGTGCATTTGATAATTTAGAATTCATTTTGAAATGAAAATATTCTGAGAGGGTGCAGTAAAGTCCTCGATCCGATCAACAAGGACCCATTCAAAATCACTTGTTTGATCTTTTGATCAAATTTTGGTGAAGACATACCGAATATGTGAGCGACAACAAAGTTTTAGAGAAAACGGAAACAAAAAGGACAATTATATTTAACATAAAAAAATGCAATTGTAATTTGTAGGGCACATAATGAGGAAAGAGGGTTTGGAAAATTTGATACTCACCGAACAGATTGACGGCTTGAGGGACAGAGGAAAACAACGCATAACTTACTTAGTGAACTTGAGTAAATGGATGGCTGAACAGGGTTTAGGAGAAATAACAAAAAGAACAAATCTATTAAGACCTACTGAGGACAGGAAATTGTGGAGAGCTATGATCTCCTACGTCCTCTAGGGACGCAGCACATAAAGAAGAATCTGACAGAAATTTATATATATATATATATATATATATATATATATATATATATATGCATGTGTGTGTACAATATATATATATATGTTTCGTCTTGTTCTGATATTTTTAGTTCTTTCTTTTTTTATTTTCAATTTTTTCCTTGGGTACCGATTTGTCCTGACATAGCTGCAAGTTGCGCTATCCGAGGTTTTCCAAACGAGTACTACTATTAATATATATATATATATCTTAAATTTAGTCTACTGGGGCAGCAGATCATTGTTTAAACATATATTATTAAATATAACAGACAATGAATGTCTATTATGTCTGATCATGAGCCGTTTTAATGTTAGAATGTTTGCTTTAATTTCTGGTGAAAATAAAGACAAGAATTGTCCAACATTTGGATAGTTTATTATTAAGTTGGTCCTTAAGTTGTATCTCTGATGCTAATAATAAACCCTCTACATATATTGGTTTTACTACAACCACGCCCTCCCGTACACTTACCTGTCACCTTTGTGATCTTAGTTCTATTAAGCAACATTTCTTAGAAAAACATGTATATACTATTAGACAGATATTGGTTGATAACACAATAATACTCACACATACACACAGTAAAAAGAACCTTCAGATATTGGAGGCCATCTACATTAAAACGAAGAAACCCATATTCAACAAAATTACATTTCAAACTAGTCACAACACATTACATTGTATCTAGATATTGGTTCTGTTGTAATACTTCGGTCTATCGCGTGGTTTAACGTCATAGAACCGCTTCTTGAACTTGCGATCTGCAATTGCTATTCCGCGACCGTTAACGTCGAATAGCAATCTTCTATGTCAAAATAACAAAATATCATCTTTGACGGCGGATATCTTTGTTTCATGTCTGTATAACCACTCTGAGGATATTTCATGTGAGCAGAAAGCTTAGGACCACCTTAAGAAAAAACATCCAAATGGTGGACAATTTTTGTCTTTATTTTCACCAGAAATTAAAGCAGAGATTCGAACATTAGAACGGCTCATGATCAGACATAATAGACATTCACTGTCTGTTATATTTAATAATATATGTTTAAACATATATATATATATATTTGTGTGTGTGTGTGTGTGTGTGTGTGTGTGTGTGTGTGTGTGTGTGTGTGTGTGTGTAAAGCATACCTAATTCTAAAGAATGAATGAAATTATTTTTATCCGGTATTTCTGTTACTTCGAAGCTTATAACAGATACTCGTATTTAAAATGGACACACAATTTTTCATTATGTTTTAAATAGATTGACGTAATACACACTGTTTAAAATAAGAATGGGACGTCTATGTGTTGTCAGTATGCTAGGCAAGATGCAAACAACGGAATCTTGCCAACCACACTAACAGTATACTGCTCTTGATGAGGACCGAAACTACCAAATATGTCTGAACAAAATCAACTGAGAAAACATGAACTTTGGACAGCTTATCCACTTATTTATTGCGATCCTCATATACAACATCTACTATGAAAAATTTCTCAGAGTTAACCTCTAGAAAAAGACAATATTTATAAATGTAAAAGACAATAAGAAAAGTGTAATGGTAGCCGACGCGTTTCGTCCAATGTGGACATTTTCAAAGCAAAAATGAAATGAATTTATTAAACAAAGTAACTAATAATAAAAAAACAAAATGTCCTTAGCAACTGGAAGAATTTAGAGAACGCTATTTTCATGTTGTTAACTGAAAATTACGTCAATTACTGTCACGTGTGGAGGTATTGTTTTTATTGCTGTGTTGACGGATTCAACAATTTTCTTTTGATTTCTTGCTACTGTTGGTGTACGTTTGTTTGGGAAAGCATTAATTCTGTTAAGTAAGGTGAAATAGGGAAAAAGCCTGGGCGTAGATAAATATTTGGGCAATATTCATTGGCGGCACTCTCGAGGATTTTATTTTGAGTGAGTTATTTTCTTTGTTTATATACGCCCAGGAGGAGAAATGTGATTAGTGTTCTCCTTCAAATGACATCGGCATCTCGTGTTCAGTCACTTTCTCACCGACGTGACGTAGCTTCTCTCTGTCTTTCCGGACAAATATTTTCATCGCAACTGAGTTTTTTTTCGCTTTAGTGTCTCGACTATATGAATTTAAGCGTGCTACTAAATTGTCATCTAGATCATCTGTGGAAATAGTTAAATGTAACCCTCATTTCTACTCCAACAGTTTCTTTTCTCCCACTTCTCGACAGTGGAACTCCCTTCGGTTTACTTGCTTCCCCGAAAAATACAATTTTCAAAAAATGTAAATGCAATGTCAATCGCCATCTTCTGTATACCTCTATCGCGTTCATCTTTTCTCTTTTCCTCAATCCGCTCTTTTCACCCATTTTTACTCCCTGTAAATCTCTACGTACAAGCGGTGTTCACGCCCTGACTGGTGTGAAATAATATATATATATATATATATATGTGTGTGTGTGTGTGTGTGTGTGTGTGTGTGTGTGTGTGTGTGTGACTTTTCATTTTTCGTCACATTCAATGAAACTGTATCAAAGAAGATTTGTTGCCTATATATACAGTAGATAGATAAATATGAAGAAACTGAGATATATATATATATATATATATATAGATAGATAATAATTGGCCACTCGATATCGAGGACACCCGTTGCAATGCACAGCTAGCTAGCGCATATTGCAACATTTGCACAGGCATTTTTTGCAATTTCCCAACTGGGAAATGCCCACAGAGCCCACCTGCAGTTTATACTGTTATTGGCGTGTGCAGAGCCAATTAACAGTTTTTTAGAGCGTTGGTGCGAACCCAGCGTGATCATGAATGAACAAGGCTGGCCACCTCAACTCACAATCACGGTGTTTTTTGTGATATCGTGCTAGCTTTGGCCCACGAGGTCTTCCACACAGTTTCCTCTCCCAAATTCTCTCACATGGTTTTTTTGGTGAACCCGTGGCTATGGAACAGACAATTGCCAAAGGCGCCCTGTGCTTGGAGTCCGATGCTGAAATTAATTCCAGCCAGGATTCGAACTCGGTGCCTCGTGATTCTAAAGCAACGCCTTAGACCACTCATCCACACAGCCACACTGCATACAGTACCAGGTGTTCCCAAGCGGTCCCCCATCTAAGTACTGGCCTGGCTCTACGATGCTTAACTTCGGTGATCGAACGGGTGTATTCATCGTGATTTGACAGCATATAGATAGATAGATAGATATGGACAGACTGAGATAAATAAGTAGATTAATAGATATGAACAAACTGAGATAGATAGATCGATAGATAGATATGAACAGACTGATATATATATATATATATATATATATATATATATATATATATATATATATATATATATATATATATATATATGAATCAAATCAGATAGATAGCTTTGAACAGATTGAGATAGATAGATAGATAGATAGATAGATAGATAGATATGAACAGACTGATATAAATAGATAGATTGAGAGATATGAACAAACTGAGATAGATGGATCGATAGATAGATATGAACAGACTGATATATATATATATATATATATATATATATATATAGATAGATAGATAGATAGATAGATAGATAGATATAGATAGATATGAACCAAATAAGATATATAGCTATGAACAGATTGAGATAGATAGATAGATAGATAGATAGCGTACCAACTCAAACATATTACGACTTTTTATGATCACTTTTTTTACACAAGAGATAGGGCTTGCAGTATACGCAGGTAACTTTTTGAAGAGGTTAAAAATCATGCATTTTCGGTGACCTGTACGAAGGTAATTTTTGCTGGAGGTCTTAAAATTCAAGCATTTTCGGTGAAGGTAACCTACCTGGTATGTATGTTGTCTTTGACTAACCATAACTAATTATTTGCTATAGAATATGTCCAGGATGTTGCCCTGTACCACAATACTGGACTACGGTAGGTCTACTTATTGGTCAGAAGCTGGGATCACATTATAAACGAGCTGAATGAAACAATCAGGCTTTTCATAAAAAATTATTGGGTCGCACTGTACATAAAGTAGGCTTATACACGAGTATATATAATAGATAGATAGTGTTGTAGCATAACTACATAATGCGTATGTTTCCATTCACATAAATACAGTAGTAAATACAGTATGCTGGTCTGCGGTTGGAGATTCGTCTCCAGCTGTGCTGGTAAAACTATCTGCCTCCGTGCAGAGAGGATCCCCAGACGAGGCTATATCGAAGGGCAGAGTCTCGTCTCGGAAAACAGCTACTCGACCTCGATTTATACGGGATCTACGGGCTCGGATACCCCACATTAAATTCGGTCTTGTGCTACATCTGACCGCATGGAGCATTTCGTAGATATCCTGCAGTTGGATATTTATTGTGGAATTCACTTGACTAATTTCTAGCAGTTGATTACTTCTTTTACGCGCCGCTGGCGAATCTTATATGTGTTGTTCTTGTCTTAAGTATTATCGTTCATTACCAACCTTCGTGTGATTATTCTATTCCGTAACCTTCCAGAGGTTACAATAGATAGATAGATAGATAGATAGATAGATGTCAGCAGACAACAATAGTTGTAAAGAGGTAAGGTCCGAATGAGACCATTGGCTAAAAAGGTAAAAAGACGAGAGTGGGAATGAGATTCACATTTCGCACGAGTTTCTATTATACGAAAACAATAACCACAGTTTAGCACGTGATAAAATGCATTGTACACTCACATAATTGATATGTAATACAACGAAACTGGTCGAATATCGTGACTGTTAGAAACCTTTCCTGAATATTTCATGTAATCGTGTCTGGCAGTAGTTCTCATAATCCAAAGTTTACCTGCTTTGGATTCAACCAAGAAAACATACACAACAGGAAGCTCTGAATGATGAGAAGGGCGATATAAAAATGGCGTATAATACAAAATAATTATTGACTTTTTTCTCTTCATGTACAGTTTTTAACAGAAAGTTGTGTCAAGCTCAGATTATAATACATAAAAAAATAGATGAGAGACAATTAAAAAGGACCACAGAAATTTAAATTTAACCCCTTACCCGTCAATTATTTTGGGTAAAAACGTTTCATTTTTAGACGATTTTTTAACATTTGTTTTTAATATAGTAACTAAGAAATCGATGCACCTTGGAGTACCCGATCGGTGGATAACACCTCCACCAGACGCATGAGTTGAGAATTGGGCACCGTTCAAAGCTCAGAAGGGCATAAAAAGAATCAAAATCGATGTATGAACTCCTCTGTATTTGTTTTTGTTTTTTTTAACATTATGTTTTAGACGTGTTTATTCGTCTGCGTCTCAAAAAATAATTCGGTAAATACACGTCTATGGGGAAGGGGTTAAAAATTTTAGTTTAAAATATTCTTGATGTGTTATACTTAAAAAAAAAGTATAACAAACCTCACTAAAGTTGAATTTAATGGACTAGATCATGAGAAAAGAAAAGAATCTGGAAACTCCGACACCTACAGAATATACTGAAGATAAGGGAGAGGAAGGAAAGCAGCAAATCACTTACTTAACGAGCATGTGCATATGGATGACAGAACAGGAATTAGGAGAGATAGCAAAACGACAAAGTTTGCTAAGCGCTACATAGGAAGGGAAGTCGTAGAAACTTATTACCGCCCATATCCTGAAGCAATGGGGTTTTTGAGTTTTTTCCTTATTATAGACCGGTTGCCAACTACAGCTAAAGAGCCCTTTCTGTTCTCTTATTTAACCCATAATTGGAGGGGAGAAGAAGAGATGGATTCTTACATTTCCCTCAGGCACTTGCGCGAATGTGAATGTAACGAACCCCGCCGGTATTCGAACTCGGTCCGCCAATTTCTCCTTGTGAGCCGGTAGCCATGACACCATCCGTACATTTAAGAATAAAAGAAAAACAAGTGATAGACGATATTATAATTGGCACGGAGATCAACAGTTGCAATCTCGTCAATATATAAATTTAAACAGATGTACAGATTTCTTTTTTTCGGTATAATCTTACACGGAAGAAAACGCAAAATATATGAGCCACTGCGTGAACGCAGACAGCAAAATAAAACAAAAAAATTCAGACGTCAAATAATAATAATAATAATAATGTAATTTATTCGTTGCAATTCTTCCGTGACTGAATAATAATTACATTAAAATGAAATTGAATTTTAGATTGTGGGAAGGGTGCCGGTTTAAGAGAAGGAAATTTTGTGCTAAAATGGAGGTTGACTCGTACAACCGGCGTAAAAACAATAACAAAGAAATAAGACGTTTCAGTCCGACATCACACCTCCCATCTATAAGAATTGCAGCCCACGTACAGTACCTCTCCTCGCCCATGCCCCCACTGAACGTTCAGAAAAATTGTCGTTTCTAATTTAATTTACGTCGGGCTTAAATTTAATGACTTCACGCATGGAAACTAAATTAAATTTTCTTCGAAAACGCGGCCATCTTTTATTCTTTTTTTTTTTTTTAAATCTTTTGTTTCTGCACTATTTACGCGTTTTTACGAAAACGAGGCTTCTATGTTTGTTCCCGTCAACTTTGACTCGTTGCTTCTGCATTCATTCCTCCTTCCGCCATCATGACTGTTATTTTCTACTGTTTATTTTGATCTTCAGTCTGTTGTCTTCGTTTATTTTTGTACTGTCTAGCGCGTATTAATCGTCGTAAATAATAAAAATATAAGCGATTATAGCGGATTGTAATTTCAATGTAAAATGATCCTTCGACAGGTGATGGAGTGGAAATCACGTGAAATTTTACAAAATCGCGCCAACTAAACACTCCAAGGAGGCACTGAAAAGTTGTCGGTTTGACCCCGCTTTCCAAAATCGAAATTTCAATTACAAGATATAAAGATACTTACTGATTTGGGGAAGTCGATCTGGCTGATAACTTTTCACTGCCCATTCATGTGTTATTTATTTGACGGGTTCCTTATATGAAGTTTTTTTTTCGATAAAATAATCGAAGCGATATATTGATTTTCTAAGCGTAGCTTAGATGTGGCACAAGGCCGAAAGTGTCGAGCCTCCAGTGAGAATCGGACTCAACGTAACGGATCTAGCAAAACAAGCTTGCTAACCATTACACCACCTCGAAGTGCTCAATCAGAGCGATATAGATCAAGTTAAAAGTGTTCAAATCCTCTATCTTTACAAGAGCCAGGTCAGGCCTAAACTGGAGTACGGTTGTCATATTTGAGTAGGATCTGCCAAGTCCTCACTTCCCAGTCTCGACAGAGTCGAAAGCATCTCCGCGTCTTTGCAGGTTACAAATTAAATTCCACCCTCCAAACCTCTCTCTCACAGGTGGAATGTCCACGGACAAACTGAATTCCTTGGTTCCGCCAAGTGGCACCTTCACTCCTAAGACCCGCCATGCCACTGACATTGTAGCATAACACTTTCATTTCCCTCCGTATTCCGTTGATGAGAAGTTAAGTTCCACTCGGGTAGTTTTTTCCCGCTAACCACTGCTCTGTGACTGATTCCCCAATCACCACAACCATAACCTATTCATGTCTAAGATTAGCCATTATTCTCCCCAAATAACCGCATAAAATATGCTTCTTACGCTTTAGCCCGCTACTTCGAGTGGCTTCGGGCCTTGTATAAGATGAACCTCACGGTAAAAAAATTCTTTCATTGTCCTTTTTATTTTTATTTTTTGTAGTTTGCGATTATTGCAAAAAATTGGTAGTGGGAGTGGAATTGCTGTTAGTTGAAAACCCATAAATTGTGAATATTTTTTTTCGAAAAAAGAAATTAAAACATTGACTAAATAGCAAAAACCTGAATATCACTAGTTTTTCTATTCGTTTTCATTACTAATAGATTTTACCTGCCATGACCTTTCAGAATATGGAAGATCACGGCTCTCCACAACTTCCTATCTATTAACCGTTGACCATTTACCATAACCCTTTGTCCATGTTCTTACATCCAGCGTTGGTGCGTACTACACACGAACCCACCAACCTGGAAGGGCAAGCCTGATTAGTGGCCTCGGGCAGTACTTTGTGACCCTCGCTATCTTATCAACAGCTGCTTTTTTTTTTACCTACATTTATAAATGTTACAAAGTAAACCAAACATAACTGACTATTCAGGGATGGAAAATATTCGCTGATTTTGACGCCATTCTGGGATTTTTTTTTTGTTCAAATCTGTGAATTTGTTTTGGTCATGTTAAGTTTCGAAAAATCACGATATGAAATTCACTGTTTTTTGTCCTTAATGTTGAATGTGTTAAAATTATTCAACTTTTTAACAAGAAAAATCTCAAGTTGTTGTTAAAACATTGTTGATTTATTTAAGATGGAATGATTGATTATGACATGTCTCTAATTTGTATTAAGATACATCGTATTTATTTTCAATTTTTTTAATTGAATTGTTCACCTATACTGCATATGATCCATTAATGTAAAAAATTAAGTTACAATTAGATTTGCATTTTATATGAATAATACCTTATGAAAATTGATATGTAGTAGAATGGGGGCCCGTATCATAGATTGGAGGCATGAGCCCCTGCTTACATTCATTCATAAAATCTCGTTAAGTTATACGATTTTTCCCATGCTTCTCTCAACTTCAGTATATAAAGTGAGTATTAAATTTTCTAGCACTTCTTTTCTCATTATGTGTCCCAGAAATGTCAAGTGTTTTTTTTCCCGTAAATGTAAGTTTCCTTGTAGATTTTCTTTTCTAGGAAAATTTCTCATTGCTATATCTGAGCTTTGTTAAAGTTCGGAAACGTTTATGCGGCCTTGTAGGTGGTGAATTATTTTCGACTCTACAACCCTTTTCCCAGATACGAAACGTCATATCTATCGCTATGACGACGACAAATCTTCGGACGATCTACATTCACTAGATCCACCAGTTCAGATCTTTACAGCTAAGAGACACCATACCACGTACATTGGAAGTACTAATCCCTATTTTATTGCTATTATTTTGGTTCGGATGCCTGATGGGTTGCTTCCCTCATTACTAGAATCTTAACGTCTTCAAGTCTAGGATTAACCGTTATCTTTCCTACATATCTTCATAATCTGCACTTTATACCACCCTCTCCTATGTTCATGTAACAGGCTCTTTCATGAAACCTCTGCACTGAGTGGCTCTTGTGCCTTAATAAAAGAATCTCAGTCGCTTCAAGTTTTTTTCTCTGTCTGTGAGAAAATTGTCCAGCATTCACTTCTATATATGTTGTGGCCAAGTAAATGGTTAAAGAAATAACAAAACAAGTGTTGCAGATATATCATATATTAAACAGTAGGTACAACAGAAGAGTATTACACGACTAGTGAGTGTGTGTCGGTTGACCCAGCGTTCAATCTATTCGACTGTTCCCCCAAGACCTTCTCTCCTACTAATTTTATAGTAGTCGGAAGAGTTCAACATAGACTCTTTAGAGGGAGGACACCACAACAATATATGAGATTGGATCGTGTAATGAAAATCAACTTGATTGAACGGTGATGATTCTAGACATCTTTAAGTTGTGGACACGAGTTGTGGTGCAACGAATGGCTTGTACATTTGAACACCGTCAATACGAAACTGTTGGCTTTTAATCATCATAGGGAAACACTTTTTGCCTCCCATCAGTATGGCTGATGCTAACCTCCAGGCGAGCAAATCATTTCGCCTTATCCGTCTCACGTTTGACACTGACTTATATTCAGTCAGTTATGTGCCATACGTGATACACGCTAAGGCGATCATGTATCTATCGATACATAACTGACAAGGCAGATTTTTTTCCCACAGTAGGTTGCTATTTTTTCTGCCATAGACCAGTTGCCATGCAAGGCTATAGAACACGGTCTGCCCTACTGTCTTCCCACAGCTACGGCTGGGTCCATACCTTTCCCAAGCACGTAAGTGAATGTAATGGAATCGATTGGAATTCGAACCCGGCTCTCCGATTTCTCAATCCGAACCGCTATAGAGTGATTATATTGAATCAGTTACTCGTCTGCTTGTAGAAAATGTGGTTAATTGCGTCATGACAGAAATTTTTTTTTTTCCATCTTGCACATTTATAAATCTGCCATTCGTCAATGCATTGAATAATGCTGCCATATCTAGTTTTGTGCTCCTGTTGTATATTTCGAGATTCTCGATAAAATCCAGATAAGTCTATATAATGCTATCGGTCCTGACATGGCCTCTCGATTTCAGTCACTTTCCAACCGCCGTGAGGTGGCTTCCCTCTGTCCTTTCTGTAAATATTTTAATGGCGATAGAAACAGAGTCAAATGGAATCGCAATATAGAAGCTGCCAGCCTTAGATGACGTTATCATAGACGAGATTACAGAAATGATAAATGAAATCTACTACAGTGTTGATATACCGGAAGACCTAAGTCGATCTATTTTCATAGCACTGCCTTAGAAGCCAGTTACAAACGAATCTGATCTCCATTGGACAATTAGTCATAAAACAAAGTTTATCATCCGAATTCTGGTGAATAGAGTTTTTTTTTAATAAAAATTATTTTGCACTAAGATTTTTAAAATATTTTTTATTTTTTTTATGTATATAAAATATTATGTAATATGCCCATTTTTAAATGTATGGTCGACCATACACGACATTATCAGAAAATAAGAGCGATGACTATAGTAAATTGAAAGTCAACATTCCTAAAATCAGATTATGGAGAATATTTTCCAACATTTTTAAGTTTACTTACTATCTAAAAATTATATAAAAAAATAGTCTCACTCGTCATTTTCTTAAATATGTTTTAGCAGATAAAGTATCCGTAGAACATCAATAAACTTGTCAACACCTTTATCAGCACTTGTTATATGATTGATAAGCGATGACAAATGCGTAATCAACGCAATAGTGTTTGTTTAAAAATCCATTTCTCGGTCATTTTAAACTTAAATAAATATTTTTTTCAAATCAGATTAATTATACTTTAAATCAACTAATATTCCCCAAATAAAATTGAAGAAAAGTATATTTTATTCTTGGAAGATTTTTTTCAATAGAGAGAATTACGCTGCGATGAAAGACGACTAAAAAAGGGCGATAATAATCTATTCTAGAAAAAATCCCCACAAAATCGATTCTAATCAATATAATTTCTGTTTGAAATACACCAGAGTATTTTACTAACTGGAAATAGTAAATTTAATCCTTTAGCTTTCAATTAAAGATAAAATGAAAGTTTCAAAGAAGATTTTTTATTTATAAAAAAAAAATCATTTTAAACCAAGATATCGAAAATTAGTAGCGGTACCAATACGAATTCAACTAGCTAACCACTAATCCATGGCAAAGCGTCAAAGAGAGAGTGAGAGAGAGAGAGAGAGAGAGAGAGAGAGAGAAAATGTGTGAGAGAGAGAAAGAATGTGTGAGCGAGAAAGAATGTGTGAGAGAGAGAGAATGTATGAGAGAGAATATGTGAGAGTGAGTGAGCGAGCGTTTGAGTGAGGAGAGTGAGAGAAAATGTGTGAGAGAATGAAATGCATAAATCATTCTTCGCCACCCTTTTCTCCTTCCCCCCTATTGTCTTTTTACTTTAACATTATTCCAAGTTTCCTTATTCCGACGCTATTATTGACAAGCGTGCAATTTGTCTGACTTTAATTCTCAAATTTTCCCAGCGCTGACGAATTTTCATTTTGAAATTCTCTCATCTCTCTATCTGCCTATTGTCTCAATGACCATCAGGACTTAGCAAAGGCCATTCATTGAGAGAAAAATTTCGATTAACGCCCAGTTGCTTGATCATTAGTTGGACCCCCAGCCGTGCCGATGAGCCTTGTTCTGTCACCCGAGAGCAGCTGGCCACAGTGAGTATCGCTGCTAATTACAAAGAGTTAACGATAACACATCTTCCGATTACAGAGCCGCAGCGTTCTGCTTGTGCAGTTGGTCAGTTTCTTGCTGATATATTTTTCTTTCTATTATTTCTTTCCCTCTTTAAAACTATTATTTCTTGTTTTGTCCTTATTGAGTTCAAACGCTTTTCTTTTTATCCTCATGTTGTACACGTACTTTTTTTCTTGCTTTAATTTCTTTCAATTTTTTTCTCACTCGCTTCATTTAGAGATCTTAATTTTTTTCTCTATTTTATTGCCTTTTCTTCTATGTCTGTTTCTCCTTTCTCACTATTGTTTTCATCTTTATTTAAGTCTCTTTATTTTCTCTACTAATTTATCTCTTTGTTTCTTCGTCTTTTTCTTCGTTTTAAATCATCATTTTGTCCACTAATTTGTCTTTCTTTTCTTTGTAAACTGTTATTTTCTCTAATAATTTATTTCTTTGTCTTTCTTCTTAAGCCATTATTTTCTCTATTAAATTTGACTCTTTCAGCTTTTCTTTTTAAGCTTTTATTTTCTCTAATGATTTGTTTCTTTCTTTGTCTTTCATTTTAAGCCATTATTTTCCCTATTAAATTTCTTTCTTTCTTCTTAATTCATTATTTTCTCTAATAATTTGACCCTTATTTTGTCTTTCATCTTAAGCCATTATTTTCCCAATTAAATTTGTTTCTTTCTTCTTAATTCGTTATTTTCTCTAATAATTTGTTTCTTTCTTTGTCTTTCATCTTAAGCCATTATTTTCCCAATTAAATTTGTTTCTTTCTTCTTAATTCGTTATTTTCTCTAATAATTTGACTCTTTCTTTGTCTTTCATCTTAAGCCATTATTTTCCCTATTAAATTTCTTTCTTTCTTCTTAATTCGTTATTTTCTCTAATAATTTGTTTCTTTCTTTGTCTTTCATCTTAAGCCATTATTTTCCCAATTAAATTTGTTTCTTTCTTCTTAATTCGTTATTTTCTCTAATAATTTGACTCTTTCTTTGTCTTTCATCTTAAGCCATTATTTTCCCTATTAAATTTCTTTCTTTCTTCTTAATTCGTTATTTTCTCTAATAATTTGTTTCTTTCTTTGTCTTTCATCTTAAGGCATTATTTTCCCTATTAAATTTGTTTTTTTCTTCTTAATCCTTTATTTTCTCTAATAATTTTTGTTTCTTTCTTTGTCTTTCATTTTAAGCCATTATTTTCCCTATTAAATTTCTTTCTTTCTTCTTAATTCGTTATTTTCTCTAATAATCTGTTTCTTTCTTTGTCTTTATTAAGCCGTTATTTTCTCTCTTAATTTGACTCTTTCTTTCTTTTTTCTTTTTTTTTTGCATCACTGCTCTGCCTCTCTGTCTTTAATAAATTGCACCGATGCTTTCATTGACATCAATATACGTCCGTATAATAATTATAACAACAATTTAAACGGTTGCAAAATTCCAATAAATCCTCATAAAAGAGAGGGGGAGAGGAAGATGGCGAAAAGACAAAATGGCGAAAAGACAAAATGGCGAAGAATTCAAGACTGTAAAAGGGAAGAAAAGGTGGGCGCAAGTGCATTAGAAATTTTCCATTCAAGACATTATCACGGTTCTTTTGTAGTAGAATATTTTAATGACCAACTCAACGTTGACGATATTTGTCAAACTTTAAGCAGAGTTAAGTCTGACACAAGATCACAAGCATATGGCAACGAGTGAGAATTAAACTCTCTACTTAATAGGAATAGTCGACCAAAATCTCTCGCTAGGCGCCATTAATCTTATATCTATAATTCTCAAAAGGTTTGTTTGTGTGTGTGTGTGTGTGTGTGTGTGTGTGTGTGTGTGTGTGTGTGTGTGTGTGTGTGATTGGACGTTGTTTATGCGTTTCTACAGTTTTCATCCGATTTCGAGGAAATTTGTTTTGTTTGAGAGATAATTATTCAGTGCCGGATTTGAGTCCAAATTGGCTGGGAAAAATTACAACCTTGATGGTGAAAATTAGAAAAAAACTGACTTTTTACACTTTGTGCAGAAATCACATTTACTTCCGTATAGATGTTTGGATTCTCACTAAGTGCCCCATATCTAGAGCTTTGTACCAATCTATGCTACGTTTATTAAATGTTAGCAGTATAACCCGCCTTCGACCGGGTGTTTCATTACTGGGAATTTTTGCCGTTCATTTGGAGCAGTTTAAGTTTAAATTTCAGCCCTGCCATAAATCAATATCAGTAACAATTGGATGTAAGTGAAGCACATCCCAAAATGAGGGGTAACAATTTGAAAGTGGGGGTGGCCCTGAAAAGGGCCGTTTTTGCGTCCCCATCTTGCAAGGAAGGAACCTCTTCCATGGACCGTCATAATAATAACATACGATAATTTTTATTTATAATATATTTTTTTTATAATTCTAATAATCTTTTGTGTTAGATTTCAACTCTCTAAATTGATTGTACGCTGTTTTTACAGATATTAAATTTTGCCTTTGATTTCTGCACAAAGTGTAAAAAATCAGTTTACTTGCTTGCATGGGGTGATATGATTTTAAAAAAATAACTAGTTGATCTTGAACGTCAATTTCTATTTCCATTGGATGATCCTTGTAGTTTGGGGCTAAAATAAATTAAACTTATAAAATAACAACGACATTTGACGTTGGGATTATAACATCCATTAATGAAAGACCTGAGCCTCATTCATGTTGATCTTATCCAGGGGTAGACACACTTTCTTCGTGGAGGGTCCTATCATAGTCTGCTCCGTGTAAAATGGTCCCATAAAAAAAAACGGGTGTTACATCTATATGAATAACAATCAAAACATTTCTAAATTTATGTTTAGTAGATATGATCATCAGTGAAAAGATGAGCTCGAAATGCGATTTGCAGGCCGGGAACACTAGAATCAAGCAGACGCGGAAGTTTAAATATCTGGGAAGTGTTTTAACAGCGGACGGTTAGTGCGACACTGGCGGACTTAAGCAAGTGGATGATAGAACGTGGTCTGGGGGAGGAAGTAGATGGAAGGTACTTGTTGAGAGCTGCAAGGGACAGAGAGAGAGTGGAGAGCCATGATCGCCTACGTCTTGAAAGAACATGGCACATAAAGACAGAAAAGACATATTCTGTGAGCAACCTGCGTAACTATATGAGAAATATAGTTTCAGATCTAATACATTTATTACTACGATAATTTTTTTGAAACACGCTGCTGTGTGTTGAAATCCTTATACTATTGAGTATCGTTGAAGTTATTACTAACATTTCGTTCAAGTTCGCAAAACCAATCGATGAAATTTTAATAAGCTGATTTGTTTCGAAAATACTTTGATAAAATCCCTACTTTGCGATTTAATAATTTCTTTAAATTAATTTAATTTTATAGGACTTCATGGTAAACAATACTTTTTTAAGAATGTTTTTCCTTTTTAACGGCGAAGAATAAATTTTTAGGATTTCTTACACTTGAGCATGCAACATACAACTGGACATGCGTAAATATTTCTTTCTGGAGTCATATTCCGACTTTTTACACTGTTTTTGACTTGTAATTTCTCTATAGTTCTCGCAAACGCGAACAAGAAACTGCATTCTTTTATATATTAAAAACTTAAAGAAAAAGATATGCAAAAAACAATATTGCATTTTTATTAAAGAAGTATTTGTTATTTTAATCATTAAATTATTTTTAAAATAGTGGGAGTATTTTGTATGTTAAGTAATAAATTTTAATTTTTCACCCCAAATTAATGAAAATTTATTGTACTAAGCTACGCACACTAATAAAACCAGCAGTACTATGTAACCCCCTTACCTGTTTACACTTCTCCCAAAAATTTGATTTTGATTAGTCAATGTATGTCTATTTTGGAGGGAGTGGACGGACAAACTAGCAGATGTTACAGAATATGATATATAATTTAATGAATTTTGCACAACAGAAAGTTTTTTCCTAGGATTCTATTTACTCGTTGATGTACGGAAGACAGGATGTATATTTAGATCCATAAACTGATACCTGTTTTTTTTAAAATTATTTTCTTCTCTTCTTCTATGTACCATGTCCCTTCAGAACACTGGCGATCATGTCTCTCCACAATTTCCTGTCCTTAGCGCTCAGCAAGAATTTTGTATATTTGTTATCGCTCCATAACCTTTTTCTGTCATCCATTTACACAAACTAGTTAGATAGTTTACGTGTCGCTTTCCACTGTCCCTTTTGCATTCAGTATGCCCTGTGAGTGACATATTTTCCAAGCCCTCTTTCCCGATTATGTACCCTCGAAATTTAAACTCTGTCTTTCTGGTGTTAAGCATAAGTGTCCTTTTTGTTTCCATTGTCTCTAGAACTTCGCCATTTCTCGTATCGACATATCACACCTTTCTATATTTGGTTCTGTTAACGAAAATAAAATAAATATTAAAAAATTTCCGTCTTTGTTCCTTTTTGAAATTGATAACAATATTTGAAATATGTAACAATAAAAAGAAAGAAAGAACATAATGAAAATGTTGCTGAAATAATGTTTGTTGCGCATTTACATAACGAATGAAATGATCAGGTGGACCGCAGGGACTCGAGGTAGGGTTGGAGAAGGACACATGGTATAGTGGATAAAGGCGTTGGCTAGATCCAGCCACAGTAGCCAAAGAGCGTTAGTTGAATACCCAGTTAAGACAGTGGAGAACTTGGAGAGGGGAATAAACAGGAGATAACTGACAACTGACATCCATTAAACATGGCACGGAACTAGAACAGTCTACCTCAGCGAGCGAAATAAAGGGTTCAGTTCGACATGCCAACTACCTGAAGAAGGCCGGAGCGTACAACGGCCGAAACGTTGTAATAAATATGGCGGCAAAGATAAGGACAATAGTCCGAATAATGTAAATAGTGAAGCTTGTGCTAGCTTATGAGAACGTTTCCTTTTTGAGCGAGTTATTGAAATTGAAAATCGCTGTAAAAAATCCCATCTCTGATCGTGATTAATCTTCCAACAGAATAACAACAATCCTGCTTTCCCTCCCGAGGACAATATACTCTTGATGAGTTGGGGGGGGGGGTCTATGCTGATGACATAGGGAATCAATGCAACGGGAGCCACTAAAAGGGTACATATCCCCCAATTTTGGTTAGCTGAATACTGCAGTTGCTCGTAGGAATTGTGATCACCAGTATTGGATTGTACTAACAACGTGAAACAATTGAAAAACAAAGTGTCTAGTAAATCCAGTGCAACGAAAATATTCAAGTTCGTTTTTAAACAGTTCACTCCAAGCAAGGCGATAAAGCCACTAAGACGCAAGGTGTTACTGGGAGCGAATGAGAATGAGAAGACTTTTGAAGGAACCGGAAACCCAATCCTAAACATGAAAGAAGGGATAAACCTCTACTCCTGTTCAAAAGATCGGGCAGGGGCGTGAACCGGATAATAGGGGAACCTATCTACTCGTCTTGCGGAAAAATAAATGTGAGAATAAAATAGTAAATGAATTTTCAGAGTTCAAGCTGGGACGTCGGAAGTATTGAGTTGATATGACTATTATTTTAGGTTAATGTTTTGGTTTTATAATAATTTGCAGGATTGGGCGTCAATGCCACTTGCGCGTCAATGCCACTTGGGCGTCAATGCCACTAGAACGCAAGGGGGTACTTTTAATGAAAGGGAGAGGAAAGACTACAAGGAATCGTAATGGATAGCGGCTCGGATTGAGGAATCTAAGAGCCGAATTCGAATTCCAGTCAAATCCATTACATTCACTTACGTGCTAATACCCTTCGGAAAGGTATGAATCCTCTTATTCTCCCCAAAGCTATGGGTAAATAGCAGGACAGACCGGGTTCTATAGCCTTGGATGGCAACTGGTTTACTGCAGAAAGAAATGGCAACCTACGGCGGGAAAAAAAAATCTGCATCGTCAGTCATGTATCGGAGAGTACACGATCGCCTACGTGTGTATCACGTATGGCACATAACTGACAATGAATCGGAAACCAAACCCTAAACAGGAAACAAAGGGATAAAAATCTACTCCAGCTCAAAATACCGGGGTTGGGTGTGAACTGGATGATAACCGAACCTGTCGACTCCTATTAACAGTGCCTTCAGCTAATTAACTTCGAGTAAAGAAGGAAAGGTACAAAATTATTCCGCTCAACTGTTAGAACGTTGCTGTGTACAAGCTCAAAACAGAAAACACATTCGATAATTCCAAACAAGTCTTTTTAGGCATTTGTTAAACGCAGCTTCATCAGTTGCAACGACTCAAGTACATGGTTCGCAGAGTTACAGCAACCTCTGACAAGAGCTCTTTAAGCATTACTTCACGCTGTGCTGAGAAACTAAGCGACGATTAGTTTGCCACAAAAGCGGTAAGCTTGCAGCCACATCACGTTGAAACACCGGTCTCCGCATGATCAATTAAGTTAAGCAACGTCGAGCCTAGTCAGTACTTCGATGGGTAACCACTTGGGAATACCGTGTTCTCTAAGCATCGATGTGCGGCTGGTGTAATGGATAAAGAATGTTGAATTGTTAATCAGTGAGCCGAGTTCCTTTCCAGTTGGATACGTTATATTCACTTACACTCAAATACCCTTGGTAAAGGTATGAATCCACCTATTCTCCCCCAGCTATGGGTTAATGAATAAGACTTGTATCAATGAATAATTATTAGCTAAAAAAACTTACAATTTTAAAATATTTTCTGGCTTTAAATAACCTGTAATGGTTTGATAAGTCGTGGAAAACGAGTTAATAAAAAAAACTTACAATTTAAAAAAAATATTTTCTGGCTTTAAATAACTTGCAAAGGGTTGATAAGCCGTAAAAAACGAATCAATCTAAAAAAACTTTTACAATTTAAAAATATTTTCTGGCTTTAAATAACCTGTAATGGTTTGATAAGTCGTTGAAAACGAGTTAATAAAAAAAAACTTCTTACAATTTAAACATATTTTCTGTCTTTAAATAACCTGCAAAATGTTGATAAGCCGTAAAAAACGAATTAATCTAAAAAAAAAAGAAGAGAGAGCAAGTCTTGAACATCGAGTGACTATTAAGATTTATTACCGCCCATACGTGCGAGATTAAATAGTTAATGATTATTACACAGTCAAGCTGCTTCATATTAAGTTTGATTAGTGTAGCAAACGTTTATAATTGTGGGGCTTTCTGTAAGGATCGAACTCCTTACTACTGTAATGATGCGCTGAATTATCTGGGAAAAGTTTTGCTCAAAGCGCGATTATAACATCGAATCGGATCAGATTGAAAAGCCATGGCAAAGTCCGTATTTGGCAAGTTACAAAGACTTTTCGATCAAATCTCGTGTAACAAAAAATCCTCTGCCAGGTGAACGTTCCAAGAATTTCGTAGTAATCCGTTTTCATGGGAATCAAGAAACGGTGAAAATACTGTCAGAACCGATGACAACTTCTGGGCTAAGAATTCAAACCTCTAACTTTGGCGTAAAATTTACACAAGCATATATATATATATACATATAAGTGTCTGTATGTATGTATACGAGAGGCTTCTGCGAAGTTCGAGGGTCGAGCCACTTTCCGAAATATGATCAAAGGTCTAAATATTAAAATTTATTTTGGGAATCCTTCACCCCCCACCTCACACACAACACACATACTTATATATATATATATATATATATATATATATATATACACATTTGTGTATATAGTAAAATATGTGCATTTATTCAGGTGTGTGTATGTGTGAAAGCTTTGCATTCTGTAAATTTTACATACAAGATTTAACTTTTCCTCTGAAGTTGTCACCTGTGCCTATGTATATAAATATATATATATATGTATGTATGTGTGCGCATGTGTGCATATGTGTGTGTGCACGCGTGTGCGTCTTTGTGCGTAGCCATAACCAAGGTGACATAGGTACATCATACGTATACACACGAATATATATATATATATATATATATGTGTGTGTGTGTGTGTGTGTGTGTGTGTGTGTGTGTGTGTGTGTGTGTGTGTGTGTTGATGTAACCAAGATGACATAGGTACATCATAAATCGATGATACTGCCAGCTTTGTCGAATATAAATACCTGCTGCTTTAATCTAAGTATTCTTGGGTTTACGTTTACCTGAAGAATGATGGACAGGTGAGGCGCTGAGACTTCTCCGGGATGACAAATTCTATTTCTGGAGACACTGTCGTACATCCATTTGACATTTAACTTACATGCTTACCTGAATGGCACAAAGGTTTTTACATCCACCATTCTATTGCAGTCTCTTCATGTCAATCATCAATCTGTCAGCGGATATTTGAATCCCGTTCTATCGCAACCATTTTATATCAAACTTTGCATGCAATTAGCAGTTCCGACTTGTATGCATCAGAGTTTAATATTTTCCGTCATATATTTGATAGTTTTCTTTCTTTTATTCATTCTTGCCTTTTTGTTTTATAATCTTTCTTTCCGTCCCCTCCATATCTCTTTTCTTTGTACTTTCTTTCTTGTGAGAGTTTACCATTTTGTAGCTTTTGTTTCCTCTTCCTTTCATTATTTCTTTGTTTCTTTCTTTCTCCCTCAAATACATTTTTGCACAATCATTGCATTCCTTCCGTTACTTTCTCTCCCTCCTTTTACCTAAGAACCCTTATGTATACAAAATTTCTTTCTTTCTTTCTTTTTTCTTTCTTTCTTTTTTCTTTCTTTCTTTCTTTCTCAAAAGACATTCCTTGCTTTCCTTCCGTTCCATTCTTTCTTCCATTTCACCTAAGAATCTGTATATATACAATACATACGTTTCTTTCTTTCTTTCTTTCTTTTTTCTTTCTTTCTTTCTTTCTTTCTTTTTTCTTTCTTTCTTTCTTTCTTTCTTTCTTTCCATGTTTCCTTGTCTACTCTTCTTTTTGTTTTCTTTCTTTTTTCTAAGCATCATTATCATCTCTTTCTTTCTTTCTTCCTTTCTTTCGTTCTTTCTTTCTTTCTTTCTTTCTTACTTTCTTCTCCAAAATACATCCCTTATTCTTTCGACAACGCTAGCTTTCCTTCCCTTTTTCGTTTTTCATTATTTTTTCAAAAATTTTATATGTACAATACTTGCCTTTTCTTTCTTTCTTTCTTTCTTTCTTTCTTTCTTTCTAATAGTCTTTTTGATTTCCTACATTCTTTGTTCATCAATTCCCTTTTCTCTGATTAATTTATTCTTAGTTAATTTTCGAACTTTCTCCCAATTTAATTTACTCATTTATTTGTTGCCAAAACCTATGGCATGGAGGATTCAGTATCTTGCAAAATTCTTCAGCCATTTTAAAATATTATAAATTCATAATAGTGATTTATTAAACATTATCAGGCCTAGCCGGTCATCTTTACATCAGTAACTTCTCACCGCCATGATGTGGCTTTCTTGTGTGTGTGTGTTTTTCTACAAATATTTTCTTAGCAATAATTTACACGGACTACTAGATGGGCAAATAGATCTCATCGTTTTACTGTTGAAATATCTCGATATAACCGCAAGTCGTATTCTAATAGTTTGTATTCTCGCAATTCTCGCTCGTGGAACTCTTTTGGTTTCTTGGATCACTTCCACCTAGTATCTTCAAAAATATAAATCACCAGTCTTCCTGGATCCTATTCTTTTGTTTTACTTTCTCCTCGCTAAAGATTTCTCATTTTCTTTCACTCCCAGTAACCACTTGTGTCTTAGTGGTATTCTAGCCTTACTTAAGGTAAAATGAGTGAATCAAAAAACAAAAAAAAAAACAAATAAAAACGAAAACATTGCTAAACATTACAGCACATCGAAGTGCCCGTGTAGCAATTTACTAAGCGTAGCCAAGTTGTAGCACAAGGAGGCAAGTTTGAATAGAGATTTTCAATCCTCAATGGTTGACCCATGGAAAATTCAACATTAAATAATCCATCAATGTTTGATACGTCGTAAAACCAAGAACTTAACTAAGAACTATTATTATCGAGGCTAATCTGAATAGTCATGACTACTGATTAGTGAGTTCGATCCTCACTGGGTGCTCGATACAAAATTCAACATTAAATAACCCATCCACAAGAGTTGACGTTGTAAAATTAGAATTACTTTATACAAGTTCAAAAATAAAGCCTGTAAAAAGGAATATTTTAAATTAATATACGACCAAAAATAAAATACTTTATGTTACTTCATCTCATTTCATGGTTACGAACGATAAACCTAAAGTGAGCTTGAAATATTATGTAATCAGCTCGATTTTTTTTTGTAAAATACTTGGATATAATTTAATGGATAAATTGTAGTGAAAAAAAGCAATTTTCAATTTATTGTTGAATACGACTTTCCTCCGCCGAACGTGTCAAATAACCTATTAAGGATTGACATGTAACAAATATCAATCAACGAAACCAAGAGTAATGTTTAACGAGCTACTCTATTCCTAATGAGGCATAACGACGCGGGTAGGGGTCAATGAGGCTAATCTGTTTGGCCATTACTACTGAGTAGTGAGTTCGATACTCACTGGGTGCTTCATACAAAATTCGACATTAAATAACCCAACCACGAAGGTTGACGTCGTAAAATCAACCAACTAGAACAAAGGTGATGGTTAACAAGGTTTGTCTAGTTTACCATTAGTATTGAGTGGTGAGTTCGATCCTTACTGGATGCTCCATACAAAATTCAACATTAAATAACCCATCAAGATCAGACAGGTACAAAATATCAACCAAACAAACCGAACCAAACCAAGGGTCATGGTTAGCGAGCTACTCTAATTGGCCATTAGTAAAGAGGCACATCAGCGTGGGTAATGGTTAATGAGGGGCGTTGACCATTACTAATGAGTAGTGACTTCGATACTCACTGGGTGCTCAGTATAAATTAGACATTAAATAGCGTAACAACAGTTGACATGCCAGAAAACCAACTTCCGCTTATTTTTCTTTCTCCATCTCAAATTAAATATATTTAAAAAAAATAATTTGTCATAAAGTCTTTGGCATTTATTAGGACGCTTCAAAGGCAAAATTTATTTACCAGAGAAAAATTTGCGAACATCTGCTTCTGTAACTATTCTTGGCTAAGGGTTTAAATTTATATATATATATATATATATATATATATATATATATATATATATATATATATATATATATATATATATATATATTCGATCCCGGCTTGAAGGAATCGGATGCCTAGCCACACTGAAGAGCTGTGAAACAGCGAAACAATTTGTCTGTGAATGACACACACACACACACACACATATATATATATATTTATTTATATATATATGTATATGCACTCATATATATATATATTTATATATATATATATATATATACACTCATATATATAAACTCATATATATATATATATATATATATATATATATATATATATATATATATATATATATATATATATATATATATATATATATACACTCATATATATATATACACGCTCATACGATTCCAATGGAATAAATTATGACCATGGAATATTAGTGTTTAAGTCTTTTTATTATATCCTTACTCTGTCCTGGACATCGAGTTCTACCTGGATCATATCCTCTTGGAATTATTTTTATACATATATGTATGTGTATATATAATTACATATATATGTGTATATTCACCACTAATATTGTCTATATATATATATATATATATATATATATATATATATAAATATATATATATATATATATATATATATATATATATATATAGAGAGAGAGAGAGAGAGAGAGAGAGAGAGAGATACACAAACTCATATATATATATATATATATATATATATATATATATATATATATATATATATATATATATCTTACATATTGGATAATTCCGGAAGAGTCAAAATCGAATGAAGTTAATGCTTATGACAATTCTATCTATCTATCTATCTATATATATATATATATATATATATATATATATATATATATATATATATATATATATACATATGGTACCTCACCGATCAATTTCAACATATGATATCCCAACAGTTGAATTTAGAATTTAACTGCTAGACTGGCTACACATATGAACAAAACAGTTTGAATTCAGGATTTGCATTCGCCCTGGCTGGCTGCTACTCAAGACAATGAGTCCTGTCCTCTTCTGTCCACTTTTCTAGGAAGATGGATTCATGCCTTTTTTAATAGCATTATCAAACAGATTCAACTGGAATTTGAACTGAACTTTTCATTCTGTAATCCATACTTTCGACAGTTTCATACCGTTTTCCTCTGGTTTCATTCCTTCCTTCCTTTTATCCTCCAACTTCTCTTTTGATCTCTCTTCCTTTATTATTTGTTACGATTCTGTATTTTGTCCCCTTTCTTCTTTTTTTCCTATCAATTTTTCCTCTTTTACTTATTCATTCCTTATATCATCCCATATTCTTTTCCTCCTTAATGATTGCATTCCTTCCTTCCCCGTTTACTTCTCTTATCCTCAAAAAATCGTCCTTCTGTCTTTGTTTGTTTCAAAATCTGTTCTGATTAAAAAGAAAATCCCCGCTTATTACTCATGTCTCCATTTTGTCCTCATCTGTCAACATTATAACGAAAGACAAATACAAAGGCTTTAATCTAAACAACGGAGCCACTGATTACATCATCTGATCCTTGATTTGAAAAGACAACGGCATGTGAAAAATCCTCGTCAGTCGTCGTCCTTTTGATGACAGACGCCATGACAGGCGCTGGGGCGACCTCTATTGGCCTCAGCTTATTTCATCTTACCTATCACCGGCTTTGGACAGGTCGAGATACGACGAAGACAGACGCGCTTCTAGGAAAGAGCAAAGCACATTGCAGATGTTGCGGGGTGGGGGTTCAATATTCTTTCTTTAGTTTCAGTTAAATTCTTAGTTCCATATTTTGTTATTCTTTCTATTTTTATTTCATGTGTACTTTTTTAATTTCTCGCAAAATGAATTTTCTTTTCTTTTACTATTACTATTTCTTCGTTCTTCTGTCGATCACATTTTCTCTTTCTTTTTTCCTTTCTAATAAACTTCGGCCCTTTTTTATTTCTCTTCTTTTTATTCTTTTCTTATTTAGTCTTTCGTTTGCTTTTTAACAACTTTCGTTTTACTCCTTTTCACTTGATGTTTATTATCTTTCTTTCTTTCTTTCTTTCTTTCTTTCTTTAAATGCCGTATTTCTTCTTTCTTTCTTTAAATGCCGTATTTCTTCTTTCTTTCTTTCTTTAAACGCCGTTTCTTTCTTTAAATGCAGTTTCTCTTTTCTCTATCTTTCTTTCTTTCATTTCAATGTTCTTTTCTTTCTTTATTTCTATAATCTTTCTTTCTTTCTTTCTTTCTTTCTTTCTTTCTTTCTTTCTTGTGTTTTCTCATTTTCATAATATTTCTTGTCTTTATTTGATTTCTTATATTTTATATTTTTTTCATTTTTTCAGACATTTTTTATTTTTCTCCTTCCATCTTTCTTTCTTCCTGTTTCTGTATGTCCTTTGCTTTCCTTTCTATTTATATATTTTCATGTTTTTGTTTGTTTGTCGCTTGTCTTTGATAATGTTTTTCGTATATTTTCTACATTTTCTATGTATTTTCTCTTATTTTTATGTATTTTTATTTATTTTTATTTCATATGTTCTTTTTTCATTTATATTTCGCCTTTTTTAAGCTTTTCACTTATTTTCCTGGAAACTTTCTTTTCTTCATTCCTTTCTTCATTTTAATTTTCCATCTTTTCTTCTATATATTTCTTCATCATTTCTTCGCGCCCGTTAGTTTGTTTCATTCATTCTTTTCATTTATTTTTTTCTCTTGATTTTTGTTTTATATTTTTTCGTTCGGAGTTTCTTTCTTTCTTTCTTTCTTTCTTTCTTCTTTTATTCCTTACATTCTTTCTTTCTTCTCTCTTTAGTTGTTAGCTTCTTTCTTTTCCCTTTCATTTTTTCTTGAATTTCCATCGGTTTTCGCACTGTAGTGTACGCCGACTGCACTTCTGCGGAGGAGTAAAAAAAAACCTAATGGGGTGTCCTGGGTAAGACGATAAACTAAATCCAACAGCAAGGCTTCTGATCAAGAGGTTTTGAGGAGCGTGGAATCACCTTTTAATTGCTGGTGTACCCAGGTCCACCCTGACCCGGGATGGTAGTACCTGTTAAGATCTCAGCTCTGGGCAATTATTTAACCCAAAACTGTGGTCAAAACTTGTAAAAATAGGTTTTAATACCAGCAATATATTATTACCAGCAATACATTTTTGGAAAAAATACTACCAACAATGCATTTTTGAACACAAATATTGCCAGCAATAAAAATCTTACCGGCATTAAATAACCCACTGAAGTTGATATGCCGTAAAAAACACTAACCAATCTATCGGTTTGTTCTCCTTTTCTTTCTACTTATTTTTAAATTTTCGTTATTCTTAAGCTTTTCGTCTTCCAACCTTTCTTTCATCTTTTTCAGTTCTTTCTTTATATATTTTTTCAAATGTTTTTCTGAATTTTTTAAAAGTCTATCTATCTTTCTCCACGTTGTCTTTCTTTGATGTTTCCCTTTTTTTATTCATCTTTCTTTTTTCTTGAAACACTTTCTTTTACCTTACTTTTTTATTTTCTTTCTATTCGTTGAATTGTTAATTCAGTATTTTTTTGTTTGCATTACGATCTTTCCCGTTTTTTTCCTGAGACTTTCTTCACTCTAAACTTTCTCTTCGTCCTTTTTCGTCTTATTCTTTCATTCATTTTTCTATTTTTATCCCTTCAGTTTTTTCTTTCCTTGCAAACCTTCTTTATTTAGTCTTTCCCTTTCATTCCTTTTTTTCTTACCTTTTTATCCCCCGTTAGTTCTTTCTCTTATGTTTTCTTTCTTCTTCCCTAATCTTATCTTGATTTCTTTCTCTCTCTATTCCGTCAATTTCTCGCAAAATGAATTTTCTTTTCTTTTACTATTTACTATTTCTTCATTCTTCTGTTGATCATATTTTCTCTTTCTTTTTTTCCTTTCTAATTAACTTCCGCCCTATTTTATTTCTCTACTCTTCTTTTTATTCTTTTCTGATTTAGTCTTTCGTTTGCTTTTTAACAACTTTTGTTTCACTCCTTTTCATTTGATGTTTATTATGTTTTCTGTCTTTCTTTCTTTCTTTCTTTCTTTCTTTCTTTCTTTCTTTCTTTCTTTCTTGTGTTTTCTCATTTTCATAATTTTTCTTGTCTTCATTTGATTTCTTAAATATTTTTTATATTTTCATTTTTTCCGACATTTTTTATTTTTTTCCTTTCATCTTTCTTCTTGTTTCTGTATGTCCTTTGCTTTCCTTTCTCTTTATATTTTCATGTTTTCGTTTATTTGTCGCTTGTCTTTGATAAGGTTTTTCTTATATTTTCTACCTTTTTTCTGTATTTTTACCTTATTTTTACGAATTTTTATTTTTTTTATTTTCCCTGTTCCTAGTCTTTCTTTCTTTCCTTCTTAACTTTTCTTTCATTCTCTTTCCCCCCTTTTCATAAATTTGTGTATTTGTATTTTCTTTTATTATTACGTTTTCTTTTCTTTCTTGTTTGTTTCTTTTTTCTTTCCTACTGTTTTTCTTTTTCTTTCTTTTTTACTTATATCTTTTAATGTTTTTATTCATTTGTCTTTTGTCTGTCATATTTCCTTCCTTTTTCTTACTTTCTTCTGCCTTTTTCCTTACTTGATGCATATTTCTTTACTTCTTCATATTCGCGCTGATTTTAGCTTTTCTCTATTTTTTCTCGCTTTTTCCTTCTTTCAATATTTCTTTCTAGGCTACCTTATCTTTTCTTTCTCATATTTCTTCTTTCTTTCAGGATCCGAATTTTATTCTTCTTTCCCCGTCTCTTTTACCTTCACTTTTTATTCTTCACTTTTTTCTTTTAGTTTTCTGTTAGTTTTTCCTTCATTCCATTCTTCGATTTCCTTTTCCCCTTCTTCATCTTTCTTTCCTCCCTTTTATTTTTCATTTTTATTAATTTTTATTGTCATTATTTTTTTATTTTCTTATTATTCGTTTTTTTTTCTTATTATTCGTTTTCTTTATCTTATTATTTTTTTAAATTTCATTTATTATTTTTTTAATTTTTTTTTTCTTATTATTCGTTTTCTTTTTTCTTATTCGTTTTCTTTTTTCTTATTATTCGTTTTATTTTTCTCATGCGTTTTTTATTATTAGTTTTTTCTTTCTTTCTTTCTTATCTCGAAAATTCTATTGTTCTTTTAGAGTCAGTTCCTTCTCTTCCGTTTATTCTTTACTTTCCTATTTATTTCATCCATTCATTTTTTTTTTTAATTTGTCCTGTTCATTATTTCGAAAGCAAAACACACGCATTTCGTGACTTCTTTACTTTTTCCAGAGGGAAACATTACTTAGGACATCCCTTTATTGCAATCCTTATTTTGTTCTATTCGTGGAAAAATTGAAATGAACGCAATTTGCGTCGGATGGAATTGGCAACATTTTAACAGACAAGAACAATATGATAATCTTTCACGAAACTCTCAATATCCCATGAAGTAGTGTGAGGCATAGTAAAAAAAAAAAGAAAGATTGCTAAGTGGTACAGAGGATAGGAAGTTGTGGAGAGCTTTGTTCGCTCAATTGCTAAAGAGACACAACACAAAGAAGTAAACAATTGATTTATTAAAATGACACAATTATCTTCAATTACAACATGCTAAAGAAACCAACCTTTTATTCCTGATACAGAGAAAAAGACTAAATTTTTCGCAAAAAAATAATATTTCTAATATATATATATATATATATATATATATATATATATATATATATATATATATACTGGTAATACACGGTTGGAAAAAACCTCGATAGCACAACTTGTGAGTCTATCAAAACAAATTAGTACCCGGGGGAAAAAAATGGAGAAAAAAAAAAAGAAAAAACTAGAATCATCCGAACAAGGCGAAATAAATCGTCCTGTGCCTTAAGTTTTAGTCCCAAGAAAAAAAAAACCAAGCGAGTAATAAAGCTACAACGTAGAGTGCTCAATACGCAAAATAGAGCAGGGATAAATGAAATAAATCCTAAAGAGCCAGGAACAACCTACCTAGGTTTCACCTAAACGGATCTTCAGGGTAAGCTGGCCAGCCTACACTAGGTAGGATGTTCCTGGATCATTAGGATTTATATCTATATATATACATATAATATATATATATATATATATATGTATATATATATATATATATATATATAATATATATATATATATATATATATATATATATATATATATATATATATATATATATATATATATATATATATATGAATGATATGATTTACATTATTTGGATTGTTATCTTCATT
>OZ038487.1:42238559-42273559 GCA_964036315.1 Acanthosepion esculentum
TTTTATTGTATTTATCCAGTTTTCGAATATTTTGTGGATAAACTATCCAAAGTTGATATTTCTTCTGGTGTTTCTGTTCAGTCATTCCAACCGTCTCAGTCATTATCAAGAACCATGTGCTGCCTGTGTGATAATTCAGGCTTTCAGCAATGGTACCATGGCTTCCATCTTCAAAGTACATTCAAGAACCATCAAGATAACTGTGAATAAGTTTAAAAAAGAGGGAAAATAGACAGGAAAACTGGATCAGGAAGTTGACAACAGGAAGAGGAATCATCATTTCAACTTAAAGGTAAAGGGAACAATCAGAAATGATCTAACTCAATCCATAAGTCTTTTGGCAAGTGAGAGAGGAGATTCATATCAATTCTTCATGAGCTTCTGATCCTTAGCTATGATTAATTAATGATGAACATGTCATTTTCGTTTATGATCGATTTTATCACGATTCTTCTGTTAAGATTAGAGAGTAATTATACATACTTATTGCTCAGTGTAGAGTACAATAGTGTTATAAAAACCTCGGAGAATTCCAGTAAAATATCTTTAATCATTTCTAAGCTACAACGGCTCAAATCTTAATCTAGCAAATAGACAAGTTTGCTTGTACACGATTTGTACAATTTTGCTGTTATACCCGGTATATGTGTACAAATATACATGAGAAAAAATGAGGGCACATGTGCACGTAAGAAGTGACTTTGAAATACATCAGTTTGAAACACACCCTTTAACTTCAAAATATTCGTAAACAGCTCCTATTTGCATTTAAATCATGTTTTAACTATTTGCTGGAATAAAATAAGCAAAATTTTAAAATAATGTAAAAAAAAAAAAGAAATTTGACCGACACTCGAATAAACTAATCAAATTCCGAGATCGTTTCAACGACTTCCTTGCAAATTCGCTTGGAAATGTATGTCTACTGCTCTACCCTCCCCAGCACGGGGACAATATGAAGGCACACAGGACACTCGAGGTTTGGTTGGCGACCAATCTCGGAGAATGTCAACACTAAATTCAAAACGGATTCAGTGTGGGGTTAGCCACTCCAAATCGTTCGAACCCGCTTGCTACGGAAACAACTTCAGCGATAATTACCGCAGTGCGTCTGTGGTCCTATACTTTACATGAGTGTGGTTTCTACAATAGTCAACATGCAGTCATAGACTGACAGAAAAATACGCATAACGTATGACCTGCGCCTTGAAAAGATGTAATTCTATGTCATATTTCAGATTCTTAAGTGCAGAAATATGCATAGCAAATATATATATATATATATATATATATATATATATATATATATATATATATATATATATATATATATATATATATATGTATGGAGAAAGAGAAGAAGAAAAATGCATTTATAAATTATTGCCTATATAAAAACTTGCACTGGATGCCTTAGTATTATAACTTTGGGTTTTACAAAACTAAGGTCGAATATTCTTTACGAGCGGTGGTCTCTGAGGTAATTTTTAGCCGGTTAGAAAGATATATATTATATTAAACACCCAAGCGAATAACAGCAAAAATAAATTATCGCCGTTACTTATGAAAATGATGAACGATTTATTTTTTTATTGCAAAAGGAAAAAATATAGCAATTAAATTAAATTTAAAAAATTCTTGGAATGTTATTCATTGCGTGTTAATTCTTCATTCCGCTCACCACATCACGTGCTAACTATATATATATATATATATATATATATATATATATATATATATATATATATATATATATTGTTTAAGTTTCTAAAGTTATTGCGGAAGACTGTACAGTACAAAGAATACAGTGTTTGTAAATATAAATGTGTAGGGATAGAGAAAAACAGTGCATATAGAAAGACAATGCGTACCTTCACATGTTAACCGATC
The DNA here is from genome assembly GCA_964036315.1 of Acanthosepion esculentum. Taxonomy (NCBI): domain Eukaryota; kingdom Metazoa; phylum Mollusca; class Cephalopoda; order Sepiida; family Sepiidae; genus Acanthosepion; species Acanthosepion esculentum. Next base: position 42,240,450 of record OZ038487.1, read on the forward strand.
ATAAGACCATGTGTAATATATATATATATATATATATATATATATACATACTTACATACATACATACATACATACATATATATATATATATATATATATATATATATATATATATATATATATATATATATATATATATATATATAGCTCCTTCTAAGAGATTCTGGTAGTATAGAGGCTCACAGTAGAGGAGAGCTCAATGCAATATTAGCTGACAGACCGTTAATTTATTTAAATTATTTTCCCAGTGAACTCTGACCGACCGCCTGAAAATTGAGTCAGAATGCATGAAGCTGTTATTTACAGTCGTGTCGACCAATGTTTATTGGAAATTTAATTATATATATATACATATATTGGGTTGGTGCATAGTTATCAGGCGTTTTTTAAACAACATTTATTATGTAAAAAGTATCCTAATGATTCAGCAATAACGTTTTTAAATGATTATTTCGGAATGTATAATTATCGACAGGCATTTTTACAACCTGAAAATAAATATATTTTTATTAAAAAATGTAAACAAATCAGCAAACGTCTAATAATTATGCACCATGCTATATTGACCATTAATATTACTATCTATCTATCTATCTATCAATCTATATATATATATATATATATATATATATATATATATATATATATATTGATAATATTAATGGTCAATATATATATATATATATATATATATATATATATATATATATATATATATATATATATATATATCCAAGAGGACAGAATCCAGGCAGAGCTCAATGTCCAGGACAGAGTAAGAATATAATATAAAAGGGTCAAATACTAATTTTCGATGGTTATAATTTATTATATCGGAATCGTAATCACGATCCAATTCATCAGACTTGCAAATTGAAAAAGCTTTTTCAATTTGTACGTCTGATGAATTGGATCGTGAGGCTTCTGCTATATATTCAAGGAGTCAGTAATGTTATTCCTCAGGCCTGGCATCTAGACCCTACTCAATTTTCCCACCACTTTGACCTGGTTCCACTATATATTTTCGTGGCAACTGATATTTGTTCTGTTTTTCTGCTCAGACACTCCATCCGTCTCAGTCACTATCAAAAACCATGTGCTGTGTAATAGGCAAGCTTACGTTTACTACATTCTGATATGTTATAGTGAGCTGTTTCTTGAAAATCACTTATCTCCTTGGTACATCGGCCGCATTAATATTATGCGTCCTTCTAGACTGACAACTATGCCTCATCATTGTACTGACGAAATAACTAACTGTGACCGTAAGTTCTATTCTAATAGTAATTTCTCTCCACTAAAGTGTTCCTCTCTTTCGCTGTCAGTATTAATTAGTGGCGTTATCGCCTTACTTAGTGTGAAACGATTAAAAAGAAAATATTGAACTAATAATGACACTGTCCGTCTATTGTACATCTTTTTTTATCTAGTTAAACATTATTTTTATATAGTTCTTCTGAATTAATAAATGATAAATCTAAGACATTTGTTAGGATCAATAACTGTTACCTTGTCTGTAATTAGGGATCATCTGGTTACAATAAAATAATTTAAGGGAATCTTTATTTTTGTTTATATCAAGATGGTTGCTTAAGTTATCTTTTCTAATTTCTTTAAAGCCAAACTTATTTCTTCATCAACAACATGCAGTTATTTTTGATAAACGTTTGTTTAATCTTGCTTAATCTCTATCTATAAAAGGCAGGATGTGTGTGTGTGTGTGTGTGTGTGTGTGTGTGTGTGTGTGTGTGTGTGTGTGTGTGTGTGTGTAATATGAATGCACAGCCGCAATTTTCGACGGATTTCCACCAAAATTTACATGCACATGCTCCAAGTTAGTACAAAGGCCAAGACCGACTTTGCACTTCCCAACTCCCATCGATAGTGGAAATAATCGATTTTTTTATGCTTCTAGGGTAGTTTTCATGTAGTTTGCGGTCATTTTCTACTGGCTAGAGTGAGAGCCTATAGCTGGCTGCCACGAATAAGCAGGAAGATTCTATTGGCCAGCGTGAGAGCCAACAGCTGACTGACACGAATGTTAACTAGCATGCTAGCATGCAAAAAAAAATCGATAGCTGCATTCGTCACAATTGGCACTTTACTCCAATTGGCTCATTCGCTTGCTTAAACTCAACGTTGATTCTCATTCCGCAGAACTGGTTTGGATGTGAAAAAATATTTGTTGTTAACATTCTTTTTTCATTCGGTTTTTCCAGTTACGAGTCCTTTTTTAAAGCTGATCGTTTTGTGTTCATTTTGTTTAGTTCTTTTTTCGTAACAGATTTAATGTTTAGTATAGAGCTTAGAAAAAATTCGCAATGTGAGATAGGCAAGAAGTAAGGCGTGTAGCAACATCAGCACGGCAAAGGACACTCCTTTAAAGGCAAAAATATTTTAAGTCAAGTGATAGCGATTGCTGTATGAGTCGTACGATTTTTGAATCAAGCACGGGCAACGCCGGGCCATGCTGCTAGTTCTCTATAAAATGATCTGCCTAGAGTGGAAATCATTTTCTTACGACTAATCATGTTTTCTTACATTTTTATTCTTATTTCTTATATCACCTGTTTTATATCTTTGAGGATAAATGTTTCTTTTTAAACGACTTTAATTACGGTATTTACAAATATCAAATCATTGCAAATATTCGTGACCGATTTCTATTGTTAATAAATAATGACCGCAACTTAACACTGGCTTTGGTTTTGCTGCCGATTTCTGGTGTGTTCAAAATTGAAATCTTAAATCGTTCATTTGCTAGTTACACTTTATTGAACGTAGACGTTTTGTCCACAAATGAATGCCTTAAAGATGGATGATGAAAAGCTGCACTTTCGCCATAGTATGCTCTATGAATTTCGGAAAGGAGTAAGCATTGGAACTGCGACAAAAATCATTCAGAAGGTTTATTTGGACCGTGCTTCATCTATTGGGACGGTCAAAAAGTGGTTTGGGAAATTTCGTCAAGGGTGAACTTCCGACGTCGATGAAGACGCTCTGCTTGCCATCATGGAGTGTAAGTTCATTGCAAATGTTCGTGCCCGATTATCATTGTTTATATAAACTTGGCACTGGTGTTTGTTTTGGTGTCTATTCCTGGTGTGCTCGAAATTGAAATGTTGCGTTGACATTTTGACCACAAATGAGTGACTTAAAGATGGCGGATGAAAAGTTGAACTTCAGCCATATTTTGCTCTATGAATTTCGGAAAGACGTAAGCGTCGGAACTACGACAAAAATCATTCAGAAGGTTTATTTAGATTGTGCTCCAGCTCTTCGGGAGATCAAAAAGAGGTTTTGTAGATTTCATCAGGGTGATTTTAGCCTAAACGGTCAACCGCGATCTCGGGCGAACATCAGACCTCGATGAAGACGTTCTGCTTGCCAACATGGAGAATAAACCGTAGATTGCGACAGGAGAGATTGCTACGAGTTTGAAAATCGATATCTTAACTACCTTTTGTCATTTCAAGAGACTTCAAGGGTTCGTTTTCAGATTCAACACGTCAGCACCACATTCTATGACAGAACAAAATAAGCTAGATTCCCTTTCTATAACAAATATATATATATGAAGAAATATATATATATATATATATATATGAAGAAATATCATATATATATATATATATATGAAGAAATATCATATATATATATATATATATATATATATATATATATATATATATATATATATATATATATATATGATATATTTTATTTTCATTATGCGCGTTTTCAGTTATCAGAAATGCATACATATATATATCACACATACACACGCAACTGATATATATATATATATATATATATATGTGTGTGTGTGTGTGTGTGTGTGTCTGTGTGTGTGTGTGCATTTATCTGACCACAGCTCTATTAGAACCCATTTAAACACACACATAAACTTACCAGACAACCATTCGAAACATACTAGTAGAAAACACAAGAATAATAAACTGTAAAAAACGATTAACAATAATGGAAGCCCTAATAATAAAAAAGAAAAAGCCAACTCTTCACCATATTTACTACGAACAAGGCCACAATGTGCTAACCCCGTTAGGAAAATATAACATCTCTATAACACACTAAAAACATACACATAACGCACACACTCAATTAAACTGAAAAAAACAAAATCATCCTTGATAATGGCTAAAAGTATAGCCGAAAGTGCTTGGAACTATTGAACATTTGGACAGTTTCTACACACTCTGTGTCCAAAAAAGAAAGCATTTGTTCGAAAACAAGAAAAATTAAATAAAATATTTAACCCTAGTACCTTGTTTGTCGTTTTTAATGAAACATGCATAAATGAAGGATTGCTGCCTAAATACACAATATATATATATATATATATATATATATATATATATATATATATATATATATATATTATTAAATTTGTTGTTTGTTCTTTCTTGACTTTATACTTATCCACCCGACATATTGAAGATTTCCAAGCTTGGTCTCTCGCCTAATCTTCCTCCACCTCGCCTATCAATCCGATATTGTCAACTACGATTTATATTGTCATTCGGCAGGATACACAATGTTTTCAGATCTGGATTCTTTCTCGGAGATTTTCCTGTTATCCTTCAAATCTTTGCTTTTTCCAAAATAAACCTGTCCCTGCACACCACCCCACTCTTGACCAACCCCCCTCATACACTACATCCAGATAGTAGATTTCTTATTTTGGACAATTCCTCTTTATTTCAAGATACGTCAATAACAGAAAAAAAAAGTTTTCATTGTAGATTTCATGTTTATATGTATTCACTAAACTGATCTTTGTCTGCCACAAGGTTAAAAACGTTGAGCACGTAATCACTAATAAGCTCAATACGGTAGTGATCATTTTTTTAAATATTTATCAATTTGATGCAACCATTTCTAATGTTTTTATACGTATAAATTCGCAGTATTATTAGTCACCACGCCCTGTCGGTTGGGGTTGTACAATACTCCGAATGAACCTCAGCAGAGACGGAAGACCCCCACCTCCCCAATGAAACCACCTGTTTGCCGTGGGTGGCGACAAGTAATGCCTGAGGACGAAAACCTTAATTTCACGACTCGGGTGTATGTTCCTTACTTGATTTTGAAGGGCAGTAGAAGATGCCCGGTCCGATCAATCAACTGATCATGTCAAGCCCTAGCACCTGCATAATTAAGCTCGACGTTGTCTCCCAAACTGCACATATAACGATCTCAGTACTCAAGGTGAAACACATTTTAACTGGATGTTCATAGAAGATATAAGACATAAATATTACAAGGAAATCAACACGAGAAAACGTTTTGAAAATACTAAAGCCGTCAACATAATGTCCTACAATAAAGAAATAGGTTTATACCAAAACATATAACATACAATAGTTCATGTACAAAGTATATACATTAGTTCATTACAAGCTATATATCTATAAAACATACGTTGACCCTGAAAATATAAAATTATACACAAAATATTTGTGATTGAAGCCATAAAATGGCGCTCAGAATCTATCTAGCTGAAGCCATAAAACCATAACCAGGTATTGAACTCACACACATACAGTGGATAAAGGCGTTGGTTAGATCCAGTGACAGAACCCAAAGAGTTGTGAGTTCAATACTTGGTTAAGGCGGTCGAGAACTTGGAGTGGGAAAATAACAGGAGATAACTGATAACTGGCATCCATTGGACATGGCACGTGGAACTAGAACAGTCTACCCCGGTGAGCGAAATAAAGTGTTCAGTTCGACATTCCAACCACCTGAAGAAGGCCGGAGCGTACAATGGCCGAAACGTTGTAATAAATATGGCGACAAAGATGAGGACAATAGTCCGAATAATATAAATAGTGTACATAATACCTCATCTCGGAAATATAGACAGATACTAATCCTAGATGTATTCCTACCATTCAACCTTGTTTCTACCTTGGTTGTTTGACTCTTAATTCATACGTAATTAGTTTCCGAAGAACCGAATATAAGAGATGGTAAACTAATTCCAAACGCAGTATCCTCCTATTCAACCTGGGCTCAGTTATGGTTGGTTGATTCATAATTCGCAATTACTTTCCGAATAAACACATAGAAGAGATGATAAGCTAATTCATGTTCTAGTCAAATACTGTATTATTTTCCGAAAACTAATAATTCTTCGGTTGAAATGATTATAACTTTCAGCTAAATTGTTTATACCATCATAAAAGCAGAATTTCAGTTTTGATTTGATGAATTTTTTCGAGGAATTTTTCATTGCGATAATCAGATAACGAAAATTTTATATAGCTAAAACAAAAATGGTAGTCTGAAGGTAAAATGTATATAAGATCCCTGTCATGTTGAAGACCAGCCCGTTTGATCTATGGAATGATTTGCTCTAACGAGTTTACAACTGAAGAAGATTGTTTCTGTTCCCAGATTTAACGGTTAGCTTCCTTAACCGGAAAAAAATTAGTCAATTTCCCCAAAAGTCACATCAACACAAGCCAGATTCTTACTCTTGTGCTGATTTTCTTTTTTTTTTTTTTTTTGGAAAATGTCGTCTTATACAAAAGTCAAGATCCACTCGAATTAGACGATTAATGAGTGAGATTGTTGTATGTTCGTAATATGAAGATCTTTATTTAAGGCCATGTTATCGTGCACCTCTCGCCCAGAACTGGAGGCCTATTTCAAAGCACATCGTTCCACGAGGAGTGATGCTACGTTTTTTTTTAGTTTCGGTCCTGGTTTCCAGTATTTCTCGGTTGAAGAATTGTTTTTCCTTTTACATTTGGGATAGATTTAGCATATCTATTGATAGCTGGAGTAAGTGTGAGATTTATTTATTTTATTTGCTTCGAATTTGCTATATTATTTTATGTTTTCATTGTAAAACCAAACATTTTTTGTACGAAATTCACTAGAAATATTTTTCTTTTTGGGTGCATTTCAACCGAAACAAGGCGGGAGTGCCACGAGCACGCGAGGGATTACAGAGAGTGGGAGCAAGAGTAAAGAGACGTGATAGAGGAAAGGATGGAGAGATGGGCGAGGAATTAAATCAAGGCATCTGAAGATACCGAATGACATTGCATTTCAATCGTTGGAGATTATAGCTATCAGAGAAGCAAGTAAGAGGAAGAGAGTTCCACAGACGAGAAGTGCGAGACATGAAGCTATTGAAGTAGAAGAGACGGCTACATTTAACAGTTTCAACAATGAAAGGGTGAGACTGAGATGCCAACCTAGTAGCACGCTTAAATTCGTGCAGTTTGGAAACCAGCGAAAGTAGCTCGTCGGAGCACTTACCTTGGAAGTATTTGTAGAAAAGACAGAGGGAAGCAACGGCACACCTGTGATAAAGTGACTGTAGACAAGATGACAGATCAAGACCAATCACATTGCATATCCGTCTCTGGATTTTGTCGCGGACCTTAAGACGAACAGCAGGGATTCCAGACCATATGTGGCAACAGTATTCCATGCAAGGGCGAATGGTTGATTTATAGATGTGAAGGATGAACTCAGGAGAGAAAAAATCTTTCTGACGTGACACAGAGAACCAACTTTCTTTGCGGTAGATGTATATATATATAATTTAGGAAACCTGGTCTTGTTACTTGGAAGTTAATTTAACATTTTTTACTTAAAGTTAATATTCTTCGCTCTGAAATTTATCTTCGTAAAAGCAAATTCACCAATAATTCACTTTTTGAGCGCATTTCAGTTTTTAACAAAGGCAAAAATGGATGTTGAATTTTTGCCACGCATTTTATGCAAAAATGTAACATTTGGATTTCCCTTGATCTAAAGAAATGATTTAATTTTCTAGTTTTTCTTATTACGAATCTCACAAAGGTTCTCACAAGAAAGTTAATTTTAATAATATTTTATTACTTTTAATTTTTAACATACTTTTTTCCCCCGAAATGATTTTTCTTTGATTCTGTTTTTACACTACGAAGTTTATTTTTAAATGCTATTAATTGTTAGATGTAAAGATAAAATAATATTTTTCTCCGTAATATTGTTATACATAACAACAAATATATTGATGATTAAATTAATTTTTTGTGAGAAATTCGTGTTTTTCTTTTTAAAAAGTGCTCAAAAATAATTATGTTGAATTTTAGTTTAATAACATAAAATAGAAGTACTAATTATATTTTATACTCGCAGCGTGGTAGAGCATTCGATTACAGATTGAGAAGTCCCCAGTTCAAACCCGGGTGTCCCCTGCGTTATTACTGGCATTCTTTTTATATAATTCACATGGAAGGACTATCAGTGATTCAAAGGAAGTTTGTGCTTAAAACGCGCAAATGTGGTGACGTGTAACGTATTAGTTGATGTTTTTGAAATATTGGTAGAAAGTTACGTCGTTATATGTAAATAGTTAATGGAGAATTCTTAGTGCACGTAGAGGTCGTTTGTATATTATTAATAGATTTAAACAGGGAAGTGAAATAATGTTTAACTTGGTAGTTTAGGTAAATTACCAGAGTTTCCTAAGGCGAACGTAGCGGACAGTTTCCGGCTGAGGGGATGTAGCTCAGTGGTAGCGCATTCGACTGCAGATCGGGAGGTCCCCGATTCAAACCCGAGTGTCCCCTGTGTTATTCCTGGCATTCTTTTTATGTAATGCACAATGAAAGATTATCAGTGAGTCAAAGGAATTTTATCCTAACACTCGCGCAATTGTGGTGACGTGTAACGTATTAGTTGATGTTTTTGAAAATTGGTAGAAAGTTGCGTCGTTATATGCAAAGAGTTAGTGTAGAATTCTTAGTGAACGTAAAGGTCGTTTGTATATTATTAATAGACTAGCAGCATGTCCCGGCGTTGCCCGTGCTTGAATCAAAAATCGTATGACTCATACAGCAATCGCTATCACTTGACTTAAAATAATTTTGTCCTTCCTTGCATCTAAAGGAGTGCCCTTTGCCGTGCTGATGTTGCTACATCCCTTACTTCTTGCCTATCTGACCCTGCGAATTTTTTTCTAAGCTCTATACTAAACATTAATCTGTTACGAAAATGAGCTAAACAAAATGCACACAAAACGATCAGCTCTAAAAAGGGACTCGTAACTGGAAAAACCGAATTAAAAATAATGTTAACAACAAATACTTTTTGACTCCCTACCCAGCTCTCCGCAATCAGAATCAACGTTGAGTCTAAACAAGTGAATGAGCCAATTGGACTAAAGTGCCATGCAGATTTAAATTTTTCTTACTTGTGACGAATGCAGCAATCGATTTTTTTTGCATTCTAGTTAACATTCGTGACAGTCAGCTCTTGGCTCTCACGATGGCCAATAGAATCTTCCTGCCTATTCGTGGCAGCGATCTATAGGCTCTCACTCTGGCCAGTAGAAAATAGCCGCAAACTACATGAAAACTGCTGTAGAAGCATGAGAAAATCGATTATTTCCACTATCGATGGGAGTTGGGAAATGCAAAGTCGGTCTTGGCCTTATTGCTAATTTGGAGCATGTGCATGTAAATTTTTCGTGCAAATCCGTCGAAAATTGCGGTCGTGCATTCGTTACACACACACACACACACACACACACACACACACACACACACACACACACGCACACACACAAACACACACACACACATCCTGCCTTTTATAGATAGAGACTAAAAAATTAATGAACAATAATGAATAACTTTATTATGTAAAGTAATCTGTAATTATGTAAGCTTTTTATAGACGCTGTCTTCGTTCAATATGCGGTTATATATGGCAGGACAAAATCTCTAACCCTGGTCTTTTTATCAAATGTGGCTTCGGTGGCATCGAATCATTTCTGATGCAATCACAACTCAGCTGGGCTGGTCATATCATCAGAATGAGTGATGATCGGATGCCGAAAATCCTTATGTGCAGCCAACTTTTTCATGGTAACCCTAATGTAGGCCGTCCTTGGTTACGCTTCAAGGACACACACAAATACAATCTAAATGCTGCAAACATCCCTATCGAGGAGTTCGAACTTGTTGAAAACCGAACATATTGGAGAAACACCTGCTACCGAGGAATAACTAACTTTGAAAAGAATCGTCTCAACCATCTGAGAGAATTAAGAATTAACACTAAATCTCGGGTTAGTACATCAACCCATGTAACGGTCAAACCATCAGCTGGTCCCTCGTGTGGACTTGTCTGCAAATTCCGTGTTGTCTCATACGAGGCATAAACATAAAGACTGGAATGAAAGACACTCATACCTCGAAATCGACGGAAGAGTCCATTATTTTTATGTAAAGTTAATATCATAATTAATTCAATAAATTCAATCCGATATTTTAAGTTATTGTAATCGAAGTGTACAAAACGTTAACACTAACCCTCTGTAGTGAAAATAGAAAGCCCGAATAAACTTAAAGATAAGCTTTATTCCACTTTACCAATACATGTGGGGAAAAAAATCAACTGTTTATATCTCCAGTCGACTGTGCCATTCTCAAAAGGCGTGGAAGAGAGATCTCAATTACTTCTGAATACTACACACTCCTACTAAATCACAAGTTTTTAAGAGCCAGTTTTTCTGTATTTTTTTTTCACTTCTATAATCATAAAATTATTTTACTTCTGTGATTAATTTACCTCTATAATCATAGTAATCATATATATGACAAAATAAGTCAGCATAAAAATAGTTACTTTATTTCTAAACAATAAAATAAATAAATAAGTTACTTCCATGTTAGTTTCATGTCAAATTCTTGTTCCAGAATTAATAGTCCCAATATTGTTTTTGTTTCATTAAACATATTTTAGTCGGGTACGACACAATGTACCAACGTTCCTAGCTGTAGACATAGCAATTGATTCAATATGAGCTTTCAAATGTCATGTCAGTGGAAAATGTGAGTCGAAGAAAGCGAAAATAATTGCTCTCCTGGAGGTTAGCATCAGCCATGCTGATGGAAGACAGAAAATGTTCTCTGTGGTGATTAAATGAAAGCAGTTTTGTTTTGAAGTCGTTAAAATTTACAACCTAGTTAACCATTGATTGGAAGTCCTTTTCAGGAGCAGTTGCATATTTTTCCTTGTTGGGCCTGCTGAACTGCTATTAAAACAGTAGAAAATAGTTGTGTCATAAGCATACATAGCTAGTAGGGGACTGATGACATCGAGAAGGTCGTTGATGAAGTTAAGAAACACAGTAGGTCCAAAGATATATCCCTGGAGGATCCCGCATTAATGTGAAATGATCTAGAAGCTTGGCCGTTCAAAATGACATTCATTACAGAATTTGTTGGAAACGATTGGATAAAGCCAAAAATTCTTCGGGTTTTTTTTTTCGGTTGTATTATTATTATTGTCGTTATGGATAGATGAATATAGAGAGTGATGTATAGGTAGATTGACAGAACAAACGCGATTATGAAAAAAAGGTAGATAAATGCATAGATAGATATTCAATAAATTCAAGTGACTTATCTGGTTATCCGACTCATGAGTTGCGCGTGGAAACGCACATCAAAATCATTTTAAATTTTCTTGATTTATTGAATATTATATAGGGTGCTCACTGAAAAACTGAAACCTGTTCGTTTTCAATTTTTTATTTTCTTTCTGTTTTTTTTGTTTGTTTTTTTTTTGGAGGTTATTGAGCATCCCTTGGAGATTAAAATGTCTACGTATGCTGTGCGGCAACGAGAAAAAACTCATTGAATTTTTCCATTCCAATGATAGATCAATTATTCAAACTCAGAGAAAATATCGGAAATCTTTTGATGCCAGAGTATCTCCTAGCGATAACATGATTCGAAACCTAATCGCCCTGTTTGAAAGTACTGGATCAGTCGGCGATCTTCCGGAAACAGTTCCTAAGCGTACTGTGCGCACTGATGCAGCGGTGGAAGCTGTACGGCTGTGTGTCCTTCAGGATCCATCAGTTTGTGCCCGTCGTCGCTCTGCTCAATTAGGCATCGCCTGAACATCACTTCAGAAGATTCTGAAACTGGATTTTAAAATATTCCCATACAAGATTCAAATGATCAAAACTTTACTACCCCAAGATACTCATGTGTTTGTAAAAATTATTTTTCTTTTAGATATATCATTCATTATTTCAGTGGCCACCCTGTAGATTTAGCTATCCCTCGTGCATATTTTGGTAGAAGTTTTGCTATCCCGAAATTTTCTGGTATTTTTTTCAGTTGTATTATGTTTACTATTTCCAAGGATAGATAGATCTATATAGATATAGGCATTGATAGGACAAACGTTATGTGATAAAAACAAAATAGATAACTACAAGGACATATAGTATATAGATTGATGTATGAAGTGATAGGACAAACATGACTTCAGGTATTTTATTGACTGATGAATTGTACGTATATTGTACTTGAGTAACCTACATACATAGCAACCGTTCACGAAGATTTTATTTCCAGGTCGAAGGAATGAAACGTATATCATTGTGTGGGCAGGGGTGGGAACAAAGCACCTTTAATGATAAAAGGATTTTGTTTTTACTTTTTTATTTTATTAAAGACAACTTATATCAATACGTCTAGACTTTAGCTAAAATAGTCGTAATCGGATTACAGTCGGAAATTACAATATTGATAGTGTCCATCTTTCTAATTGTCCCTCTATGCGCATGCGTGCTATTATAGTTTACACTCGCCGCAGAAGAAAGAAAGAAAGAAAGAAAGAAAGAAAGAAAGAAAGAAAGAAAGTGAATAATAATATTAAAAAAAAGACGTTTGGAATGGAGCCTAATTAAAAATTGAAACCGGGCAACGGAACGAAAGTCAGCAATTAAATCGAAACGAAGATGAACAAAACAAGTTGAAACTTATCATTCATTGTGCGACTGATTGTTTGTTTGTTTGCAAAGCACTTTTTTCATTAGTGGCTCAGACATAAAAAAATGTAATTAAAAATAATTAAAATGGTAATGATAAATGCACTGATACGAATAAAAATAACATCGGTGAAGTGACAAATAATATCAATAATTATTTAGACATCATTACGCCAATAACTTCCATTACTGCAACGACGACTGATGCCTAATAATATAAAACACATCGTAACTGAATAAAGCAATCTGGTTAACAAGGAATACAAAACCCGCCATGGCAAGGTAAGAACAGTTATTCGTTGGAAACGGTTCAAGCGACTTGTGTTCAAACATGTATGTGAATCACTTACTTTCTTCTTCTTCTTCTTCTTCTTCTTCTTCTTCTTCTTCTTCTTCTTCTTCTTCTTCTATAGGATGTGAATGATCATGGCTCTCCACAACATCTTATCTCTTGTAGCTTTTAGTAACGTTTGTCTGTATACCATGCCACCCAGTCCCAGTTTTGCCATCCATTTGCAGAAACTCATTAGGTAGGCTACCCGCCGTTTCATCTGTCACTGTAACCGTCAATATATCCTGTGAGTGTCAAATTCTCTAAGCTCTCTTTCCTCATTTTGTCACCTAGAAATTTCAGCTGTCTTTTTGCTGATGCTAAGTGTAAGTATCCTTTTCGTTTCCATTTTCAATAAAACCCCTCGTTATTCATAAGTACAGTCCATGCTATTCTCAATATCCTCCTGTAGAACCAAATTTCTTTTGCCTAAAATCTTAACCCATCAATCGCGAGGAGTAATACTGCATAGTTAAACACTATTTCCCTGTCCGAATGTAACTTCCTCCTTACTAATGGAATACGAAGGGAATATCAATGCTTACAACAGCTCTTTGTGAGGTATTTTAACAAAAGTCTTTTGCATAATCTATAAAAAAAATAGGTATATATCCTTCTGTATTTGTATTGCTCTTTTTGATATCATTCCGAGCATAAATATCGCATTCTTTGAATGAAACCGCACTGTTCTTTTCCCATTTCCGGTCTAATTCTGCTACGACCTCAATTCATCAGAATTTGGATGATAGGTTTCATCTGGTTCATTAGGCTGATTGTCCGATAGAACTTGTAATCAGGCTAAAAATGAAGCATTGCAGCTATATCTGGACTGCAATTGCCCTATCCCCTCTTTCCGGATTCGACAGATTTCAAAAGCGTCGTTTCCACAGTCTTGTGGGCGATTACGTATTTTACACCGCACAACCCCTTCCCCACCGAGGCAACATTCCAAGCCTTCTGCTATTTCCATGGAAAATGTCCCTGCGAGCTACATTACTTCGTTCGACTAGTTCCGATCTTCATAGCAAAGAGTCATAAGGCCACGGGTATATAGGTCGAATCATCCTTATTTCCTTTGTATTCCATTAATAAGGAGAAGGTTACATCCAGACAGCTTCTTTCTAAGGGAAAACATCTTCGTGTAACAGACTCCCGATAGGATATCCTCCGACCGCTACAATCCTAACGTCTTCAAGTATAAGCCCAACTTTTATCTATCCAAAATATTCTCATAATTAATTTTCCCATACAACTAACTCTCTAACTTGAGTGTCTTTTAAGCATTGTAGTGAGTGAACGTTAGTAAGAAAAAAGGAAATAAAAGAAAGAATTTGATATAGAGATATTTTTATTTTTCCGATATTTTGGATGTCTTTCATAGTGCGTTTTATTAAATACTAGCAACTAAGCTAACTTCCGCAGGGCGCTCTTGATTTTGCCTTTATCACAATAGTAAGGAAACGTTGGAAGCAATAGACAACAATAAACTGCAGAACTTAAACTTGATTGCTGCATTTAAGTATTGCATTACTATTTAAGCTTACCTTTTAAAGGTTCAACGATAATTCTTCTGTCGCCACTTAATTTAAAGACGAGGTCCTTACTTTCTATACAAACAATTATTTTTATTTCATGGGTGACTTTCGCTGGATTTCGCAATTAATTTCGATTATTCCCAAACTTATTTGCAAGTTATAAAAAATTATATAAAAATCGTACAAAAAATTAGTCGCAAAATTTTTTATAAAAATTGGCGAAAACAATTGCTGTAATGAAGACTGAGGAATCCCAAATTTCAGGATTGCGGGTTCAGATCCGGCCTGGAATACTTTTAATTTGCTCACGGAGTCGACCTGATTCCAAAATGGTATGATATGTTGGGCTACGGCCTCTAGGAGTAAAGTTGAAAACGTGTGACACAGTGACACACTGACATTCGCATTTATTATATAGAGTTTTCCTGTCTATTCCCACGCAAAAAGTAGATGAGTAAAATAAAAAAAATAAAAATAAAAAAAAACACGAAAATGTCTTTTAATTTTCCCATTTTCAGTAAATTTCCGTTTCTTCTTCGTCATTAATTTTTTACACCCCCCGTTATTTTCTTTCTTGTCTCTTCTTTCCAGTTACTAAGTTTTGCATCGCATGTTACCAAGTTAAAGGTTAAAAAGGGAAACTTTTATGCTTTTAACGCCCTGAATCTTTAGAAGTTAGCAAACGAAACCTTCTTGTTTACATATCTTCAAACATGTAAGATATCATCTTGAATCGTGTAACTTTTGCACCCAAAAAGTAGTCTAAATTTAGCTTAATCTGACACAAGGAACCAAATTTGGAGCAGTGGATCGAACTCGCCGCTCACAGTATTAATATTCTGCTAGATTCATCATCATCAACCTTCGACCTTTCTCTGGTTAGTCGTAACTACATTGACAGTGCCTTTCCACATTGTTCAGTTATGTATTGCTGTCATCAGACCCCCAATGTCCAAGCTAATGTGGGTATGCTGTAACTTTTCCCTCTTTGGCAGTTTTGAGAGCGATTTCTTCTGTAGATGATACAAGGTTGTTTTATCGTTTTTCAATGTCATCAGATTGATCAGAGAGCATTTCATAACGATTCTTAACATCTACAGCAAAGGAGTGTCTCAAAGTTATGTTTGATGATACCTTGGCCCAATCGACTTGTTTCACAGGCTCTGGTACTGGCGGTTTGGATGACCTTAGGCTAAGAACGACGTCTATGGAAACAACTCTCTGATTAGAACCGACAGAAGAGAGGGACGATCATGCCTGGACACTCCGAACATTGTTCTTCCTCTTGTTTCTCACGAGGATGTAATCAATTTGTGATCAAGGTTCGGATGAATGTTGGAATGTCCGCAGACGGTCTGGATGCTTCATGAACGCCGTGTTTGTAATTTTGGGATTGGATCTCTTGATCAAAGTCTGCCAGTTTTCCCCTGTTTCGGTTAGTTTCCTTATCACATGTGACTGGAGCATCATCCTTCCCTATTTGAAATCGCCTGAGATAACGATTTAATGATAATGATTTCCACACTACTATCCCTCTCTCGGAGACGAAACGTCGAGATCCTCTCGATGCTACGCCGCTATTTCCATGGAAAGTGTTCAGACGAAGTACATCCCTTAGTTCCACCAGTTCTAACCTTCACGGCTAGGACCCGCCATGCCTACGCTCATTGTAGCGAACCACTCTCATTTCCTTCGTATTCCATTGATGAAATGTAAGTTCCACTCAAGCAGTTTCTTTCCACGAAGCGCTGCTTTGTGAAACCGACTCCCAAGAGGATGCTTCCTCGATCACTATAATCTTAACCTGTTCAAGTCTAGGGTTAACCGTTACCTTCCCCATATATCACTGTAAACTGTGCCTCTTATTCTGTAACCCTCTACCTAGAGTGGCTCTCCGGTCTTGTACAGGATGTACATCATAGTAAAAAATAAAAATCAACCTTTTCTAGGTTATTTAAAGCCAGAAAATATTTTTAGGATTGTGAGAATGAAATTGTAAGAAGTGAAAAACTAAGGAAAAGTATCTTCGGAAAAACAGTATATAACCATTGAAATCGCTTGAGACAACGAGGAAGTTTTGAGGGCGGACACATTCTCTTACTACCTCCGGATCAGAGTAAAATTTTACAAAGCTAAACATTACCCAAAAAAGAGAAGCCCAACTTAGCAGAACTGAAATGTTCCTTAAAATTTAGTTGACACGAAGTTCTGAGATAATTCTATATCCCTGGTTTAATCTTAAAGCTCGGGTATCAAGGATACATTCCTCTAGTCCAGGGGGGTTCAATCAGGGGGCATTTCAGGGTTTCAGTGGTGGAGGAAAAATCGTTTCCTTTTTTATTTTTATTTACAAAATTTTGTTCATTGAACTACAATACCCTGAAATTCTAGTCCTGGGTATGACGATAAACTACATCTGACCGCAAGGCATCTGACCGGGAGATAAGATGTTTTGAGGAGCGTGGAACCATCTCTTAATTGCTGATGTATCCAGGTGGTCCACCCTGATCCGGAGTGATCGCACCTATGGGCAAATAGTGAACCCCAAACAAAATCAAAACTCTACGAAAGTATAAAAATACGCTTTTATAGTAAAAATACCAACAATACATACTTATATTTAAAAAATACTACCAACAATACCCATTTACAGTAAAAATTACCAGCAATGCAATTTTTAGTAAGAATTACTAAAACAGAATAAGCAACGGAAAAGAATTACAAACATAACTTCAATATATAGTGCTGAAATAATTGCTATTAATTTAGCACTTGACATAATAACCACAACGCCCAACAATAAATTCATAATTTTCACAGACTCTTTATCTGCACTTACTGCCTTAAAAAATTAAAAAAAATATGTTAGTGAACCTTTAACCACACAAGTACTAAACAGAATGTACCACTTGACTAAAAATAAAGAAATAATCTTTTGTTGGATTCCAATCCATCTTGGGATACCGGGAAATGACGGGTTGGATTTGGAGGTAAAAAAAGCCATGAAGGATGCAATAACAAACATAAAGGTTCCATACTCCAATTATAGGATGGTTGTAAAGAAAATTATCATTAACAAAATGGCAACACAATTGGAATACATCTCTATCTATAAAAAGCAGAATGTGTGTGTGTGTGTGTGTGTGTGTAACGAATGCCCGGCCGCAATTTACGACGGATTTGGACCAAAGTTTACATGCACATGCTCCGAGTTAGTGAAAAGGCCAAGATTGACTTTGCATTTCCCAATTCCCATCGATAGTGGAAATAATCGATTTTTTTCATGCTTCTACGGCAGTTTTTATGTAGTTTGCGGCCATTTTCTACTGGCCAGAGTGAGAGCCTATAGCTGGCTGCCACGAATAGGCAGGAAGATACTATTGGCCAGCGTTAGAGCCAACAGCTGACTGACACGAAAAAAATCGATTGCTGCATTCGTCACAAGTGGGAAAAATTTAAATCTGCATGGCACTTTACTCCAATTGGCTCATTCGCTTTATTCTGATTCCGCAGAACTGGGTTGGGTGTGAAAAAGTATTTGTTGTTAACATTCTTTTTTCATTCGGTTTTTCCAGTTACGAGTTCTTTTTTAAAGCTGATCGTTTTGTGTTCATTTTGTTTAGTTCTTTTTCCGTAACAGATGTAATTTTTAGTATAGAGCTTAGAAAAAAATTCGCAGTCTGAGATATTCAAGAAGTAAGGCATGTAACAACATCAGCACGGCAAAGGGCACTCCTTTAAAGGCAAGTAAGGGCAAAAATATTTTAAGTCAAGTGATAGCGATTGCTGTATGAGTCGTACGATTTTTGAATCAAGCACGGGCAACGCCGGGCCATGTTGCTAGTTCATTAATAACAAACTTTAAAACATGAAACCCACTATTGGGGAATGGAACTCGGAATAAAAAATAGAGAAGAACAGGTCGTGCTGACCCGCCTTCACATAGGCCACACCTACATTACCGACCATTTTTTACTAGAGGGCACAGAATCTCCAATATGAACTACATGACAAGAGAAATTTACAGTGAAACATATACTGTTAGAGTGTGTAGATTTTGATCTAGTGCGAACACAATATTACCAAGTGAGTAATTTAAAAAAACTTTTTACGAAAATAAAACCATCTAAGATTGTAAACTTCCTAAAAGAACTTGGATTGTGTTAAAAAATATGAGTAATTGAAAAATCCTTCAGATATATATGTTTACATACATACCTTTTTTTTACCAAACGACCGCTATGAATCTATTTCCAAAATTTTGTTGGCATTAAATGACCCATTGAGATTGATATACCATAAAACAAAACAACCAACCAACAATACATCTTATAGCAAAATGACCAACAATACATTTTATCTGTAAATGAAGGCATGAAATAGCCCTCAAAATATACTCAGTTAAAGCCATGAAATTGTGTTAAAAATATTTAGATTTTGGCATCACGGAGGGTGATATGCCATTAAACAAAATCAACCAACCAACAACCCTGACATTTTATTGAACATTTTGTTTATAGACCTATGCTTCAGTTTATTTATCTAGTAATTAATTATGACATAAAACAAATAACCCATGGAGGGTGATATGCCACTAAGCATTTGCTGTCTTTTAAGGTCAAGTTTTATAATGTTTTGCCATCATTTAAAAAAGAAATTCTTAACAATTTTGCATTTACTTAAAGCGAAAGCGAATCTAACATTTGCAGTCACCTAAAGAAAAAGAGCGGTTTTAGTCACTGAAGGCGAAGGTCCTTAAAATTGGCAATCTTCTTTTTCTTTTTCTCTTTCATATTTCTTTCTCCGAGGAAGCATTAATAAAATTAATTATTAGTCAAACAATTATTTAATATATATTATTAGATAGAATTTACTTAAGTAAATACACTGTTTTTTTTAAATAAACAGTATTAATTACATTTACCCGCCTGAATGTTCGAGATATTTCGTAGAAAATGTGTGCTTCGTCAAGAAGAATCGGAACTGTAACCCAATCATTTGTGGATGAATGGTTAACAGCACATCAGATCAAATTATGGTTCCCTTTGGGGTTACAGGTTCGATTCCTGTCGGAGAAGCACGTATTTTCTACGAAATTTCTCGAACATTCAGTCCAGTTCAGATATTGTATTTAATAAAATAACGTATAAACAGAAAATATATTAAATAATTGTCGGACTTAATCCATTTCGTAATACATATTAATATATATATATATATGGTATAATATATTGCGATTTGTCTTATCCACAGAATTGTTCTGGGAATATATATATATATATATATATATATATATATATATATATATATATATATATATATATATATGGGGTGTATGTGCCTGTACTGCATGAACTAAGATTAAATATTCAACTTATCTTTCCTGAGTCGGTGTTTTGTGAATATGGTATCAGCTTATCAGAAAGATTGATGTCAAGATTGAATGTATTTACAAATATATATATATTTCTTAAAAGACGTTACATTATTTTCTTTGAATATCATTGATTTTTTATGTCAGCTTATTTGAATTTTTTTAAATCTTAAAAGGCGTTCTTTCTTAAAGACATTGACGTATTTTTAAAAGAACATATTTAAACTTTATTTGTTGTTATTAATGCTCTATCCCTTGATATGGAGCACTTTAATTACAAAGTCTTCTTGCCTTAAAAGCGTTATCTTCCAGAAATACACTGGTCGGCCATTTTTCTTCTTTATTTTTTTTGTTTATTGGCGAAAAACAATATTTGTTATGATATACTTACATGTAGATATATGCATATGTGTGTGCATATGTGGGTTTATATATATATATATATATATATATATATATATGAATGTAATAAAAATATGCATTTGGCGCCACCTGTCGCGTCTGACCAATAACGCCTCTTTTTTGTAATCATTCAGGTCTTTTCCATGAAAAAGTAGATTTCTTCTCAATTGCCAGCGGTAAGGGAGACAACTGTATCTAGATTTAATTTTTTTTGTCTCTATTTTTGCTTTTTGCTTTTTATAAGTAGCTTTTTTTTTCTCCGAATGCTTGCACATTGCTCAATCCTCTGTGAAAAACAAGAACTAGAATAAAATAAAATAAAATAAAATAAAATAAAATAAAAAATCGTGAGTGAGAACTAAAATCTATTAATAATAACAAATGCATTCACTGGAAAGATTTGGTCTTTTGCGGGGAGAGAATAAAAATGGAAGAGATGGAGAGAGAGAGGGAGAAGAAAAAAAAGAAATAGATAGGGGCCAAATAGTCTGGTTTAGATTAACCTTTTGTGACGTGAGGAGTTTGTCGCAACGAATCTGTCCTGGCGGGGACGAAGACAGTGAAATAAATATGCACTGATATATTGGGTAAAAATTCATAAATAAACATGAAAACGAAAACCGAAGAAAAATACAGAATTTACTTTGTTAGTTTCAGTTTCTTGTTGGCAGGAAAAACGCGCCAATCAAAATATATATTTGTCTAACGCAACTTTCAATAAGAATAATAATGACGATTTCCATGCCATTCTTTTGAAAGCCATGTATCTTCAGAATGTATCCGATCATTGTCCTCCACAATTTCCTTATTTTAATATCCAGTAATTTTGCCATGATTTCTTTTTAGGATAGATAACGGAGTGATTTTTTGTTGCCTCCTTCACGATTTTGAATTCAGAGTTGTTCATCTGCTGGACTGGTTGCCACGCAAGGCTAGAGAAGAGAGCTCAGTCTACCTTACTATTTATTCCATAGGTGGGGGACAAGACATTTCTGAAGCGCTTAAGAAATTAACGAAACAGACTAAGGTGAATTTGAAATCGGCTCGATGATACTACTCTCTTCACCGATGTTCGTTACAATACATGCAATTTCTCATTTCCTCTTTTAAGACTTTAAGCCCTGACTACCGATTTACCGGTGGTAGAGAAAAATGACGTAATGCCAAACCACTGGTTGAACAGTGGTACGGAAAAATGAATTAATGCCTAGCCACCGGTTGAACAGTGGTAGAGAAAAATGTCAATGCCTAGCCCCCGGTTGAACAATGGTAGGGGAAAAAATGACTTAATGCCTAGTCACCGATTGAACTGTGGTAGAGAAAAATGATTTAATGTCCAGCCTCCGTTAGTGTTCGAAAAAGAATTGAAAAAAGAATTAGAAAAACGTAAAATTCGTTGAGCTATTTGGCAAAGGCAGATATAGACCTCCTACGACGTAGCATGTATTGAAAACACGAGTGGTTAGAATGCGTTTCATTACACAATATGAACACAACAGGAATTAAGATCGAAGGAGGCACTAGTCTGCACGGAGTACGGAGGAGAAATGCTACATCGGGGCATAAGCAGCGTACCTAGATGGAAAACAGCCAATTAGAATTTTGCTAATGAAAAGTATATCTGAGTTGGAAAAGAGACACGGATATAAATTCTCGGTGTCTTTGGACAATTTTTGCCAGAGCTTACAGACGATGTTTAGCAACACGCCCACGTGTGTCGAATGTGGCCAGAGCCTACAGACAATTACCGAGAGGAGTAACGATTATGGTTAACTCTGCTTGTCCCACTCTCTCCCTCCGGGCAGAGAGGAACACAGACGAGGCTATGCCTACGAGAAGAGTCCCGTCTGGGGAGGTAGAGAGCCACCCGACTCAGTGTATGCGGGTTCTACGGAGAATTTTTGTCCGAGCGTACGCGCTCGGAAAGCTCCAAGTTAAAAACCTAGCCTTATTCCACATCCCGCTTTGTCTAAATGCCACCTGTGTTCTCAAATGTATACCATATTATTCTCCGGAATAAACAACTTCCTGTTTTCTATACGGGTGTCAAACTTTCCTATTTAAGACACAGCTGTTAGCCAGAGCATTCAATCGAAAGCAACCAAGTGAAGATCGCGTGGGAGTTCAACATCAAAACAAACCGAATCCCTGATCAAACATACCGTCGTTGAAAAAAAAAAAGAAAAGAAAAGAATATGCAACAGATAGATGTGGTTCTTCCTAGTGACCATAAAACCAAGGCCAAAGAAATTGAAATCCGAAAAGCTTAAAATGTACATCGTTCTCTAGATCGAGGGTGCGAGAATGTAGGACGATTCCGGCAATTTATGATAACGGCGTTGAAGCTGTCTATACCTACCGAATTTTTTTTTTTAAAGTTCTACATCGAAAATTCGAAATAAAGCCTAGTATTCAATCGCTTCAGAAGTCTGCGCTGCTTGATACAGCAAATATTCTTCGGATGGCGTTATATGTTTTGAGGTCTTACCACAAGATGACTATCACCCATAATTCAATATCTGGTTAAACAGGGGAAAAAAAGTGACTGTACTGTGGAAATTCCCATTCCTAACCGACAGCAAAATTGATGCTAACAGACCAGTCATATTCATAAATATTTAAAAAAAGCAACCTGAAGGAAATTGATATGACAGCGGATGTCACTTTGAAGACCAGAGTTTCTCAACCATTTTAAGCATTAGGAGCAAATGAAAATATCACGACACATTTGGCAAAATTTTTAAAGGGTATACACTTAAATGTTATGAATTAAAACAGCAGATTTTTAAAAAAAAACACGCATAAATATGAACTTACTTTAATTCAATGTTTCTCTTCAACTATTTGTGCAGGTTATTTAGTGCGAAACCCGGGCCTAGTGTTTTTTTTTTTTTTTTTTTTTTTTTACGATTTCTTTAATGTTTGGTCGAATGTGCAATAATCAGAATCATATTTCTTTAGTTCAGCGTATTTTCCCTCCTATTCTCATTACGATCATCTTGCCCTGTTGTACGGATTCCTTTTTCTTATTGGCATTATCATCGTTTCTCTCCCTCTAACCGAGTGTTTCTCAACAATTTTAAGCTACGGGATACCTAGAAGCAAATGAATATATCACGTTACGCTTAGCAACATTTTTAAATGGTATCAAATGTTATAAAATTAAACCATAAATTTAAAAAAAAATACACACACAAATATGAAATTAGTTTCAATGTTTCTATTCAACTATTTGTGCAGCTTATTTAGTGTGAAACTTGTGCCTGGAGTTTTTTTGGCGATTTCTTCAATGTTTCTTTTTTATATATATATGAGGTCGTTAAGTTTTCTTTTCTTTTCTTTCTTTATTACGAGGCCTTCATTTTTCATTTTCTTTCTTTTTGACAAATAAGAGGCTGTTAATCTTTCTTTCTTTCTTTCTCACGAGCCCTTCATTTTTCGTTTTCTTTCTTTTTTGACAAATATGAAACAGTTAATCTTTCTGTCTTTCTTTCTTACGAGGCCTTCATTTTTCATTTTCTTTCTTTTTGACAAATAAGAGGCCGTTAATTTTTCTTTCTTTCTTTCTTTCTTTCTTTCTCACGAGGCCTTCATTTTTTCATTTTCTTTCTTTTCTGACATATATGAGGCTAGTATTTTTCTTTTCATTCTTTCTTACTTTCTTTCTTTTCTTTCTAACTTCTTTCTTTCTTTTGTCCCCCTTCATACCATATTGATTCATATTTAGTGTGAAACCTGTGCCAGTTCTTTCTTCACAATTTCTTCCATGTTTGTTCGAATGTGCGATAAGCAGACCCTCATTCCTTCTCCAGTTGAGCGTAGTCTTGCTCGCTTCTTATTGTTGGTGTTATTCAGGGTTGAGAAGCCTAATTCACATAAATAATAAGTAGAAAATTGCAATAAAACTGATAAAGCCTTTTTAGTTAAAATGTGGGATAATCATTTTGTATTGAAATCCAAAGTGTATCAATATTTCGCGGGACACTTGAGAGGATCGCCCGGGGCCGGGGTGCGGCGCTCGAGAATCACACCGCGTCAGTGACACGGCGTAAAATTTTATTGAGAACCTGGTCTCTTAATCAGGCGAATTGGTGAGGAATTTTAAGATTTATTTAAAGAATAAGACAGCTAAAAACATGGAATTTGAAAGATATTGTCATAGATGTTTAGAAAATTTAATTCGGCTTTATGTGAAAATTATACTTAATAAGCGGTCGATAAATCGCTGTTGTTTTTTTCTCAAACGAGCTCAGTAAATGGCAGTTAAGTTTTTAATATTAGAATTTATCCAATATTTGTGAGCCACTCAATCTAGAGGGTTACTGGTAAAATTGATAATGAAGAATGAAGTGTGTTATAAATGAAAGAGAAAGTAGAGGAACAGGAGGATAAGGAAGTCAAAATTGTAATGTTGATTTGATGTTAAAATTTTAATTTTAACTAGCAGCATGGCCCGGCGTGTCCCGTGCTTTATCCAAAAATCGTACGACTCATACAGCAATCGCTATCACTTGACTTAAAATATTTTTACCCTTCCTAGCGTTTAAAGGAGTGCCCTTTGCCGTGCTGATGTTGCTACATGCCTTACTTCATGCCTATCTCACACTGCGAATTTTTTCTATGCTCTATACTAAACATTAAATCTGTTGCGAAAAAAGAACTAAACAAAATGAACACAAAACGATCAGCTTTAAAAAAGGACTCGTAACTGTAAAAACCGAATGAAAAAAGAATGTTAACAACAAATATTTTTTCACACCCAACCCAGTTCTGCGGAATCAGAATCAACGTTGAGTTTAAGCAAGCGAATGAGCCAATTGGAGTAAAGTGCCATGCAGATTTAAATTTTTCCCACTTGTGACGAATGCAGCTATCGATTTTTTTTGCATGCTAGCATGTTAGTTAACATTCGTGTCAGTCAGCTGTTGGCTCTCACGCTGGCCAATAGAATCTTCCTGTCTATTCGTGGCAGCCTGCTATAGGCTCTCACTCTGGCCAGTAGAAAATGGACGAAAACTACATGAAAACTTCCGTAGAAGCATGAAAAAATCGATTATTTCCAGTATCGATGGGAGTTGGGAAATGCAAAGTCGGTCTTGGCCATCCCGCTAACTTGGAGCATGTGCATGTAAATTTTGGTGCAAATCCGTCGAAAATTGCGGCCGTGCATTCGTTACACACACACATCCTGCCTTTTATATATAGAGATTATGAGGAATTTTTTTTATTTTCAATTTAAATTTTGAATTTTTAAATTGAATTTTGAATTTTTAAATTTTAACTTTTTAAATTTTAAATTTAAATACAAATTTTTAAATTTTAAATTTAAATTTTTAAATTTAATTTCTTTTTTAATTTTTAATTTTCAGGAAATTTTAGGAAAGCACTCAATCTATTTCACAAATTAGTAATTTTTGTGAAATGCCTGAATGGAATATTTTTATTTGAATCACGGTGAAAATGACAGTGATACAAATTAACGTTTGTTTGTTTGTTTAGCGGCATATCAAACCGAAATTTAATTTTCATTAGCATTATTAATTTTCTGTACAAGCATCTATTGCTGGTAACTTTTTTATTAAAAAAATATTTCTGATAATTAGAAAATTGCAATAAAACTGATAAAGCCTTTTAATACATATTCATTTATTCAAATACTAACACTGTACTCTGACTAATTCTACACATACATATACAGTGCTGTTCGATAAAAGTGACTCACTTGGTTTTTTTACTGAATGTTCTCTTCTCCGATGAAACGAAAGTTGAGCTAAATTCAAAGGATAAGCGATCTAAAATCCGAAGAAGAAGCTTTGAAAGCTCTTTGAATTTAGCAGTAAGTACTGTCAAGCATCCGTTCAGTATAATGTTCTGGGGATGCTTTTCTTTTCATGGAACTGGTTTCTTAAAACCTATTGAAAAAAAAAAAACCCTCAGGAACGAGCAGTACAAGAGAATTTTAGAGTCTTGTCTGCTCCCTTCTGCTGAAAGGGTGCAAATCGACCCCACCAAGCTCATTTTTATGCAGGATAATGCTCCCTATCACAAATCAAAATTGATGAAGGAATACTTTGATGAGAAGCAGGTGAGTGCTATGACATGGCCGCCCCAATCTCCTGACCTCAATCCCATAGAAAACTTATGGAGCATTATAAAGTACAGGCTCTAGAGAAAGCAGTTGAGTAACAAAGAGGATTTGATTGTGAATTTCATATCCGAATGGAATTCAATGCTTGGAGATGAGATTTGCCAGAATCTAATCAAGTCAATGCCAAAAAGGGTTGAAAAGGTTATTCAAAATAAAGGAGGACCCATAGATTGTTAAATATTTCTAACTATATTACCTATTATAAATAAATTATGCCTCTATTATTCTTTATTTAAAGCTGTTCGGTTATGTTTCTATTGATTACTAGTCGCGGGAAATAAGTGAGTCACTTTTTTTTGCACAGAGTTTTTCCTTAAATCTTATTTATATCCAAAATTATAATTATCAATAGAATACCTTAGGGTGAGTAAACTTTTTTACTAGGTGGTCGGGAAGGGGTCATTATATTATTAAGATTAAAAATTAGTTTGACCCCAAAAAACAATAGGCGAAAAAATTTTTAAGTAAAAAAAATCACTTTTATCGAACTGCACTGTATATGTATGTCGTGACAATATTTCACGACACATTAAAGAGGATTGCGTGACACATTAGTGTGCCGTGGTACGTCGGTTGAGAAATCACTGTTTGAGATGACAGATACAGAAGGATATTTGAAACACTTAAATATGACAGTAAAGGAATGAAAGAAAAAATGTTTAAAATGTATTTAGACTATTGTTCACACAATATAAGATCCAAGAGCCACTGAAGGCAAAGTTTCGTTGAATGAGGTTGTTGTTGTTGTTAAGGCATAAAGTAAGAAGGAGAGATAACGGTTGACCCACAAATTGAACAGGTTACGAATGTTGTGGCCAGGGAAGCAACCTCTCGAGTGCCTGTTCCATACAGAAGTGTTCTAGTGAAAGAGCTGTCCATCCATCTAGGTAGTGAAGTATTAGACGACGGATACGTGACACAGGAACAGAATAAGGTGTCTTCTATGAACTATGCAAACTCATAAGCGAAATTTTCTTTAGAATCAAAGAAAAGAATGTTGAACCGCTATTTAATATCTGATTTTCGGCAATCTTTGACCTTCGTGCTTGCAAAACGTCTGTATGTCAAAAAGACGTTTATTTTCATTTGACACCACTATTATTTTAACTCCTCGGCAATTATTATTATTTTAAGAAGCAATTATTAGGATTTTATTAAAACCTAAACGCGTGAAAGTGAATTTATTCATTTTCTTTGCTCTTGAGATTTGACAACAAAAATAATAAACACTTATTTATTAGATTGTTTATATTCGTAAATAACAAGAAAATACTTTACAGCACGCAATGCAAGGAAAAAACTCAAAACTCTAGAAGCTATTGTTATACAAAATAAACAGCCTACATAAAATAAAATTTCTTTCACTAGAGGAAAGCACATATGATATAATTACTGTTATGGTCTAAGGTTAGGACCAAGGAAGAACAACACGAACACAAGAGTAGAAATAACAAAGATATATTACACAGAATAATAATACAAGATGTGGAAGGTGTTAGTATGACTGTCAGTCTGGTTTTGAGTGAACTACTATTGGCTCGACTCGATTCCGTCTCGATATTTAACAACCCTCCCACGTGGGTCGATGTGGCACAAGGCCGGTTTAATGTGGGCTCACCGAGCCCGTAGGCTCGGCCAAAAATATGCCCATTAGAACCCGTATAAACAGGTTCAGGGACTGTCTACCACCCCGGACGAAACTTTACCGTACGGCAAAGCCTCGTCCGGGTTCCTCTCTGCCAAAGCAGAGAGTTTGACAGTAGTCGGAAACAGTCAGAGACTCGATTCCGTTTCGTCTCTGTCTCTTGAGAGGCGCAGTATTAATAGTGTCAGGAAGAGTTCACTCTGTCGTTATAGGTAAGGTCCCATAACAATTACTGTGCGTAATTACATTAGTATTAAAATATACAGAAAATGTCATTCTTCTTGTGTGGCTTCGTTCCCAATAACCGTTACGCATGACGTCACGCATGGACCATTTCAAATGTCCACTATCCCAAAGAATGCCAAGATGAAGACAAATAAATTCTAACTACCACACGGACGCCATATCGGTTCATGTTAATAACTACGAAATTCGAAAGAACTTGAACAAAAATAAAAAAATATGAATGTCGGACACTTCATCTACAACTTCAGGCACAATATTCAATTATCCGGCAATTAGAAAAATACAATAAAATAATTAAACGGACAGACCTTGTTTGTTCTTTGTAATCAAACCTCTCTCTCTCTCTCTCGCTATCTCTCTCTCTCTCTCTCTCTCTATATATATATATATATATATATATATATATATATATATATATATATTTTCATCCACAGACAGACTGTTTCGGTGTATCACAGTTCATCAGTGTGGCTAGACGTCCGGTTGCCTCTGGCTAGAATCGAAAACCGGCTGAATTCGCGCCAGTCGGAAATTTTACCCTGAAGCCATTGGCTCACGGCAGAGAAGAAGGCGAATTTAAGCGTATTTATTTTTAGATAAACACACAGTGACTGAGAGAACTCGATTCGATTTACCGAAGTGTCTTGCATTATTAGCCGTAATAGTCACTGTTTACAAACCCACACATCCTCCCCAGAGAGCTCAACCGAAATAAATTTCTCAGGAGCATATATATTGTCATCCACAGACAGACTGTTTCGCTGTATCACAGGTCACTGGGCTCTCCCATTACTCCATTACTCCACCGTGTCTCTCTCCCTCTCTCGAATCCATTACATTCACATACCTGCTAATACACTTGAATCCTCTTCTTCTCCCTTCAGCTATGGGTAAATAGCAGGATAGACTGGGTTCTACAACCTTGGATGGAAGCTGGTCTAGGAGAAGGACACTTCTGAATTCAAAACCTGCGGAGTGTCGTTTTTGGTGACCTTAGGGCACCTGCTCTCTGTATTTGGCCCTTCAAAATGGGTAGATGGTTCTGCACCATTATAATCAAATCGCTGTCGGTTCCTAGGAATTGAACTACTTGACCCTCATGCGTCGAATACCACTGGAGAGTCGTGTATATATATATATATATATATATATATATATATAATTATTTATTTGAATATTACAACATAAATATGTTATAAAATCACGACAAAAGTAGCCATTTTGTTTCAACACTTCTTGTGTCTTGTCAAGTGATGATATAGAATATAGAATAAATGGTTTTAAAAGTTTCAAATTAATCAACGATCCTTAGCTAGGAGTAAACGCTGTTACATAAGCTAGAGTAGCCAATCAAGATACAAGTATAGGGTGATTCGAAAAAGTAAAAAATTAAAATTACCTATTTAGAAATCTAAATCAAATCTCTATAAAGTTTTAAATTGTAGAATTACCAAGGAGAAAAAATATAAAAATAAAAATAAAAGATATATATGCTATTTAATTTGTATTTTCATTGAAATTATGTTGAAAGGGATGTTCAGAATCCCAGACAGAAATGTATACACTTTAGTTTCATTTCAACATGTTAGTCGCCTCTCACGCGAAATCATTCGAACACACGCATGTTAAGCGCTCAGACGTATTTAGATATATACACACACATACAAAAAATCAAACCACACATAGGCAAATGCAGTTTACTTACACATACACATCGATACACACAGGCACATACATCTACATTCAATATGATCTAGACGGTCAGATGTCGAAGCTATTCGTAGCTTAATATGTTATTAAACAAATTTTAACTTGAAATATAGCTAAACCGTTCAAATATACATAGATAAAATTTAAACAAATAAATATATAAATATATATATATATATATATATATATATATATATATATATACATTTTTAAAAACATATAGTTTTCGACACATTACAGACAAAAGTAAATAACCACCTCCACATATAATTGTACACTCACACATCCGCATATAAATCAATACATGCACCCGCATACACACATATATGCATAATAGGTACGCATATACAGACCTACGCACATAAACATACACATAGATAAGCACATATAAATATATTGACCCATACGTCGACGCAGAAAAGTAAATAAAGCAAGTGAAGAAATATATATAAAGATGCAACTATATACAAGCACACACATACATACATACACATCCAGATGTACATACATAAGCACGTATACATATATGCATATAAACTAAATATATACATAGACATTTACAAATACAAGTGTATACATGAAAAATTAAACAAACGTAAATTAAAACGATATGAATATAAAAATGCATATACACATCCGCTAGTACATATATATACACACATACATACGCAACTACACATAGATATACACACATATATATCTACACACATACATATACATACATACATACACACATACAAACATACATATTCACAAATATATATACGTATATATATATATATATATACACGCATACACATACATATACAAACACATATACATATATACATAAACATGTAGACATATGCATAAAAAAGGAAAAAGAAATAAGCATACATAGACCAACTTATATTCTAATAATATTCCAACAGCATTATGATAAAATATATTAAAAGTTTATCATAATTTAAGAAAAGAACAACAGTCTGTAAGCAATTAAAGGTTCCTTATCAACAAAAGTAGATTTTAGTTTGTATCTATGATACACTCCAAGACACTAAAGCATACATACAAATACACATACAATGACACACAAACATATATACATAAATATCTAATCATATATAAATACCCATATCGACACATCCAGATATACAGTACACAAACAGTCGAGCGCACACATATAAATACCCACACATACATATAAATGTACACCCATATACATACACATATACACATACATATACATATTTAAACATACATATATATACATATATATGCATATATAAACATATACATACACATAGAAACATACATACTACATATACACACATATATGCACACTCACACATACATATACATACATATGCATATGCATACACATATCTACACATACACAAGTACACATATATATCTCTATATACCCAAACATATACTTACACATTTAGTGGTAGACACTTACCAGAATTTACACACTTACTCGTACACATAAACAGGTTAACCTATGATAGATGCCAATATACACAACCATATACCTTCATAAAAAAAACCCCACATATATATACCCCTATATACACATATACATATCCAACAGTAGAAATAACTCTACATAACATACAAATATATACATCCAAATACAGACACGTATGATACTTTGTAAGTACCCAGTACACATTCATATCGATAGGGCGACTATCATGCTAAAAAGGTATTAGTCTATTAAGTTTAATTTATCATTATCATAGAAAGTATATGATTTCTATACTAAGTTAAATTTAAAACGATGTTTACAGTTAACTGTTAGTTCATATCTTTGATTTAAAAGATCAGTCTTATTTTTAAATCTAATTATTTCAAGTTTCTCGTTAAGGCATAGGTAACACGGGGCATATAGTGAGTTTATATATATATATATATATATATATATATATATATATATATATATATATATATATATATATATATATATGTATGTATATTAAGTAATTCATCGAGTTTGAAACCTCAACAGAATGCAGAAAGCACTGGACGGCCGTTTCGTCTTATATTTGGGACTCATCAGCAGTGCGCATCCAATTTCTATCATATATATATATATATATATATATATATATATATATATATATTACGCTAAATATATATATACTACACTAAATATATATATACTACACTAAATCCACTATATCTAATAAAATCATTCGTAATGACTCTTCCCCGGCCACTTGCATGTTACAGAAAACCAACATCGTTTATAAATTTAAATGTCCTCTGGGTGACTGCATCTCCAACGATAAAAATCATATCTATGTTGGACACACGACAACAACGCTTTCAAGCAGACTAAGTCTTCACCTGAATAATATTTCCAATATTTCTAAAAAAATTACAACAATATACCTGTCCAATCTCGCAATTCAGAAAAATACTCGTCGAAAATACCTCCATACATTTCCTCGAAAAGAATAAACACAAAATAAATATTCTTAAAGCTATTTATATATAAAAAATAATTGAAACCAAACCTTAATAAAATTAATTACGAATACTTCACAACCATTTTAAAATGTGTACAATAGATACTCTTTAAATGTTAGCGCTTGTCATTAATAGATTATCCTTTATCTAGAAACTACTCAAGCCCAGAACTTTTCTACACCATACCTAGTTACCTCCCCTTAAACTGTGTCTGTCACCTAGACATGGCACAGCGTTTGTGACTCCACATATAAAAATGATAATCTTCAGATGACCACAACAATTTTTGTCCTTGACAACCATGAACACTAGATACTTACTCTATATCTAACAATACCCGGATAATGGCCTTATTCTATGTCTAAAGTACTTAATATGAGCCAACACGATGTTTTCCTTTCGTCTTTGAACAACCGCACAAAAAAGCTTATTCGCGAATATGAAA
>OZ038487.1:42288559-42321059 GCA_964036315.1 Acanthosepion esculentum
CGGATTCATTCTGTTGACCTCAAAGTAAAAACTTTACAGATACTAAATTATATACACAAAATAGATAGATAAATTAATATTAAATTCAGTTAAATTTTAAAACTACACGCATTTGTCTATAATTCGATCTTGTACAGTGTGCAACAAAAATACATCCGACACATAATTCCAAGAAATACCATCGAAATAAGAATAAAACATTACCGTCAATGGTGTCTTCATCTAGCTAATGTCTTATTATTATGTGGGAATTTTTTAGGAGATATATGTAGGAGATATTTCTGCCGCACCCTGTATATTTGCCAAAAGTTGGTCCGTAGATATAAAATTACAATCCTTTAATTAATTCATTCATTTCCTGGGAAGTTTTCTTTTGTAAAACAGCCTTGATGTTACACACTTTTAAAAATGGTGTTCCCAATGTACAAAATCAAGAGCGACGCGTTACAGAAGAAGAGATACCAACTCAACAAAGAAGCCAATGGATGTGAAAGGGTATGAAAATACTTTAGATGGAAACGAAACCTAAACAAGAAGCAAGGGATGAAACCTCAACACCTGTTTAAAAAACAGGGAAGGAGTTCGAACGGGGCGAAAGGCGAAACTATCTACTCCTATTGAAGAAAAACAGTGTAAATAAATAGCAAATAAAAGTTAAAAGTTTTAAGCGCAGACGTTAGAAGGAATTGATTTAAAGAAGACTTTAGAAGAAACCGGAAAGCCAATCCTAAACAGGAAACAAGGGATAGACCTAAACTTCTGCCCAAACGACCTGGGAGGAGTGTGAACCGGGCGATAGGAAAACCTTTCTTCTCCTACTGAAGAAAAAAAATGTAAATAAATAGTAAAAATATTCAGAAATTTAGGCGGAGATTTTAGAAGTATAGAGTCGAAGACAGACTTTAGAAGGAACCAGAAATCCAATCTTAAAAAGGACACAAGGGATAATAATTTATTACTGTCAAAAAAATGGGGATGAGTGTAAACCGGACGATAGGAAATCTTATACACTCCAACTAAAAAAATCTAAATAAAAAAAAAATTAAGAGTTTCAGGAGGAGAACTTTACTGTATAGAGTTGAAAACAGACAGAAGGAATCGGAAACCTAACCCTAAACAGGAAACACCTGCTCCTGTTCAAAAGACATAGAGGAGTATGGGCCGGGCAATCTACTCTTACTGAAGAAAAGAAATGTGCACAAGCGGAGAACTTAAAAGTATAGGATTGAAGACAGACTTTAGAAGGAACTAGAAACCCAATTCTAAACAGGAAACAAATGATAAACCTCCACTCCTGTTCAAAAGACTTAGAGGAGTATGGGCCGGGCTATACGCAAATCCATCTACTCTAACTGAAGCAAAGAAATGTGAAGAAGCGGAGAACTTAAAGGTATAGAATTGAAGACAGATTGTAGAAGGAAGCAGAAACCCAAAGCTAAACAGAAAACAAGTGAAAAAACTCTACTCCTGTTCAAAAGACTTAGAGTATGGGCCGGACGATAGTCAAACCTATCTACTCTTATTGAAGTAAATAAATATGAACAAGCGGAGAACTTAAAAGTATAGAATTGAAGACAGACTTAGAAGGAAGCAGAAACCCAATTCTAAACAGGAAACATGGGATAAACCTCTGCTCCTGTACAAAAGACTTCAAGGAGTATGGGCCGAGGGATAGGCAAATCCATCTACTCTTACTGTAGAAAAGAAATGGGAAGAAGCGGAGAACTTAAAAGTATAGAATTGAAGACAGATTGTAGAAGGAACCAGAAACCCAGTTCAAACAGGAAACAAGTGATAAACCTCTACTCCTGTTCAAAAGAATTAGTGGAGTATGGGCCAGACGATAGGGAAATCTATCTACTCTTACTGAAGAAGGGAAATGTGAACAAGCGGAGAACTTAAAGATAGTGAATTGAAGACAGACTTTAGAAGGAACCAGAAACCCAATTCTAAACAGAATATAAGTGATAAACCTATACTCCTGTTCAAAAGACTTGGAGGAGTATGGGCTGGTCGATAGGCAAATCCATCTACTCTTACTGAAGAAAAGAAATGTGAACAAGCCGAGTAGTTAAATGAATAGAATTGAAGACAGACTTTAGAAGGAACCAGAAACCCAATCCTAAACTGGAAACAAGTGAAAAACCTCTACTCCTGTTAAAAAAACTTAGAGGAGTATGGGCCGGGGGATAGGCAAATCCATCAACTCTTACTGAAGAAAAGAAATGTGAACAAGCGGAGAACTTAAAAGTATAGAATTGAAGAGAGAATTTAGAAGGAACCAGAAAACCAATTCTAATCACGAAACAAGTGATAAATCTCTACTCCTATTCAAATGACTTAGAGGAGTATGGGCCGAGCG
This sequence comes from Acanthosepion esculentum, assembly GCA_964036315.1. Taxonomy (NCBI): domain Eukaryota; kingdom Metazoa; phylum Mollusca; class Cephalopoda; order Sepiida; family Sepiidae; genus Acanthosepion; species Acanthosepion esculentum. The sequence goes on from OZ038487.1 coordinate 42,290,922, forward strand.
ATAGGCAAATCTATCTACTCTTACTGAAGAAAAGAAATGTGAACAACAGGAGAAGTTAAAAGTATATATTGAAGACAGACTTTAGAAGGAACCAGTATCCAAATTCTAAACTGGAAATATGGCATAAACGTTTATTTTTGTTCAAACGACCAGGTGATAGGCGCAACTATCATTATGCTATAACTTTACTTGTTTTATTTTGGATTCGCTTGTACCCCTTTTAATTTCTGGAAGAAAGATCTGTATTTTCGAGTCTAATATTCAAGATGTGAATGTTTTACAACTGTGTTTAGCTTGAGAAAGTCAGCCCTTCCGAAATATAAATAAAAAAAAAGTTTTTACCGACGTTCGAAAATTGTAATAACCGCTGAGTGGGTTCTCGGTAACAAGAATCGCGTTAGCTTTTTCTTTTCTTTCTAACGAGATTACAGTCAACGCGTATCCTGTTCAGCCACAGAAATGCAGACCAACAAGCAAAATATCACGGCAAACTGTATTAAAAAAGGAATTAAATCTAAAAGAGGGTACTGTAAGTTTTCAAAAAGGTTTTTTCAGTTTTACGTTGATATAATGAAGTATGATAATGTACATCCTACCTACACTCCACGTATGGACGACAATTAATTATCTATCTATCTATCTATCTATCTATCTATCTATCTATCTATCTATCTCGGTTTCCTCATAATCTATCTCAGTTTTCTCTTTATCTATCTATCTATCTATCTATCTATCTATCTATCTATCTGTTTGTCTGTCTACCTATTTCAGCCTGTTCATATTCTTCTATTTAATGAGGACAGAGAGATATGGAGGGAGGGAGAATACAGCAAAGATAACGGTAAGCTAACTACTTTTTTCTCTCATTTCTAGAGAGTTCGATCTGAACTCACTCTATATATTCCATACACAAACATTTCCATCTGTATCCAGCGAGCGTGATTTCTTCAAGTTCTTTTAATCTTTATTTCATTTCTTATTGCTCACTATCCCTTCATTTTTCTCACTTCTCCCTGGGCTTGTTTTTCGAAGCGGTTTTCGTCAATCCACCTCTCTCACCGTCGGTTGCATAGATTTTTTTTATTATTATTATTTCGACTTCTCTCACGCACACTGTTCTTTATTCAAACTTGTCTCGATGTCTCGACAATGTACGAGACGACAGAGTCTTCAGTGAAAATGTCATTTAAGCAAAGGAATGAATTGCATTCACGGACCTAGACACTTTTATTCCAATACAACAATGAAATCAATTTTAAATATATCATTTTTTTAAAGTTCTTGTTTATTTTATTTATATATTTATGGATATACATATATGTATGCGTTTTAAATATATCATTTCAAGTATTATTTTATTGTCAAAAAGCTCTCCAAATATAACGCGCTTACCATTATTCCCTTTGCTATCAGCAAAATGTATTCCCTTTGCTATCAGCTAAAAGTGTTCCCTTTGCTATCGGAAAAAAGTGTTCCCTTTGCTATCGGCAAAATGTATTCCCTTTCCTAGCAGCAAAAAGAAACAATTTGGTATCTACTTTTTACTACTACTATTATTATTATATTTCAATTTATACTATGGCCATACTACCTACCAAGTCTGCGGGTAGGCCTAAGGCAGGTAGTAGTGTGTTATTATGGCTACATTTGAAGATTTGTTTTGCTAAGTTCCATAATACCACTAGTGTTACATGGACAAAGTTATTCTTATTGTGTGGGTTGTACACTTATCAAGACAATTTTGTATTTCTCTTAAGCTGGGATTTCCAGGGAATTTTTTAATGTATTGTTGTGTTCCTTTTTTATCATTCCAAGCGCACCTACTATGACTGGTACTATTCTTGTTTTCAATTTCCACATTTTTTCTATTTTGATTTCCAGATCTTTATACCTCGATAGTTTTTCAAATTCCTTGGTTTCTATGTTAAAGTCTGCTGAGCACCCCATATCAGTTAGTAGGCAAGTTTTTTCTTTCTTTCTTCGGATTTTGACAATAATGTCCAGCCTTAGTCTTCCTGTCTGTAAAGATGGTGTAATCCCATAGAATTATGATGTCTTCTATTTCTATAAGCGGTGCTGGGTGATGTTCATACCAGTGTTTATTAAAATATTTTCCAAAGCTTTTCCACATTGTCCAGTGTATGTATTGCCCCACTCTATTGTGACGATTTTTTTATATATTTGGCGCAAGTAGATTAGATGGTCTATGGTTTCGCATTATTTGTCACCGAACCTGCATTTTGGATCCACACTATTATGTATGATATTTGTCTGAAAGTTTCTAGTGAAAAGAATCCGATCTTACGCTTTTGAAGGTCATTGTCTAAATCTGTAAGTTTAGTTCGTTTACTGCCTTTTGAAGGTCATTGTCTAAATCTGTAAGTTTAGTTCGTTTACTGCCTTTTGAAGGTCATTGTCTAAATCTGTAATTTTAGTTCGTTTACTGCCTTTTGAAGGTCATTGTCTAAATCTGTAATTTTAGTTCGTTTACTGCCTTTTGAAGATCATTGTCCAAATCTGTAATTTTAGTTCGTTTACTGCCTTTTGAAAGTCATTGTCTAAATCTGTAATTTTAGTTCGTTTACTGCCTTTTGAAGATCATTATCTAAATCTGTAATTTTAGTTCGTTTACTGCCTTTTGAAGGTCATTGTCTAAATCTGTAATTTTAGTTCGTTTACTGCCTTTTGAAGAGCATTGTCTAAATCTGTAATTTCAGTTCGTTTGCTGCCTTTTGAAGGTCATTGTCTAAATCTGTAATTTTAGTTCGTTTGCTGCCTTTTGAAGGTGGCGCTTTGGCGCATTTGTTGATTCCACGCTCCATCCTAATGTCTTCGCTGAAGGCTTTCACAATGGTGATTATGTTTTTCTGCTGGTTGTTATGCTTGGCAAACGTTTTAAGATCATCAGTAGAGAATAGGTGTTTCAGTTTACCATTCTGTGACTTGTATCTCTAGCTACTGTTGTTCAGTAAGCAGCTGATTGGCGCTAATGCAAGGCAGAATAGTGATGCCAATGAATCTCCTTGGAAGATCCCGCTGTTGATGTTGATTCATCTCGATGTTAATGACCCGTTTGTATAGTTTAGGTTTAGTCTAGTCTTCCAGTTTTTCATACTCTCCGTTATGAATTTGACCGTTGTAGCGCATACTCTGCATATTTTAAGCGCTTCTCTATCCATGAGTGTGGTGCACTGTCGAACGCCTTTCTGTAATTGATACAGGCTATCGATAATTTTCTTTTCCTTGTTTTTACCTCTTCCAATAATGTTTTATTGATAATTAGTTGGTACTTGCACCCGTAAGTTCCTCTTTTACATCCCTTCTGTTCTGCAGGGAGTAAATTGTTTTTCTCAAGGAAGTTGTAGTTCTTCTCAGTTATGATAGAAGTGAGGATATTGTACATTGTTGGTGGGCAGGTGATGGACCTGTAGCACTTCGGGTGCTGCGTCTCTTCCGTTTTGGGGAGTAGGTATTTTATTCCTCATGTGAGTCATTTGGTTCATCTTTCTGGGTTTATGATTATATCATTGTAAACTCGTGCGGGGTATTGGTGGGTGCTAGATAGTTTTTTTTTTATCCACACATTGTATATTGGGTTTATTCCAGGTGCTTTCCAGTTTTGGGTTTTGCAGAGGGCAGCAGTTGTTTCAGTAATATTGATATCCGTCTATTTTTGGCACTCTTTATGTCTGTGTTGTTGCTGTTGTTTCTTCATCAATGCATCCCTTTCATTATGCATTTGGCAGTCTTCACACATCCTACACCAGAACTCCTCCACTTCCTGGATATTCGGTGGGTCATTTATCTCAATTTTATTTTTTCACAGTTCTCGATATCGTTTCTTGGCATCTTCTTTGAACACTATTTACATTATTCCGACTATTCTCCTCGTCTTTGTCGCCATATTTATTACAACATTTCGGCCGTTGTACGCTCCGGCCATCTTCAGGTGGTTGGAATGTCGAACTGAACCCTTTATTTCGCTCACTATGGTAGACTGTTCTAGTTCCACGTGCCATGTTTAATGGATGTAAGTTATCAGTTATCTCCTGTTAATTTCCCTCTGAAAGTTCTCCACTGCCTTAACCGGGTATTGAACTCACACTTTTTGGGTCCTGTCACTGGATCTAACCAACGCTTTTATCCACTGTGCCATGTGTCCTTTTCAATCAGACTGACGTCTCCAACTACAACAGAAATTATTGATATCCACATTTCATTATTATTATTATTTCCTTTGATTTCTGTTGTATACTCATTTCCCTCCGTGTCCTTACAAGAGATCTAAGACTTCATGACATAAATAAAAAATAAAAAAATAAGACCGCAACATTTTATATAGATAAAGCTCTTCGTAATGTGTGAGCTGTAATTGTGAGTACATTTTTTCGCATTTCTTTAAGTATGCATGGGCTACTAGGAATCCTATCGATGAGTTTATCGGAACTTTTTTTCAATCAGACTGACGTCTCCAACTGCAACAGAAATTATTGATATCCTCATGTGCCACATTTTTTTATATTTCCACTTCAAGGTACATCTATTTTGATAGTTTTTTTGAAGATCTTCAAAAATACATTACAATCAGGTGAACAGCCATGTCAATAAGAAAGCCCATTCTGTTTTTGTGGGCTTTGATCACGATGTCTGGGTGATTAGCTTTGGTTGTTCTGTCTGTGTGTATTGTAAAGTCCCATAAAATTGTTACAGGTCCTATCTCTGTAAGGGTCTCGGTGATGTTCATACCACTTTCTTACATTTTCCTTCTCGTAAAAGTTCCATATTTTCCAGTGTAAATATTGGCCCACTCTTTATTATTATTATTATTATTATTATTATTATTATTATTATCATCATTATCATTATCATTATCATTATTATCATTATTATTATTATCATTATCATTATTGTTGTTGTTGTTATTATTATTATTATCATTATCATTATTATCATTATCATCATTATCATTATTGTTGTTGTTGTTGTTGTTGTTATTATTATTATTATTATTATTATTCCTCCTCCTCCGGTGCATAATTATCAGGCGGTTTTTAAACAATATTTATTATGAAAAAAAGAAACAACAATTCAATAATAACATTTTTAAATGATTATTCCGGAGAGTATTATTATCGACACGCATTTTTTAACCTGAAAATAAAATAATATTTTTATTAAAAAAAACAAAAAAAAACAAAACAGCATTTTTTATTAACAAATAACTCGCCAACACAAAACGCCTGATAATTATGCACCAAACCAATATTATTGTTGTTATTTTTCTAGCATTCTTATATGTTCACATTATCTTTATTAAAATCATTTCTTATCATTCTAAACTTGCAAAAAGTTGGAAACAATAATTAATAGCGGCAATTTCTGTCGCCCTGTGGTTAGATATATATTCTATTATTTCTTAAATGTTCTTTTACCATAGAAAGCTTTTGTATCGAAGGAGGGAAACTCTTTTACTCAATTGTAGAAATTTGTCTAACCATTTCTTTTTTTTCCTTCCTATTTTGATAATTTCTTTTTCTGTCTGTTTCTATTATTTTGCATTGTACACAATTTTAAGACTTCGTCTCTGGTTAGAATTTGAATTGAAAAAAAGTCACAAAAGACGATTGGTTGTTGCTCCGTTCTTTTCATTTACTGACGTTGTATATTGTGCTTAGTGTTCTTTCTTCACACTGACAATAATGACGTCATATGCGATCTGAAGGCGATCGAAGTCTTCGAGAGATTCACACACCCGAGCACAGCCTCCTCTCCTAACAATTGACGTTGAGATACGACAAAAAAACAAATCAAATAAATAGTCTATCTGTCTATATTTCTGAGATGAGGTATTATGTACACTATCTACATTGCTCGGACTACCATCTTCATCTTTGTTGCCATATTTATCACAACGTTTCAGCCGTTGTACGCTCCGGCCTTCTTCAGGTGGTTGGAATGTAGAACTGGACCCTTTATTTCGCTCACTGGGGTAGACTGTTCTAGTTCCACGTGCCATGTCAATTGGATGTCAGTTATCAGTTATCCCCTGTTAATTTCTCTCTGAAAGTTCTTCACCGTCTTAACCAGGTATTGAACTCACACTCATTGGGTCCTGACACTGGATCTAACTAACGCCTTTGTCCACTGTGCCATGTATCGTTGAGGACATCTGTGTATGAATTTCTGGGTATTATAAACCTAATGTCTTCAGCCACCATTTCGTAAACTTAAGGAATCAGCACATATTCTAGGCCACAAAAATCTCCTAAGCCGACCAAGCATAGAAATGAATACAATATGGGAAACAGTAATAAGGATTGCCAGTGAAAATCAATAATAACAACTAAAATTGCAATATGAGCTCTGGTAAAAAAACATGCAATGATAACAGCAAAGATTGCAATATGAACACTGGTAAATAAACGGTTGCTTATCAGGAAGACGTCTTACACTGCATTTGTCAGATGCAAGTTCTATCGCACAGCATTTAAAGACGCATTCCTGTCCACCTTCGCAAGACAGGAATATAATTGTTGATAACACCAATATACTACATCACGAAAAATAATAAACAAAAACTGAAAATTTTCGTGGCCATCTATATCAAAAGCAACCAACTGAATTTCTTACGAGTATAGTAGAAATGTTTTAAAATGCATTTGAGTTGACTAACTTTTAGCACCATTTTGCAATTTGCCATATCTCGTTATACGCCTTACACAATCTTAACCACAACGGTTAATTTTAAAATAACTGTAACACAGCGGGTTCACGCGTCTTTACAAAAAATCGCCATCACAACGATTGCAGTTACATTAAGTTTTTTTCTTTGCAATTCACCCTCAGAGGAGATTGAAAGTATTTCGGCTAACAAAAACTATGGTGCCTTCCTTGATGAATTCCATCTTAACAGCAAGAAGATAATTAGAGAAATAGAAAGGATTATTATAAAAATAGATATAATATGTGTATATTATTTAATGAAATATATATATATATATATATATATATATATATATATATATATAATGTCACTCGCAGACAGTATTATTTCGCTGTATCACAGCTCCTCAGTGCGACTAGACATCCGAATACTTCAAGCCCGGAACGAAACACAACCGATCAGTCAGAGTTTCTACCACTGAGCTATCTTCATTCGACAGAGAGAAACAACTGAATCTAGTGTATTGTTTTTACGAATGTAAACAAATATATTTATATATATTGAACAATAAAAATTATTAAAAAAATTTAAATCTTCAGACACACTAGGTTGTAGATTAATATTCTTTCGTTTTTATTATTATCATTTCATTTAGATTCCTCGACTAGTTTCGGCCAACATGGATATATACAGATCGACAGATTATATATATATATATATATATATGCAGAAATATAGTCTTAAAGTGTGCTATATTTATGGGGTAAAGTGCTCAATATCAGAGATAGAGCGTGTGTAAATATAAAATATAAATCGCCTGACGATTGCACTAGCATGAAACAGACTGTCGCCTCTAAGTGCTGACTTCCATGTCCACTTTTATATTTATATATATATATATATATATATATATATATATATATATATATAATCTGTTGATCTGTATACATCCATTTCTCGGGGTGTTCTCTCTCTCTCTCTCTCTCTCTCTCTCTCTCTCTCTCTCTTATAATGTAATCTTTTCCAAATATCTGACTGTATCTATGAATCGAAAAACCACGTCCAACTGACAGACGATTTTGTTTGTTTTTTATCCAACGATCATGAAAATTAACTATCGTCTTTAATACCTCTTTACCTATTCTGACAAATATGGCTAAATGCAGGTGTGCGGGGTGGGGAAGATGGTCTGCTATGGAGTTATATCTATATTGATCCATTTTCGTCTGATGACGTAAGACACCAATCTATAATCAAACTTGTCACGTAAGGTAGGTTTCTCTGAACTTACATGAGCACTAGATAATATACGCGCTCATAGCGTACAGTCAGAAACAATTTTTTTAAAAATCATTTCACCCCAAGGAAGGCGATAATGCCAGTAAAATGTTACGGGCAATGAAAGAGAATGAGAAGACTTTAGTAAATAGAAAGGAGAATAAAAATGCGGGTTTCAGGAAGACAAAAATGGCGATTGACGTTGCATTTAAATCTTTGAAAATCGAACGCTGCAGGGAAGCTTCAGGCCAGAAGAAAATTCCACAGGCGAGAATTTCATTAAAATAGAAATTTTGGTCACACGTAGCTATTTCGACAGACATTAAAACGATGAGACCTAATTGCCAATCTAGTAGTACCCTTAAATTCATGCGGTCGATGTACCAAATAGCAGAACTCATTGGACAACTGCCATGAAAATATTTATAGAAAAGACAGAGGGAAGCCATATCACACCGGTTAGGAAGTGACTGAAGTCGAAATGCCAGGTCAGGATCTATAACATTAGAGAAAATTCTTTGGAATTTGTCGAAAATCTCAGATATATACAGCAGGAACACCAGATCAGTTATGGGAGCAATATTCAATGCTCTGAAGAATGGTAGATTTATAAATGTGCTAGGTGGATAGGGACGTTCGCGCTTGATTTTTTTTTAATATCACTATGAAAATGGGATGTAGATTTTATCGCAGTTACAATAATTTGGTTTGGGAATTTACCAATTAAGATGATCTTAAAAAAGGTCGAAAGTACTTGAGTTAGTTTTGTGACGTACGGTGGCCGCTAATAATTAAGCATAACTCAAGACTTCAATGTTAAGATAAAACAGTATTTAATTACAACGGCAAATAAATACTTAACAAGAACAAAGAAGTAAATGTCAACCAAAGATATTAGCCATTTCAGTGAATACCTTGTTAGTAGCTCGGCTCGGCTTAACGCGTGGTAAATCCTAAATCTAAACCCAAATCAATGACGCACAGTAATTCACACTAATTCGACTGGATAGTTCCACTCAATATTCACTCAATAATTATTCCAAGCAGTGGCCTGACACCGCTATTTATACACCTGGTGGAAAATATATATTCATAACTCCAGAGTGTCACGCTCAAACCTCGGTGTCAGTAGTTACCCAGTTTCTTCCTATATGACAGAAAAACTACAGCGCATCCCTTGGTGAATTTCATTTTAACATCAATAAACTCATTAGACTAATGGAAAGAAAATTAAATATCTATATTATTCAATGAAACACATCCACACAAATATATATATATATATATATATATATATATATATATATATATATATATTAAATCGGTTAATTTATAATATATATATATATATATTAAATCGGTTAATTTATAATATATATATATATATATTAAATCAGTTAATTTATAATATATATATATATATATATATATATTAAATCAGTTAATTTATAATATATGTATATATATATTAAATCAGTTAATTTATAATATATATATCCAGAGACGGATATGCAATGTGATTGGCCCTGATTTGTCATCTCGTCTGCAGTCGCTCTCTCACAGACGCGATGTTGCATCGCTCTGCCTTTTCTACAAGTATTTCCACGGTAATTGCTCCGAGGAGTTGCTTTCGCTTGTCCCTAAGCCTCGTGAATTTAAGCGTCCTACGAGGCTGGCATCCCGTTCCCACCCCTTCACCGTTGAAACTGTTAGATGTAGACGTCTCTTCTACTCCAATAGCTTCATGTCTCGCACATCTCGCCTTTGGAACTCCCTTCCCTATTACTGTTTCCCTGACAAATACAATCTCCAACGGTTTAAGTGTAGCGTCAATCGTCATCTCCAGTTGCCTTGATCTATCCACTTCCCTTCTCCACTTCCTTTCATCTTTCATTCCTATCTGCTCTAGCTCTAAATCTTATATATATATATATATATATATATATATATATATATAATATATATATATATATATATATATATATATATATATATATATATATATATATATATATATATATATATATATATATATATATATATATATATATATATTATATATATATATATATATATATATATATATATATATATATATATATATATATATATATATATATATATATATATATGTTAATTTATAATATATATATATATATATATTATAAATTAACTGATTTAAAATATGTTTATATATATATATATATATATATATATATATATATATATATATATATATTATAAATTAACTGATTTAAAATATGTTTTTTTCGCTACAGAGGTTTCAAAAATGGGAGCTAAAAACTTTAAATTTAATTATATAATTAAATTAAAACATTAGTCCCGTTTCATCTTCAAGCGAATAACGAAATAACTTATTTTTAAATTTACTGAGTTTTAAGCGCACATATATATTCATAATTTACTGAGATTCATGGAAGATTGAAGTTTATAAGCAGTAAATTCGACCTTGCCAACCGATCGTTCCTCAGTGGCCGAATCGGTTAAGACACGTCAGGCTATATGAAGGTTCCGTATAGGATACAGGTTCGAATCCTGTCGGAGGACGAATGCTTTTTATGAAAATTTCTCGGACATTCAGGCCGGTGAATGTTATTTAATACTGTTTATTATAAACAGAGCATTTACTTAAATACTTGTATCTATAAAAAGAAAAAAACAAGGAATTTTAAACATAAAAGTTTCTTTAAATAATTGTCGGACTTTGTCCACTTCATAATATATATATATATATATATATATATATATATATATATATATATATACGGTTAATGAAAAATACTTTTACCAACACCAAAACAAGGAAAAAGTCCATATAAACATATGTCCGCAAGTTAATCGTTTTTGAGTATTAAGTTTAAAATTTTTTGTACGGTAGATGGCACTCTGTTGCCATGTAGACTAGATGGCATTTGTCTTCCGCGTACATTTGTGTGTAGATTGTCTTCACCGTTTAACGTGTGTAGTAGAGTTAACGGAGAAGTGTTCCGTTTAACAATGCCAGGATATTCATATCGTGAGCAGGCAGATATGGTTTTACATAGGGCCACGCGAATGGTAATGGACGCGAGGCTGCACAGCTGTATCAGATTGCATTTCTATAACGAATTTAGCTGAGTCATCTAAAATTTCCTGCTGTTTATTCCCGCGTTGCAAATTACGGATCGAAAAAGACTCAGATCCGCTTGGACGCTTGATCACCAAGAACACATCCTACAGTCTGTCGCAGACGATTCAGGTATCAGCACACACATCAAGTGTTCCTGTGATTTTGTACATCTCATAGTACCTCATGGAGGGTACTTCAAGAGCAGCTCCTGTATCCGTATCATTTGCAACGTGTGTAGTCTCTTTCGCCCTCTGATCGCTCACCATGGGAGAACTTTTACCGATGGTTAATTTAAAACTGATCCGTTGTTTGTCTCTTCAGTCTTGTTTAAGGATGAGGAAACATCTGGAATAGATCGAATAACAAATTTACACAGCCAACATTTGTGAGTGTATCGGAATCCCCATGGTGCCAAACAGGCTACTCACCAGCATTAATTTACGATTAATATGTGGGCTGGAATTGTAGGTGACTGTCTGGTAGGTCAATATGTTCTCCCAACACGTCTTTCAGGATCTTTCTACTGGGACTTTATGCCAGAAGTTAGAGGATGTACCCCTGCTAATACGAAGATGCATGTGGTTCCTGCCTGATAATGCTCCAGCATATTTTAATCAAATTTTTCATGATGCACTGGCTGAAAGATGGATAGGTAGGGGAGGACCAGTTCCATGGCCTGCACGTTCCCCGAACATCAATCCTTTGTATGTTTTTCTGTGGGGTCATTTAAAACGATTTATGCAGCAGACATTAATAATGCAGTATCATACGGGCCGGCGAAACCATTCGACATCGTCTGAGAGTATTTGAAAGGGTTTGCCAGTCAATGATCCGACGGGTGCATGCCTGTGTAGAAGCAAGCAGAGGGCATTTTGAACATTTGTTATGGCTTGCTGTGTTGAGGTACAACAATGTCTTTTTGGCCAGATGTTTATAGGGACATGTTACCTTGTTTTGATGTCAGCAACCCACCCCCATCTCTCTCTCTCTCTCTCTCTCTCTCTCTATATATATATATATATATATATATATATATATATATATATATATATATATATATATATATTTAACAAATGAAAACTACAGAGACAAGTTCATTTACTCCATCAAGACATTCATTTCTGTAGTTCACTGCTACTAGCAAGCAGAAATTATTATTCTCCTGATGATTGCCATGTTGGCCGAAACTAGTCGAGGAATCTAAATGAAATAATAATATAAACGAAAGAATATTAATATACAACCCAGTGTGTCTGAAGATTTTAATTTTTTAATATTTTTTATTGTTCAAAATATATATATATATATCTTAAAAAATATATATATCTTAAATACATACATATACGTATATATATATGTATATATATACATATATATATATATATATATATATATATATATATATATATATATATATATATGTGGTGTGTGTGTATATATATATATATATATATGGGGGTGTATAGGTATTTGTAAATGTGCATATGTTTATATGGACATATATACAAGAATATTTATGGTTAAATGGGTTATAACTGACCTGATATTACCGTTTCTTCATTATGAATCTACCTTTATTCTTCTCATTAGTATGATTATTATTATTATTAACATTGTTCCTCTCATAGGTAACTTTTTATTATTATTATTATTATTATTATTATTATTATTATTATTATTATTATTATATCTATTTTTTATCATCATTACGAAATTATAAAAATAATATTATTATTACTTTTAAATCTTGTTTCATTTCGGAATCTTTTTCAAATGTTTTTAAGATTTCAAATCTAAAATTTGAAACTTTAGATATTAATTATAAATTGTTTACTCCTTAATTGTTATTCATAATATTAATAATGTTAATAATATTAATATTTATTGTTTATTTATTTTATATTCACATTATATTTGTGTCCTAGTTTATTTTGTTGATAATTTTTAAATGTTTAAATTAATGTCAAACGTTAACTGCCAAATATATAAATCTGTGTTTTTTTCTTCAAATTAACCGTTATATGCCCATTATGTGAATTTATTCTTCCTTTTCTTCTACCTTTTATTCTTCCCCCCTTTCTGTTCCCCTTTCTTTCTTCACAGCCCAGCCTCCACATGTGCTGTCTTATATCTTTACTTCTCTTTTATCTCTTTATCTCGTTTCTTGTGAGATGACTTATTACGTAGGTCAATATCCTTACACCCTCCCTTACTATTAAGTATCTTAATAAAAATAGATATAAAATTATTCCTATCTCTCCCTTCCCTCTCTAATTCCGACCATATCTGTCATACTCCTCCTCGCCCTCTCTTTATCACCTTACATCAACTTAAAACCACCCCTCAAATGTGTATAAAAATAATACGTAAATTTAAAACCACCTTTCACCCTTGGAAATGTGATCTGATGAACCAGGTAAAAATAAAATATAATCAATGGACCCTTAAGGTTGTCTGTTTACTAATTAAATTGAATTAATAATTGCTCTGATTTGACATTGAGGTCTCTGGATTACATCCCCCATGGGATTATCCATACGGATTACCAAACTTTTCATTACCTAACACACACACACACACACACACACACACATATATATATATATATATATATATATATATATATATATATATATATATATATATATATATATATATATATATATATCCTGTATGTTCTCTCAAGAAGGCCCCTTGTCTTTAACACCTACTGACACTGAATCTCTCCCCAGGCCTCAACTGGAAGAGCTTACACGATCTATTGCTACCGAGATGGGGGAAAATGATCGTTTTTTTTGCATCGCTTCAGTATGTGACTCCTCTTGATACGTTGGGTCAGATAAATAAGTATCTAATAAGTATCTGTCTCCTCCTACAAAAGCCAATTCAAAAAAAAATGGAGTATTCTACATGTGCGCTGGAGCTGCTCAGTACTCACATGTCGACATGTCCTTTTGACTGATGAATTATTTCCCGCGCTACAGGCCCCGTTTCCATAGACGAATCTCGCTGATCTATTGCTATTTCATGGCAAGTGTTCTAACGAACTACATTCATTGGTTCAACCATTCATGTTCTTTACAGCCAGGACCCGCCTTGACATATACACGAGAATGAATCATCCTCGTTCTGTTCGTATTCCATTCTTAAAAAGTAAGTTCCATTCGGATAGCTTCTTCCTCAAAGCAGCTGCTTTTTTGAACGGACTTCGGGCAAGATGTTTGCCCAATCATCACCGATTCTACAGTTAGTGAAAGATGCTGTATTTGGCTCCAATATTCACGATTATTTATTTGGGGACATTATTTTACTTTCAGCTATTGTTACTTGACGCAAGCAATTATCAGTTTATAATTTAAAGAAATTAACCGTAAATAATCAACTGTGGCTTCTTAGAGCCATCTGTCACTTACAATATTACAAAGATAGATTTTACATTTACATAAGTAACGAACTAATCGCTTTAAGTAACGTGTTTAATCGAAATAAGTGTTTGGATTTTATTCTATGTGGGTTGCTTATTTTCAATACTATCTTGTGTCATTCCATGCATTGGTTACTGTAACGTATTTTAATAATATCTACTATTATTATATAGATAAGATACTAGGATGAACCAACAGAATATTGTCTACAAGACTGACAGGAAGACAAGAGAACAAATTTGAACTTCAAACGGTTTATCAACCATTTTGATCCTGATATGCGACATTGACATTTGGAGAAAATTTAATAGAAATTAAACAGACAGACCTTGTCGGTCGAATTAAATATAACTTGTTTGGTTGCATATGACAGACAAGTAAAATTAAATTAATTTTTTATTTAGTTCGGAATAAACGCTCCTACTAGTATTTAAAACAATACAAAAATTGCATATTAAATTGCATATTAAACAGTCAAACATGAAGCGGGAATGACAGGAAGGAAAAAACTTGATCAATTCTTATGTTATTTGGTCAGAACATAAGATTTTTTTATTAAATTGTTTTTAAATGTTGATGACTAAGCATATATGATTTTATTATAATTGTTTTTGCATAAATTTTAAATGTAAAATTTATATTAAAAATGGAGGTAAAACAATTCTACTTTTTTGTTAATATTAAAAAAATAAATAAACGGTTTTATATATATTTTTATAATTAGATTTAATTCAAAACCAATTTTTTACCAGTCGTGTATATTTCAATAAAATTCTTTTTCCATAATTTATCAAAAATTAGATTCTTTCTTTATTGCTTTATAATTAAGATATGAAAATATGCACATACCACAGCGAATGTACGTTTAAAAGTCGATAGTGTAAAATGGTCAAATTTTATCCTTTGAACGTGGACTAGCTACAACGTTCATAAACGTGACAAATAAACATTATTTTTTTATCATTTCACCCCAAGCAAGGCAAGAAAAGCCACTGGGATGCACGGGGTTACTGAAAGTGAAAGAAACAGAGAGGGTAATAAAAAAACGGGAAGATGCCGATTGGCATAGCATTTATATTTTTGAAGTTTGTAGTTGACAGGAAAGCGGGGAGCCCGGAGAGTTTTCCACGAGTGAGAAGTGCAGGAGAAGAAACTACCAGAATAGAACTTACGATTGCAACTAGCAATTTCAACAGTGAAATTATGAGACCTATCTCCCAATCTAGTACTGCTAATCTCGAACAATTTCCATGCAAATATTTATAGTAAAGGAACAGGAAAGTTACATTACGGCAGTAGAAAATTGAGTGAAACAGAGATGCCAGATCCGAACCAATGAAGTTTCAGATTCTTATTTGTATTTTGTCAAGAATCTCTAAATATATAGCAGAAGCGCCAAACCAGACATGGCGACAGAGATGCCAGGTCATGACCGATAACATTGCAGATTCTTATTTGTATTTTGTCAAGAATCTCTAAATGTATAGCAGAAGCACATAAGCAGACGTGGCGACAGAGATGCCAGGTCATGACCGATAACATTGCAGATTCTTATTTGTATTTTGTCAAGAATCTCTAAATATATAGCAGAAGCGCCAAACCAGACATGGCGACAGAGATGCCAGGTCAGGACCAATAACATTGCAGATTCTTATTTGTATTTTGTCAAGAATCTCTAAATGTATAGCAGAAGCACATAAGCAGACGTGGCGACAGAGATGCCAGGTCATGACCGATAACATTGCAGATTCTTATTTGTATTTTGTCAAGAATCTCTAAATATATAGCAGTACCATCAAACCAGACGTGGCGACCGAGATTCCAGGTCAGGACCGATAACATTGGAGGTTCTGTCTTTGGATTTTGTCTAGAATCTCTCTCTATATATATATCAGAAGCACTAGCCCTGAGATGTGACAACAACATTCGATGCACGGACGATATGTACAAAGGAGATTCTGATGGAAAAAAATTGTCTAGCGCGATAAAGTGAGCTTGATGCTATCAGAAATAAAAGACAAACAAAGTTATGATGAGATTTGAACCAAAGACTTCGCCGTTTCCTTCCCATTGCTTAACCACCGTACTCCGATCTACGCCTCACTGTATCGATCAAGTTCTATTTTGGCATTGTTGGTTTTGGAAGTTAAACTCATTTAATTTGACCGGGTGTCTGGCATTCAAGTCAATTTGATTTCATTTTGGTCAGTTCAGTTTAATCACTTCGTTCATTGCTCACTTACAAAAGCCAGTTTTGGACTGATTCCTAATTAAATAGTCAATAAAAAAACGCATTGTCAGATTTCATACACGCACAAATATACAAATATTCTTCGTCAGATTATTGTGATTGAAACAGTAGGAAATCTTACTAGAACATTAATAACTGCGGGCAAAATGAGCCGAGGAAGATATTTAACTCTTTCTTTCTTATTCGGTCCTTAACCTGGCACAGATATTTGCTAGTATCGTTTCATTCTTACTAAGTTTTCTCTAGTTACGATGACCGGTTGCGTTATCAGTCCGGTTCCATGCTTTTAACATCTATTGGGCGCCGGTTTATTCGAGGTCTCAATCGGTAGTATATTGCCACTGGGATTAAATAAGGCGACGAACACACAGACACACACACACACACACACACACACACACACACACACACACACACACACACACATATATATATATATATATATCTAAAGATATTTTTAAAGGTACAAAATTTTATCATAGCAATAAAAGTATTAAGCTTAATATTACTAGACATATTAAAACGCGCGAAGCAACCGGTTTCGCTCCCGCTCATCAGGTGCTTGAGGCACTTTACATCGGGTCCCGCAAGCCTTCCTTGTGTAAACAACGTGAGTGTTTGTTGGGGCTCGCTGTCATTTGCCTCTAGCTCCTTTTGCTCATATATATTTATTTATTTATTTTTTTATCCCCCTCCACAATTCCTTTTATTGTACATTTTCTGTCTTTTAAATTTAAATCTCCCGTTGCAAGCCTGATGAGCGGGAGCGAAACCGGTTGCTTCGCGCGTTTTAATATGTCTAGTAATATTAAGCTTAATACTTTTATTGCTATGATATATATATATATATATTATGTCATTCGCAGACAGTACTGTTTCGCAGGATATGGTAAAATCTCGTATCCAAAGTCTGCAGAATCATACCGGTGACATATGGCCAAGCATTTTGTTGTATAGCCGATGTGAATGATACATAGAAAAGACTGAGTGCTTAATACATTTATTCAGCACCAGCATCCGGTGCTAACAGATACATAAAAATAACACCGAACAATAAGTTACAAAACAATTAACAAGACAACTTACAAGGAATAGAGGAGGTTCAAATTCTGTATAGCCAAACGAAGTAAGATCCGTCCGAATATTAATCAGCTTAGTATCAACTTATTAATCAACTTATTATTCAACGGTTTAAGTCCTTAATCGTAGACTATTTAAGGCTATGAACCAGGCTATCTGCTAGAGTAATCAAAGGGTGATAGCTACCCTACAACACATTTTCATGATGCAGATTTGGACCTCGTTAATTAACCAGTGCCGGTCGCATTTTACTTAAATGAATGTGCATTTCATCCAGTTGCTGGTATGAAAAAACAGGGGAATATAGTGGATGTGGCAAAATCTCGTATCCCAAGCCTGCAGAGTCATCCTGGTAAACATATGGCCAAGCATTTTGTTGTATCGTCGAGGTGAATGATACTCGGAGAATGATGAGTGCTTAATATATTTATTCAGCGCCAGTTTCCGGTGTTAACGGACACATAATAAAAACACAGAACAATACGTTACATACATGGGAAGAATGACAATAACACTGATATTGTAAAATAGACATTCCTTATTTTTCTATTTCAATGCATTCAGTTTGGTATTAGAAGTTATATGGGGTGGCTAATAAAGACTAGAAATACACCCGCAGACATACATCTACCCACACATACATAAATAAATATATACATGTAAAATCTGACATTTATCTGATTTTTGCAAGAATTTCCAAATCAGTGTGTTTTACGCCGCAAAAAAAGTTTAAATTTCCCATACAAATTGATGGTATAACTTTTACACCTGTTGTATCGTCGAGGTGAATGATACACAGAGAAGAATGAATGCTTAATATATTTATTCAGCACCAGTATCCGGGCTAACGGATACATAAAAAATACACAGAACAATAAGTTACAAAACAATTAACAAGACAACTTACAAGAAATGCTGTATAACCAAACGAAGTAAGATCAGTCCGAATATTAATTAACTTAGTATCAACTTATTAATCAACTTATTAATCAACAGTTGAAGTCCTTAATCGTAGACTATTTAAGGCTATGAACCAGGCTATCTGCTAGAGTAGTCAAAGGGTGATAGCTACTCTACATTTTCATGAAGCAGAACTGGACCTCATCAATTAACCACTGCCAGTCGCATTTTGCTTAACTGAATGTGCATTTCATCCAGCTGCTGGCAGTAATCTTCAGCGGTGATGCGCTTGTTAGATTCGAATGGCGAACCACCAGACAGTCATCGTTTGTGCAATTTCGTTTTGCGCTCTTCGTCGGGATGAAGCCATTGAGTCATTTATTTACGATTGTCATAAAGGTATTCATTTCTCATTACAAATCCCTAACCGATCAAGAAATGGATCATTTAAAATTCGAAGATGCAGCATAGAAGAATCTTCAGAATGGCTGGAACCCATTTATCGAGCCTCTTCAATTTGTCTGTTTTCTCGAAATGGCCCGATATTGTTAAAATGCTTACACCCATTATCTGAGACAGGTAGGTTTTGTTCGACTAGATTTTTCAGATGTTGATTGTCAATTGCAGACGAACTTCCTCTACCTCTTTAAAACCTCAAGACTCGTATCTTGAGACACCAACATCATTCTGTCCGATGCTCTGTTAATATTGGTATCAGTTTGAGAAGCATTATAACTGACCTTTTACTCATTCTAAAGAGTAAACACTTCTTTTTCTATTAACAAAATGAGGGGATATAACGTTTTATATAAAATTCTGAAAGACAGATATAGAATTAACAAAGAGGTTACTTTAATCGTTAGGAATGAGTAATATATTTTTGTGCAAATATTAGAATATGATAGAACGCAAAAAATTATTTTCCGAAAAAACCTAATATATGTATTTTCGATTTTTTTTTTTTTGCAACTCCTCTTTTCGAATTCTTTTTAAGGGATATCTGTGGCTAGATAGATTCACTTGCTGAACAAAATAGGCGACCGACAGAGCACACACTAAAAGCATTCAAAATCTCCGACTTTTAAAACGTTCTAAATAGGCTTTTCGGCAAGAAAAGCCATGGCAACCATCTTCTGGTACTCAGAGATGGCCATTATAATAGACTCCTTGGAAAAAAAGGGCCTTTTTATCAACAAAAAGTGTTACACTCGGGAATTGGATTTGTTGTAAGATGAACAGAAAAAAATACCTTTGGGATCTCTTAAGAGACATCCTGTTGTTTCAGAAAATACACCTGCACATATCGCACTGCTTTCCGTTTGAAAAGCAGCTGGATATGACTTTGAATATTTACATCACCAGTTTAATACATTTATTTTTTATTTGTCTTCTATGTGTCCAGTCCTGTTGTAGACGGTCAGGCTCTCCACAACCATCTTTCTGTTGCCCATCTAAGTAATGTTTTCATCCCTTTTCGCCGCTGTTTTTCCATCCGTTCACACACTCATTACTTACTGTTTCGCCTTTCTTCTCTCAGCTTCAATATGTTCTGTGAGTGTTAAATTCTCCAAGTCTTTCTTCCTCATTAATTTTCACAGAAATATCATAAATTTTTTACTCTTACTATGAGCAAATTTATACCATAAATTTGTTACTCTTACTATGAGCAAATTTATACCATATTTTTTTTTACTCTTACTATGAGCAAATTTATAACATAAATTATTTACTCATACTATGAGCAAATTTATACCATAATTTTTTACTCTTACTGTGAGCAAATTTATCCTTGCTGTTCCTACACTCCTGAAGACTTCCTTATTGTCGACATGTTCTTGTCAATTCTGGCTTCATCGTCCAAGTCTCTCCTTCATCGGCAAGAATATTGTCCAAAATTCGTTGCCATATCGGATTTTAGATATTGTATAGCAGTTCAGCACTGTTTTCCTTATTTCTAAAATTTTCCTATGTCTTAATTCTTTGCTTAGTTTCTGGAAGACTTATTCCGCTATTCTAATGCACCATCGTATTTTCTGCTACATTTTCCGTCGTCTCTTGCTGCATTACCCAGACAGTGAATTTTTGTCCCTACTTACTTTTCAGGTCCTATTTTGATGTCTCCATCCCTGCTGTGATCGGGGATATCTTAAACCTCCAACAAATCTCCAATTCTTATTGTGTCGGCTACTCGTAAGTTTTTGGTATTTGAGCCTATCATTCATCCAAACACAAAGACCAGATTTGATAGTCGTTAGCAAGAGAAATGGACAATCAGATTGTCAACCATCGAACCACAAAGCGGAGGCAAAATACAAACACTTCTACTCTTTCTTTCTACACATGTGTCTTCTCTTCGTACAGAATTTACCGACCAGGAGTAGGAAATATCTGGTGCTTTTTTTCCCGGAAATCGAATCCTCGAAGACCTTTTACTCGAGCTAATCTCGCGATGCACCGCCCAAGTGTAATCACAACGTTACGCAGGTGAGATTAATTAAGGGAATGTTGCTCCCTCCTCCTGGGGAGGGGGTCAAAATCTAGTTTTAATCTAATCTATGTTTGAAGTAAAAACGCTATGTGATTTCGTGGATGTGCAAGAGGTAATCGTTTGAGTCTCAGAATGAGAAGTTTGGTTTGGTTTGTTTTACGGTATATCAACCTCAATGAGTTATTTAATGCCGACACTTTTTTTCCTGGTAATTATGTTTTGTCAAAAATCTATTTCTGGTAATATTTTTTCTTTCAAAAATGTATTGCTGGTAATATTTTTTCTGTTTTCCAAAAAAGTATAGCTGGTAATTTTTTTCTTCCAAAACGTATTGCTGGTAATATATTTTTAAAAAAATGTATTACTGGTAATATTTTTTTCTTCGAAAAATTTATTGCTAGTAATACATTTTTAAAAAGTATTTCTGTTATTAAAACCTATTTTTACACTTTCATAGTGTTTTTACCCCAGTTTGGCGGTTAACTCTTTGTGACCCTAAGAAGTGTTACCACTCCGGGTCAGGGTGAACCTGGGAACACCAGCAAGTAAGAGGTGGTTCCACGCTCCTCAAAACCTCCTGATCAGAGGCCTTGCTGTCGGATGTAGTTCATCGTCATACCCAGGCCGGAGAACTAGAAGTCAACTAGTCGATTTCAAATTCCAGTCAAGATAGAACCATTCAGTTTTGCACAAATTACCTTGAGAAATATATAAATCCATCTTTTCTCCTCCTACCTATGGATTAAATAGCAGGGAAATACGCAGGGAATGAGGAGGCTGATATAGAACTTTTGAAGATCCTTACATTCAGCAAGGTCTCTTAATAATTAAAAGAAAAAATAGACACGCAGTCACGTAAAGGTGGATACAAGTGTCGTTTGACTTCATCATTCTAATTTCATGGCTATTTCCGTATCAGCTGAAATGGTTTTAAACAACATTGCAGTTTGCAAATTGCTCCATTCTCAATGTTCTTCGAACTGAAATCTTCCTTATGTTACTAACTTCCGTTATTCATTTGCTCTTACCTGTAATTGGCACGGAATATGTGTCATTAATTTTATGTGTCCAATAAAATTCGAGTATGGACAGGAAATCGCATCTTCATATTCCACCTCGCCTTAATGTATACTGCGCATGCGTAATCGTATTATTGCGCAGACGAGATGATTTTTGTATCGTTACGCTATGTATGTGTCTTCCCGGGTATTGTATTTTATCTCCGTATTAGTGGCGCCATATTGACAGCAACTGGAACGTCAGACAAAATTCTGTAATGAAAATGGTTTTGTAATTTCGAAGGGTATTGTTTACGAAAGTAATATCAACAACTGATACCCGTAGAAAAAAAATTGTATCAAATAAATGTGCAGCCTGGAATGGCCATTTGTGTGGGAATTTCCAAACCTACAAAGTGAATTGGAATGGTGTATTTGTTTTTGTTTTTTTTTTTTGTTTTTCTTACGCGGTATGATTCCTGGACGAAAAATAATCATATAATGGAGAAAATTATTTGAGGGAAATGTAAAGAAATAAAAATTCCGCTAGTTATATTTAGTATAAAGGAATATTTTATTATCGGTCTAAGAATACAATAATAAAAAAAACAATAGGAAATCATAACATGATAAATATTTATAGCGAGAGAAAAATTTTACTCCCATGCAGTGATCATGCGATAAGCTAAGACAGCATCTAACCGATTACAATCAAGTTATACACAGCATTAAATAAAGATCGCACTTTAACAGGAACATTGACACAATATTTTTTATAAGTAAAATTAATTATTACCTTTCTATAGTTTATCAAAAAGTAAAGCTTTATCTATTTGATGAAAATATATCCAGATATACAGAATTTTGAAAAGTATGTAGACATCCACGCAGATAGCCATTTAAAAGTCGATTATGTAAAAAGGGCCACGCTTTTAAAATTAAAGTAAAAAAAATAATAGTTGACTTTTGTTGCAACCTAGAAAAGGTTACTAAATAAGGAATAACCAAAACGGATGATGTAAATGAAATGATAATCTTTATAACATCAACAAAATACAATACTCGCCAGCAGCGTGAAGTAGGTAAACTACTGCTAGAGGAGCACTATTTAGACAGCAGATTACCCCCACTTACAATAGTGTCTAACGTATTTATGAGGATTGCAAAAAACGCATTAGTATTCATAAGTACGGTATATAACAGCTTTATACCAATATCGGTCTGGTTGTTTTAAAATATGATAAATATGTAAACATTTACAGTTGAACTCGTGTTAAAGTTTATTTGGTAAAAGGGTCGAGTGGTGTTTAAGAGATTGACGCATTGCACCTTCTCGGATGACATAAAGGTGGAAAAACTATATTGAATCCATTTTTAGGTAAGCTGCGAAGAAATTCAGTTCACTATGTCGTGCTAAACAATTTTCCCTCAAGAATCTATCTTACATATCTATAAACTTATAAAATGCTTAGAATAGTATTGCTACGTATTCCCCAGTGCTCCTCTTATATATCTAGAAATTATTGAGGAATAATCTATTCTCTATTATTTAATTAATAAGCTAAACTTTGTTATTTAATTAATAAGCCAATCTCGATTATTTAACTAAGCACGATTATTTAATTTATAAGCTAAGCTCGATTATTTAACTAAGCACGATTATTTAATTAATAAGCTAAGATCGAGTAATTGATACACCAAGCTCGATCACTTAATTAATAAGCTAAGCTTCATTATTTACTTAAGAAGCTAAGCTCGATTATTTAATTAATAAGCTAAGCTCGATTATTTAATTAATAAGCTAAGTTCGATTATTTAATTAATAAGCTAACCTCGATTATTTAATTAATACGCCATGCTCAATTATTTAATTAATAAGCTAAGTTCGATTATTTAATTAATAAGCTAAGCTCGATTATTTAATTAAGACGCCATGCTCGATTATTTAATTAATAAGCTAAGCTCCATTATTTAATTAATAAGCTAAGATCGATTATTTTATTAAGACGCCATGTTCGATTATTTAATAATCTAATCTCGATTATTTAGTTAATAAGCTAATCTCGATTTTTTAAATAATAAGCTTAGATCGATTATTTAATTAAACTGTTATCGGTTGAAATATCTGAAATATTTCGATTAGAACAATCTTTTAGGAAAATAGATTTCTCAAGTTCATTAGCTGTTATTGCACATTCTAGTATCAATGATGGTTTCTTTCCTAAATTTTTATTTAATCTATTGTGGAACCTCAACATCTTGCCCAGTTGTATGTGCCATCTATTGTAGCTGTTGCTGCCGTTGAAAGCTGCCGAGTGATGAGCTCTCTGCTATTTGATACACTTCTTTAATTGTGATTCTTTAGCGTCTGTCCATAAGGTTTGAAGAAGTCTGGCTTTCGCTAAGAGCCATATGCTCCACTCGCTCAAAGACATTTGAACAATTGATCCGAGAAAACGGTTGAAGACAGCTGACAATCGAGATATTTCTGAACAGGTTCGGCGACAAGCATGACATCCATATGAAAATCTCGATCTGACGAGGCTATTTAAGGAAATCGCTCGAGTTTTCAGGTTAACGTTTTGATAGACTAGAATATAAAAAAAAAGTAGACACAAGTCTGGTTTACGCTTGCGTCGAAAGGTAGACATAGGTTCTGTTTATGCTTTAATAAAATGTAGAAATATGATTGGGTTACCCTGGTGCCAAAATATAGACATTTGCTCCGTTTATGCTTTATCTAATGTAGACAAAAGGTGGTTTACCCTAGTGCCAAAAGATAGACATTGCTTCGGTTTCTGCTTTCGTCACATGTAGATATACGATTGGTTTACCCTAGTACCAAACGGTAGACATTAGTTCCGTTTATGCTTTATTCTGATGTAGACACAAGACTGGTTTACCCTAGTGCCAAAAGATGACATTGCTTCGGTTTCTGCTTTCGTTTCATGTAAACATAAAATTGGTTTACACTAGTGCCTAAAGGTAGGCATTAGTTCTGTTTAAGCTTTAGTCTGATGTAAACATAAGATTGTTTTACCCTAGTGCCAAAAGGTAGACATTAGTTCTGTTTACGCTTTCGTCTCAAGAAAACATGAGATTGGTTTACCCTAGGGCCAAAAGGTAGACATTAGTTCTGTTTACGCTTTCGTCCCAAGAAAACATGAGATTGGTTTACCCTAGGGCCAAAAGGTAGACATTAGTTCTGTTTACGCTTTCGTCTCAAGAAAACATGAGATTGGTTTACACTAGGGCCAAAAGGTAGGCATTAGTTTTGTTTATGCTTTAGTCTGATGCAGACATAAGATTGGCTTACTCTATCGGTTTACACTAGAGTAAAAAATATATTTAGGTCAGGTACACTTGATTGATTAGGTAGGTCTGGCTTAAAGTTACGTCAAAAGATTCATGTTTTCTTTACACTGTCGAAAAGTAGATATATTTTCGGTGTCAAACTTGAATATATTTGCCCTAAAAAACAATGCCAAAAGGATGGTTTCTCCATTGATACCACTATTATTTTAACTACCATCATTACTCGGCAATTTCTATTATTTTAAAGCGATGAAATGTATTGTAATAAAACCTAAACACACGAACTAGAATATGTATTTTCTTTGTTTTTGAGAATTGACAATAAAAATAATAAACACTATTTATTTATTAGATTATTTATTGGAATTGTTGGCAAAATATTGGTTAATTGCCAATTGATTCGAACTTTAAAACATGGTTAATAATAAGGATTTCCTTATAGTTGGTTCAGATATTTTAGTAATTATGTTTATAAATTTATGAATAACAGTGTGAGTCCAACGCCTTTATCCACTGTGCCATGGTTCCTTGAGGACGCATGGCACAGTGGAAAAAGGCGTTGGTTAGATCCAGTGACAGGACCCAAGCAGTGTGAGTTCAATACCCGGTTAAGGCAGTGGAGAACTTGGAGAGGGAATTAAGCAGGAGATAACTGATAACTGACATCCATTAAACACGGCACGTGGAACTAGAACAGTCTACCCCAGTGAGCGAAATAAAGGGTTCAGTTCGACATTCCAACCACCTGAAGAAGGCCGGAGTGTACAAGGGCCGAAACGTTTTAATAAATATGGCGACAAAGATCCGAATAACGTAAATAGTGAACATAATACGTCATCTCAGAAATATAGACAGATACTGAAGAAGGCAAGAGCGTACAACGGCCGACAAAGATGAGGACAATAGTCCGAATAATGTAAACAGTGTACATAATACCTCATCTTAGAAATATAGACAGATACTGAAGAAAGCCGGAGCGTACAACGACCGAAACGTTGTAATAAATAGGGGGACAAAGATGAGGACAATAGCCCGAATAATGTAAATAGTGTACATAATACCTCATCTCAGAAATATAGACAGATACTGAAGAAAGCCGGAGCGTACAACGACCGAAACGTTGTAATAAATAGGGGGACAAAGATGAGGACAATAGCCTGAATAATGTAAATAGTGTACATAATACCTCATCTCAGAAATATAGACAGATACTGAAGAAAGCCGGAGCGTACAACGACCGAAACGTTGTAATAAATAGGGGGACAAAGATGAGGACAATAGCCCGAATAATGTAAATAGTGTACATAATACCTCATCTCAGAAATATAGACAGATACTGAACAATTGCTTTCATATTTATTTCTTTATAAATTAGTAAATGATAAATATAGCTTTGTATGAGTTTTAATTGCATTAGTTTTTAGAATGTTGTAAATATAAAATTATTCTTGCAAATAGACAGTCTATGAAATAAATAGTGTTTAATACTTTTGTAGTAAATGTATAAATTCACTTTTATCATATGTTTAGATTTCATTACAATTCTAATCATCGCTTTTAAAAACAACAATATTGCCAAGGACAGAAGGCAGTCAAACTAATAGCGGTGTCCTTGGAAAAACCGTCCCTTTGAAAACCGCTTTTTTAGGTGTAGGAAGGTCCAAGTTTGCCGTTCTGATTCATACTTGAGTCATATGGTAAAGCTATGTCCAGCTTACATTTAAAATATAGACACTGATCCGGTGTACACTAGAGTAAAGAAAAAGTAGATATAGATTCGATTTCCACTTGAGTCACGAGTCAACTTTATACCTGTGCCTGTAATCGGAAGATAACTCCTTTGTCAAGGTTTCTTACACCTTTGCAGTGGGTACATTCGAATTACTCTAAAACCTACCAACGTATCATCATTGTTTTGGATTCTAGTAATACATTTGATTTTCATTGCCACTCTTTTTATTATTTTCTCCACGTTTTGTAGAAGAGAAAATGAAACGTTTAAATTAGGTACCTCCACGAAAACGCTAAAGATTCACACATCACGAAAATATGAAAATATACTTCAAGCATCATGAAAACATAGTTTTATCATCAAAATCTTTATGTTAAGGATCAAAGTAAGTTTTGATTATTTAATTAAATTTGTTACCCCTCTTAAGAACATTCGAAAATTTGATTAAAAAAAAAAACACACTAGTTTTTCTAGCGTCAGCGGATGTACTAACTTTTAGCATCGCAAATTTTCGCCTCATTTTTGCGGTGACAGACACATTAATTTGGGAATTATTGCAAAAATTAAATAATTGTCGGATTTTAATGAAATTCTCAGGACTTATTCACAAATGAATTAAATTATTTTGAATTTTTTTTTATTAGAAAACCTTCGTAAAAATATTTTATTACATGTTTCAGTCTCTTACTGAATTTTATGAGAACTTGAGAAAATCATCGAGATAATTTTTAGTGACTATATCAATTAAATGTAAAATTCTTTCAAGAATTTAATTTTTTTTTTTTTTTTTTTTTGCAAAATCGGACCAGGTCTTATAGAAAATTTGTTCTGAATCGAAAAATAAAAAACGAAATCAAACTAGGACATTATTTAATCAGAGAATCTTTTTATTTCTTTAATGAATAATATATATTAAAAATAAAGTTGTCCGAAGAAAAATATTTCGACGTAAAATGAATTTTTTACAGGATTTGTTGTCCTTTTCTCACAATTTTAAATTGAATAATTTATAAAGATTTTAAATCTTTGAAAATTCATTTTCAATGAGATAATTCTTAGGAAATATTTTTATTAAGTAAAATTATATTTACTAATCATATATTGTAAAGTTTATTACAATTTGTCAATCCAGAATATTTTAAAAAGAATTTCGATTTGTTTTTGTATGGGTTATTGCGTGCATAATTTCTCAGCTATGGATGTACAAATTGATAAATGTAGCATTTAAAGCTCACGTGTTTTAAGGGATGTTCCCACTTACGGCGAAAAAATCAACTTCATTGTCTGCTTCACCATACTTAATTCGGAACACGTTCGGGTGTCAATCGATTAACACGTCAAAAAACAAGGCCCTATAGTTAAGAAATGTTTGTATACAACATTTTATGCTGAAAGTAAATAATATTTGTTTCACATCAGATTAATTTAACTTTAAATTTATTAATTTTCATCAAATAACGTTTCAGAAATAGACATTTTATTTTTGCATCTACAAAACATCATATCACACCTATAAAACATCACATTACATCTATCAAACATCATATGGTAAAAAATCATATCACACAAAACATCATATAACACCTACAAAACATCATATCACACTTATAAAACATCATACGGTTAAATATCATATCAAACCTATAAAACATCTTATCACACCACTAAAACATCATGTGTTAAAACATAATCTCACACCTATAAAACATCATATGGTAAAACATTACATCACACGTATAAAATATCATGGGTTAAAGCATCATATCACGCATATAAAACATAACATCACACCTATATAATGACAAACCTAGAAATACATCATATCACATCTATAAATCATCAAACATATAAAACATCATATGGTAGAACATTATATCCCACTTATAAAACATCATATCACACCTATAAAACATCATATGGTAAAACATTATATCCCACTTATAAAACATCATATCACACCTATAAAACATCATATGGTAAAACATTATATCCCACTTATAACACATCACATCAAACCTATAAAACATCATATGGTAAAACATCATATCACACCTACGAAACAACGTACCACACCTATAAAATTCACATCAGACCAATAAAGCATCCTATGGGAAAACATCACATCACACCTATAAGCCATCATATGTTAAAATAAGATATCACACATATAAAACATAATATGACACCTATAAATCATCAAACCTATAAAACATCATATGGTAAAACATTATGTCCCACTTATAAAACATCATATCACACCTATAAAACATCATATCATAAAATATCATACCACACATATAAAACATATCACAGCTATAAAACTTCATACCACACCTATAAAACATATGATACCTATAAAACATTACACCACACCTATAAAACTTATCACACCTATAAAACATCATATGGTAAACATCATATCACAACTATAAAATATATCACAGTTATAAAACATCATACCACACCTATAAAACATATCAGACCTATAAAACATAATATGGTAGACATCATAGCAAACATATAAAAACATCACATCACACCTATAAAATATCATATGGTAATATATCATATATATCATATCACACTCCGACGTCAGTATCCCAAACCAACCCCAAAATTGATGTTGAAACATCGTGGGCGAGATTAGGGAGAACACCACGAAGCAGCAGTTGGCAATCCCGAAACAGAATTTTAGAGACTGTTTTGATGAGTTGAAGGGTAACGGTGAGAAGTGTGTGAGAACCAAAGAGGTAAAAACGTAGGTCTTAATAGGAATTGGCTGTATACTTTGCGGACATTTATCAAGTTTATCTTGGTTTGGCACAGGGCCAAGTCCTGGGTAATAAGGATAGGAAATAAAATTAAATAGCGCTGCTC
>OZ038487.1:42326059-42331059 GCA_964036315.1 Acanthosepion esculentum
TGCACTTAAATTCATAGGGTCTAGGTACCACATAGGCGAGTTCAGCAAAACATTTGCCATGAAAGTATTTCCAGAAATGTCATAGGAATGCTATGTGGTAGCGGGAAAATAACAGTTGTTGAGATGTCATGTCAGGACCAATAACATTCAGATGCTTCTTTTATTCTATCAAGGGTCTCTAAATATATAACAGGAGTGCCAGACCACATGTAGCAGGAATATCCATTGACGAACGGTAGACTTGTAAATATGTAAAATAGATTCTGTCGAGAAAAAAACACGACACACCAGCAGAAACGGCAATTGGTTCGAAGTTATCATTGCGCTTCATGTCGGTGAGAAACTGATGTGGACCCGAAGTAGGGGCCACGGAAGGAAAACACGGAACACGGGTTAGAGGTAAGAAAGATATATTAAACAGAAAAGTTACAAAGAATAGTGTAAGAGTAAGAAGAGCTTACTATCCAGTGGTGTCCGATATTTGTATCGTACGCGGCTGCGCATTACTGGTGATACTACCATGATACTACCATTCGCATAATAATATAGTACTGGCAGAGTCCATGATGTAGGAAAGTATCGGTCTCACAATAGAAACGTTAGTCCGAGAAGGTACAACGAGTCGCTCATCTGGAGGATAGCATCAGCCATGTTGATGGAAGACAGAAAGGTTTATCCCAAACGATTGACAGAGAGCAGATTTGTTTTGGAGGAGTTAAAATTAACAAGACATTCCTTGCCCCGGTTAACAACAAAATCTATGTCATATTTTTTTTAGATGAGCTGCCAATTTGACCTTATCGAACCGCTCAGATTTACTATTAATAGAGGAACAAATGGCTGCGTCATCAATATACAAACCGCATCGGGAAGGTTGTTTCTTTCCTGGAGCTCAGTTTTTGAGGTCGCTTGTTGAGATTTATCCATGTCAATCTTTGGCGACGAACATTGTCTCTTAATGTACTCCAAATTTATATTAACTAACCACGTATGACTTGTACATAGTATGAAACATTTCTTAGTAGAATTGGGTACCAAAAACGAAAATTACTTATGATTCAATCTAATAGATAGAAGAAAATGCGTTCAGAGATGATCTGCATACGGGCAATTCTGAGGGAACTAGAAATCGTACCTGGATTAATTACTGGCGTCCACAATCTTAACAACGTAAGACATAGAAAGCCAACTACAAAAACGCATAGAGAAGATAGTGAAGGAAAAAGAGAAGAAAGGATTAAACATCAACTGCAAGAAGACAGAATGTATGGTTGCTAGCAAAAGGGACAGCTCAACATGCAAATTACAAATCGGAGATACCAAAATCAAACAAGTACAAAAATGTAAATAACTGGGAAGTGTTCCCGACCTTCAAATCGCATTTCTTTCTTGTTTAGTTTATATCCACAGCTATCATTGTTTAGTTCATATGTAAGAGTTATTAACGACAGACAAAACAGAAGCCGTGACAGGATGTCTCCTTGAAAGATTCCACGTCGGATATTCAAGCGGTTGGAAGTGTCAATGTGTCTTGTGTGATTTAGGTATCATTTAATTTTCCATATTCCCATGCTGTGTCTAAGGAAATTTACTACGACCACGTAGACTTTATATATTGCCAAAATCTTAAGAATCCAAGATTGTGGCACACTATCAAAGGCTTTACATTAATCTATCCTTGTAGTGCTGAGGTTCCTACATATTTTCCTGTAATTTTCCTGGATCATTTTGTTTATCAGTAGTTGATCCTTGCAACCGAGGTTGGAAATCGTTCAGGTTTGGTGATCAGGTGTCTCTTCGTTGTTGGAAAAGTTTGTTCCAGTGACAGATTTTTCGGCCTCAGGCTGGTTCCTCTCTGGAGTACGCGACTCTTGTTGACACGGGTAACAGCCAATCTGGTATGAGTATTTGTTCGTAATCATTAAGATTTGTAATTTTTTTTGCATTTTATCTTTGACCGCTAAGGGGCAATTTGGTTCAAGTTACCAGCTCTAGGACGACTGCTGACCAAGGCTAAAGAGCTCGTCCTGCCAATGAGATAGGTGGGGTGCATATTCAGATGACCTTCGTCCAAGATTTCATCATCTAGTACGGTATTCATTAGGGTAGCATAAGGGGTATAGAAATGGCATTGACTATAATAAGTTTTAACTTAGTATAAATCGCAGTGACCACTACTAGATGAAATGTCAGAGGAGGACATACTTTTACATTGAGGGTTATCACAAAAAGTTACATTTAATTTAAAATGAAAAAATTAAAGTTAAATAAAGTCGAAGAGACTTAAAATAAATTAAAGGAAAAAAAAAATGTAATTTCAAATTGTCTAAAATTTAGCATAACTTACATGTTGAAAGGCAGATACAATGTCATCCGGAAAAATGTTCAACTTTCCGACGCCAATGAGAGAGATAGTTATCAAATTTGATAGCGTTGATCAGCACCCCTCCCCCACACACACTTATACAACTAGCTGAGGGATCATCAAGTAATTCATTAATAAATGGAAAAGAAACAAAGAAAAAACAAAATAGATTTTACATTTGGGGTCATTTAGCAACCTCCTAGCCCCGAAAATTAAAATTCTCACTCAAAGAAAGAAGTCAGGCAAAAAGGAGAAGATTATCGGATTAGTGATCTAGTAGTCATATGTGATCAGGGGGGAAGAGGTAGAGAGAGAGAGAGAGAAACGAGCACGTACACATGTATGATATGTATACACATTCATATACATACATCGACAAAGATACGTTATGCCGATTTAAAAAGCACGGTAGCTTCCACTGGAAGTGTAAAAAAAAGTTTTAAAAGATAGATAAAATATGGGTAAAAGACAAATAAAATGAAAAAAAAATAAAGTTAAATAAAGTCAAACAGGACTTAAAGAAAAGAAAAATCTCGTTTCAAATTGTATAAAATTTAGTATAGTTTACATGTTGAAAGGCAAACACAGAATGCCATCCGACAAATGTTGAATTTTCCGACGCCAATGAAAGTGACCAAATTATCAAATTTTATAGGGTAGATCCCCACCACCACCAAGTTAGTGGGAGAGTTATCAAGGAATTCATAAACAAAGGAAAAGAAACAAAGAAAAAACAAGATAGATTTTACATTTGGGGTAATTTCTAAACCTCCTAGCCCCAGAATTTAAAATTCTCACTCGAAGTATTATTATTATTATTATTATTATTATTATTATTATTATTATTATTATTATTTTATTTCCTTTGATTTCTGGTGTGTACACATTTCTTTACGGGTCCCGCCCATAGACCTATTGTTAGAAATGGCATCATGACATTTTCGACTGACCAATTAAAAAAAAAACACACACACACACACACACATAATTTACATAGATAAAGCCCTTCGTAAGGTACGATCTGTACGCGTGAGAACAAATTTGTTGTATTACTTTAAGGCATGAGCTTCCAAAAATCCCTTCAATTAGTCTAGTGGAATCTTTTCCAACCAATCCGAGGGCTCCAACTACAACAGGAATTGTTTATGTTCCCATGTGCCACATTTTTGAGATTTCGATTTCAAGGTCCTTGTATTTTGATAGCTTTTTGAAGACCTTCAAAGATACATTGCAGTCTGCAGGGACTGCCATATCAATAAGTAGGCACTTTTTTTCGTTTGCGGTCTCTAATAAGAATGTCTGGGCGGTTAGCTTTGATTGTTCTGTCGGTGTGTATTGTGTAGTCCCATAAAATTGTAACAGGTCCTATATCCGTAACCGGGTCTGGGTGGTGTTCATACCAATTTCTTTCAGTTTTCTTTCCCGTAGTAGTTGCAGATTTTCCAGTGTAGATATTGGCCCACTCTGTCGTGCCGGGTTTTATATTCAGTGGGTGCCAATACCTTGCAACCTGATACAAGATGATCAAATGTTTCTGGATATTGATTACAGAATCTGCATTTTGGGCTAACACAATATTTTAGTATGTGTTTGATAATTTCTAGTTAACAAGCATTATTACGGAATAAAGTCGCTTATTACTTTCATGTTCTTTGACGCATATCATCATACAGTCTTCTGTAGTTTCCAGGTATCTTTGAAGGGCAATTATTGTAGTTTTATGGGACAGTTCTAGTTTCACTAATCTTCTTCTTCTTCTTCTTCTTCTTCTTCTTCTTCTTCTTATTATTATTATTATTATTATTATTATTATTATATGTACTGTGAAGCTTCATGACGTAGGAGAGCTTGAATCTCCGCAACCAATTAACCTTTATAGATCTTAGCAAAGATTTTTTATTGTCTCTCCATCTTTCTTTTGTGTATGTGAATTTTTGATACACGTGGTGCATTCCAAAAGCTGGTTAGACTATTACGAGACAGGATAAATTCTTTGGTGACAAAGAAAAGAGTACTGAGATGCTACGTGACGTCTGTCCTCCTATGCGGCAGCGAATGTTGGACGGTCTCCTCAAAGATGAAGAAGAGGATCGAGGCAACGGATATATGGTTCTACAGAAGGATGCTAAGGATATCATGGACCGAGCGTGTGAGCAACGATGAGATCTTGGAGAAGATGCAAACATGGAGGAGGCTTATGCTTAACATCAGGAAGAATCAGATGAAATTTCTGGCGCACGTAATGAGAAGGGAAGGCCCGGAGAATCTGATACTCACAGGTCGGACAGAGGGAAAGAGAGACAAGTGAAGGCAATGCATGACATATCTGACGGGCTTAAGCAAGTGGATGACCTAACGTAATTTTGAGTGGGGGGGTGACGAATCGTAATGAGAGCTACAAAGATAGGGGGAAGTGGAGAGCCATGTTCGCCTACCTCTTGAAAGGACTCGGTATACAAAAAGAAGAAAGGTTACGTTTTTTTTATATAAGGGGTAATGGTTCGCGGCTCGGATTGAAGAATCTGAAAGCCTAGTCGAGATCCATTCGAGATAATTACTTTTACTTACGGACTAATACTCTTGTGAAAGGTATAAATCTATCTCTTCTCCTGTCCTCTGCTATGAATAAATAGCA
>OZ038487.1:42343559-42353559 GCA_964036315.1 Acanthosepion esculentum
TTCCTTCTTCTCTCCCCCATAAAGAACCTCCTACCAACAGAACATCTTTCTGTTATCAACGAACAGTGTGGGACTCGTTCCGTGATTTCCTTCGCGATGTCCCCTGGAATACTGTTTTTAAACCCCCGTCCAAAAATGTGCATTTGAGGTCACATCCTGGGTAACAGCAAGAATCGAGGCTTCAGGGATACGGTATTACAGGACGATTTTTCTCGTCTGTGTACATCCTTCGAATCTATAAATCAACCATCCGTCCTTGCATGGAATATTACTGTCATATATGGTCTGGTGCCCCCGCTGTACGTCTCGAGGTCCTTGACAATATCCAGAGACGAATATGCAATTAGATCCTGATCTGGCATCTCGTCTACAGTCGCTTTCTCACAGACGTGCCGTGGCTCCCCTCTGTCTCTTCTACGAGTATTTTCAAGGCTACTTTCACTGCTTCCCAGACTGCATGAATTTAAGCGAGTAGGCAAATCGGGCCCACCCTTTGCATGAGGAAACGGTTAAATATAACCGCCACTTCTACTCAAACAGCTTCATCTCTCGCGCTTCCCGCCTGTGGAACTCCCTTCCCCTTACTTGCTTCCCCGGTGACTATAATCTTCAAATATTCAAGTATAATGTCAATCGACATCTTCTGATACTTTGATCTTGTTCCCCGTCTTTCTCTTTATTCACCCCCCCCCCTCAAAAAATCTCTTTGCTCTTGTTCTCAATCCTCTGTAACCCCTTGCGTGCTAGTGGCACTTCCGCCTTGCTTGGGGTGAATTGCTTAAAAAAAAATATGCACTGTTCAATGCCGCTTGTGCGTGGGCGTGCTTATTCACCTCCCTGCGAGTATAGGCGTACGTGTTGAATGTTGCGGTTACTTATCCTTTTTGTCGTTTTTCTTTCCTTACTGGTCTTCTTTCTTTTAGTAGTACACCCACCCATATATATATATATATATATATATATATATATATATATATATATATATATATATATATATGACTTTGCCATATTTATGGTGGGAAGTGTTGTCAATGTTGAGGACACGGCGTTTGTAAATACGAACAATGTGGACATAGAAATCGACACTGCATAGCATCGATTTCTATATCCGCGCTCTATCTGTATATATATATATATATATATATATATATATATATGCATATATATATACATGTATGTATATATGCATATATATATATGTGTATGTATATATATATATATATATATATATATATATATATATATATATATGTGTGTGTATATATATATATATATATATATATATATATATATATATATATATGTGTGTGTATATATATATATATATATATATATATACATATATGTATGTCTGTGTTTGTGTTTATATGTGCGTTTCTGTGCGTATCTCTGTGTGTGAATGTGTGTATATTGTATTGCTTTATCGATATAAATATATTGCTGCATATGATGCCATGATGCCAGTGTATTCTTAAACATGATGTATGACGTCTGTCGCTTCTGACGAATGCAACTGTGAATAAAGTGTAAAATATATTCTAAAATGAAGAGTGTCGCACATCGAGTTAAAATAAACAATGCAATATTTAATATTCTTCAGCCATTCTCCCTGGTTCTCTGCTTGTTGGCATCCTGCACAGTTTGGAGTTTTCATATAAGCGAACGAGTTTCATACTTTGTCATTCTGAAAGAAAAAGGATACGTGTGAACAAATGTTGGGAGAAAATTTGAAAGTGAGAATTGACATCCTGTCACAAAGGGTTCCAAGACGAATGGCAATAAATGTTTGCGGAGACATTTTGAAAAATAAATCCTTTTCTATTTACCGGCTTAAAGCCGTGAGGCCGGGTCGCGTTGATTTGCAGTGCCATCATGTCTAGCTATCCGGCTTGCTTTCTTTGCACATATTGATCTCTGTCCCTATCTAATTCGGAAGTTGTTTTCTCTCGGGTAAACGCTGGCATTTTGTTTATATTTATCCCGAGATTATCTATCTATCTATCTATCTATCTATCTATCTATCTATATCACTTTTTTATTTCAGTCTTATCTGTGTCACTCTATCTCAATTTTCTCTTATGTATGTATGTATGTATCTGTCTGTCTGTCTATCTATCTATCTATATTGCTTTTTATTTCAGACTTATCTATGTGTCTCTCTATTTCAATTTCCTCTTATCTATCTATCTATCTATCTATCCGAATTTGTTTAAATCTATCTATCTATCTATCTATCTATCTATCTATCTATCTATCTATCTCACTTTTTTTATTTCAGTCTTATCTGTGTCACTCTATCTCAATTTTCTCTTATCTATCTATCTATCTATCTATCTATCTATCTATCTATCTATCTATCTATCTATCAGATGATGATGATGATGATGATGATGGGTATAGTGTGCTTTCTATATTTGTACACCAATATATTTTTGTTGAGTGCTGGCCCCTTACTCTATTATAATATTTTTATGCTACAAACAACAATAATTCTCTCTCTCTCTCTCTCTCTCTCTCTCTCTCTATATATATATATATATATATATATATATATATATATATATATATATATTCTGAAGGAAATATTTTTCTTTAATAAAATTTCTCGAACATTCAGGGCGGTAGAAAAAAATTAATGTTAATAAATAATAAATAAACGTATCTTCTACTCAGATAAAATTATCCACTGAAAAGAATGTTTAAAGTGATCTCTCTCTCTCTCTCTCTCTCTCTCTCTCTCTCTCTCTCTATATATATATATATATATATATATATATATATATATATATATATACACACATCTGTGAAATTTAAATATATTTTCATATATATTTAAATTTCACAGATATATATATTTTTAGAATTGGACATAGTCCGACAATTTATTTAAAGACATTTATATTATGTTTAACGTTCTTATTATAGATACAAGTATTTAAGCAAATGCTCTGTTTTATAATAAACAGTATTAAATAACATTTACCGGCCTGATTGTCCGAGAAATTTTCATAGAAAATTTTCGCTCTCCGACAGGAATCGAGCCTGTATCCTATACGGAACCATCATTTCGCGTGATGTGCCTTAACCTTTCGGCCACAGAGCAGCGTCTGGTTAGCAAGGTCGATTTTACTATCTTTAAACTTAAATCTTCCATGAATCTCTTCTATTCCTATCTGCTCTAGCGTATCAAATGTAAACAAATGACGTCATATATTTTTAGAATTGGACATAGTCCGACAATTTATTTAAAGACATTTATATATATTATGTTTAACGTTCTTTTTATAGATACAAGTATTTAAGCAAATGCTCTGTTTTTATAATAAAATCGAACATAATATATATAAATGTCTTTAAATAAATATAAAGTCTTTAAATAAATTGTCGGACTATGTCCAATTCTAAAAATATATGATTCTCGGACATTCAGACATATATTTAATACTGTTTATTATAAAACCAGAGCATTTGCTTAAATACTTGTATCTATAAAAAGAACGTTAAACATAATATATATAAATGTCTTTAAATATATATATATATATATATATATATATATATATATATATATATATATTCAAATAGGTTTGGTTAAATAATTTCAACATTCTATGTATTATTGTTTTAATCCTTTCGAAGTCAATTACTTGGTAGCCTCAGAAAATTGATTAAGAACAATTTTCTTTCAAATAATTTTTATTTTCACAAATACTATCAGTCTCATCGCAGACCAACTTCAAGGGGTTAAATTATCTGTGTATTTGTATACGTATTTCTGTAATTTCAAAACATTTTTACTCCTCATTTTACTGGGTTTTGTATCGTTCTATATCAATTTCAATTTCCCGTGATTTTTTTTTCATGTAACGGAGGCAATTTTTTTATTTTCTAATATATATAAATATATATATATATATATATATATATATATATATATATATATATAGATAGATAGATAGATAGATAGATAGATAGATATGCACCCTGGATATTTTCGCGTAAGTGAATATAACGAACCGAACGTGAATTGGAACTCGGCTCATCGATTATCAATTCCGTATCATTACACCATCCACACATCCAAGCTTACTGCAACTGGTATTCCCAAGTGCTCACCTATCTGGGTAACGACCAGGATCAACGCTGCCTAACTTCCAGGATCGTACGCGAACCGGTGTTTCAAACTGACGTGGCCGTAAGCCTTATATAAATATATATAATTTATATGTATATATACATATATATATATATATATATATATATATATATATATATATATATATATATATATATATATATATATATATATATATATATATATATGACTTTGGTGTCTATATATATATATATATATATATGTATATATATATATATATATATATATGAATATATATATATAGAGAGAGAGAGAGACAGACAGACAGTCAGACAGACAGAGAAATGGGGTGAGTCAGATAGATAG
The DNA here is from genome assembly GCA_964036315.1 of Acanthosepion esculentum. Classification (NCBI taxonomy): domain Eukaryota; kingdom Metazoa; phylum Mollusca; class Cephalopoda; order Sepiida; family Sepiidae; genus Acanthosepion; species Acanthosepion esculentum. Next base: position 42,348,022 of record OZ038487.1, read on the forward strand.
ATAGATAGATAGATAGATAGATAGATAGATAGATAGATAGATAGATAGATTTCTAAATATATTATGGAATTTATTTTTAACCAAACATTTTTATTACTTCCAATGAAATAGACACCCGAATTTTTTAATTTTAAACCGTACTATTTACGCATACCAGCCTACCAGCTCGAAAATCCTTTGGGGGACGTATTTTCCTACTCTGCCCGAGACCATATATTCTTGATTAAATTTTCTCGATTGCGTAAGCCGATAGTCGTAATGTACAGTGTTTAAAATAGAAAGTGGGGCCTCTATTTCAAACACAGGTATCCACTGAAAATAACATGAAAATTAGTATATATATATATATATATATATATATATATATATATATATATATAATATGTATGATAAGATAATAAACAAATACTAAAATTTATCAAAGGGTTAATCACGTATTACGTTTTCATTGTTTCATCACGTTTCATCTATATTCGATTTGTTGAACCATTTGTTGTGTTCGTGGCGTTCGGAATTCAAGGAGAGACGACGAGTCCATTCAAACTTTCAAGAATTCAAGCAACATTAAAGTAAAAATACCCGACTTTCTTCCTTTTTTCCATGTCTCATTCTCTGATGAATCTTTCATAAAAGTGAAACATGGCAGATTGATAAGTCAGTCATTAATGTCAGTTATAGGCTATGCGTGATACACGTTTAGGCGATCATGTATCTTTCGATCCATGACTGCCGAGGCAGTTTTTTTCCCCGCAGTAGGTTGCCATCGTGCCTCTTCCCTCAGTCAGTTATGTGCCATGCGTGATGCATAAGGCTTGCGATACATGACTGACGAAGCAGATTTTTTCCCGTCATAGGTTGCCATTTCTTTCTGCGGTAGACCAGTTGCCATCCAAGTCTATAGAACCCGGTCTGTCCTGCTATTTACCCATAGCTGGGGGAGAAGAAAAGGATTCATACATTTCCCAAGGGTATTAGCACGTAAGTGAATGTAATGGATTCGACTGGAACTCGAACGCAGTTCTACGATTTCTTAGTCCGAGACGATATTGTTCTTTAACTTATCATTTTTTTCAGATTCCGATGACACACACACACACACACACACATAATTTTTGTAGGATATAAGAAAAAAGCAGTGAATACATTGCTTTCCTGTTTTATTCGTTTTGAGTAGAGAGCATGAAAGAAAAGACAAAAATGTGGGAGGTCAGAGTGAGTCATATATATAGATAGATAGATAGATAGATAGATAGATAGATATCTGTAAAGATATATATATATATATATATAGATAGATAGATAGATAGATAGATATCTGTAAAGATATATATATATAGATAGATAGATATCTGTAAAGATATATATATATATATAGATAGATATCTGTATATATATATATATATATATATATATATATATATATATATATGTAGATAGATAGATAGATAGATAGATATTTAGATAGATATAACCATAACAATAATAACATATTAAAAAATAATAGACACATGAGATAAAATTTAGTAGATAACACAATAATTATAACAATATAATTATTGCGTTTTCTACTAAATTATTATTAGTAAATTATTATTAAATATATATATACATATATATATATATATATATATATATATATATATATATATATATAGATAGATAGATAGATAGATAGATAGATAGATATGCATACATGTATATATATATATATATATATATATATATACACACACACACGCACACTGACACATGCGCGCGCGCGGGGAACCGACATATAGAAGAAGAAGAAGAAGAAGAAGAAGAAGAAGAAGAAGAAGAAGAAGAAGAAGAAGAAGAAGAAGAAGAAGAAGGAGGAGGAGGAGGAGGAGGAAAGCAAGAAGAAGAAGAATTTTCTACAGGTTGCATTTTGGAATAAAACTTCATGTTGCACTTAGTTCGTTTTAATAATAATTCCAGGTATAAATAACATTGTCATTTTCAATGTATATAATACAAAAACTCTGACCACATATGTATGTGTGTTCCGAAGAACATCATCAATGAATTTGACAGCTTATCTCTCTACTGATCTAGCTCTAGCTGCTCAATGAAGGAAAACTGAATTGCCCCAATCAATGCCTCAAAAAGCAAACTAAAAACCTCCCACCATTGCCGATCGGATCCAGAATTTTCTCCAATTCTGATGAAAGAATATTAGTTCAGACGAGGGTGCCTTGTGCGCCTACTGAGCCTTAAACTCCACCCAGAAGTGGAACTCGAAAAGAGCCGGTTCCCTGTAACTGTCTAGCAAGTACCTGACTCCTGCTATTCACTACCTTTAGAAGAGACAAAACAGACCGAAAACGGAGTACTGCTACCATATATGGCTAAATGCTGCCTGATCTTCACTTTCCACTCTCGACAGAGTCCAAATGCGTCTCCGCGTCCTTGTCGGCGACGAATTATTTTCCATTTTTAATTTTGTATTGCCCTATCGCTATTTTCATGGTGAGTGTTCAGTTGAAGTACATTCCTTAGTTACACCAATCACAGCTTTCACAGCTAAGACCCGCCATACCACGCGCATTATAGCGAACTACCGTCATTCCTTTCATGTTCCCCTGGTGAGAGGTTGGTTCCACGGAAGTAGCTTCTTCCCACAATCTACTGACTTTTGATACCAACTCCCAAGGGGCTGCTTTCCCGATCACTACAAGCTTAATCTGTTCAAGTCTAGGTTTAACCGTTATCTTCCACACATACCCGTATCAGCTATGCCTCTTCATCTGTAATCCTCTACCTCAAGTGACTCTTGGGCCTTGTATAGTGTGAACACCATTGTAAAAAAAAAATCATGCCCCAACAAATTTAGAAGTATATTATACTTTGAACTCCTGCCGAATACAGTGTCAAATTTTATTAAAATTAGATACTAGTATCTTTAGCTATTTTCATTTTTCTGTTTTTACGGCATTTTTAATAGGAAATTCACTAATCGCGGCTACTATTACTTGAATTAAAAGGCCTTTTGAAAAAAAGTTTGTATCGTGAACTGCTTTTAAAAGGCACCCAACGGGTTTATGCGTGGTCTAGTATTTTTTAAAGCATTCCAAGTCAATGCTTCTCAACAGAATACAGTCAGAAGTAGGGAAGGTACTCCGAATGTCTTTCGAAAAAATAGATCAACCGTTGGACAAATCCTGACTGTTCAGCGGATTATTGGTGACGTCATTGTAAAAATCTACAGACCGCCTTAATTTTTGTAAATTTTTCTAGTCTTCGTTTTTGTACATAGTGGTAAAATGGAGAAGATCCTTCTGGCATATGGCGTCCCTACTGAGATAGTAACTGCCGTAATAATGCTATACAAAAAATAACAAATCTTTGGTTAGATCCCCAGACGGGGACACTGCCTTTTTGGACATCAAAGCAGGGGTCCTTCAGCGTGAGAGCCTTGCAGCTTTTGCCTTTGTTATCATTTTTGACTACGTATTGAGAATATCCCTCGACAAAAATCATCATCCAGCTTTTACTTTGTCACCAAACTCTCAAGTCTATATCCTTGGGCACCTTGAGGTGCTGTAATGGATAGCAAGCTTGTCTCGCTAGAACAATTGTGACTGAGTAGTGAGTTTGATCCTCACTGGGTGCGCTATACTTTCGGCCTTGTGCCACATCTAACCTAGCTTAGAAAATCATAGCCACAATTCTGAATGTTACAGAATAAATATACTCATGTCGATATCCTGCAAAAAAGTTGACAGCTATTGACTATGCAAATGACCTAGTTATCACTGAGTAGAGACTTACCAATGGCACATTTATTCTACATCCTCTAGAATATGCTTCCAACGATGCTGAACTCTATGTCAATGCCTCCAAAACGGAAATCATAGGCTTTAACCAGCAAGATTCAATCCAAACTGTCTCGGGTGAATCAATAAAATATGTCGAATCTTTTACATAACTGGGAAGCGAATTAAATTCTATTGAAAAGGATGCGAAAATTCGCATAGCTAAATCCTGGGCCTCCTTGAATAAAATGGATGTAGTCTGGAAATCTGAACTCCCAGACAATCTCAAAGGGAGTTTCTTTCAAGCCACTGTAGAGTCGGTGTTAATGTATTGTTAAAATGCTTGGACATTAAATAAAAGTTTAGAGTCTAATCTTCATGGAACATATACTTGGATACTTAGAGCTATACTTGACATCTCTTGGAGACAACATCCAACTAAATTTCAACTCTATGGATCTATCATTGACATTTCTACAATCTTACGCAAACACAGAATGCGCTTTGCAAGACACTGCTGGCGAGCAAAACAAGAACTTGCGAGTGACACCTAGCCATGGTTCATGACGGAAGGTTGCCCTACAATCACTTATATTGACCAGTTATGTTATGACACAGAATGCCACCCTGATGACCTTTCAACCTTGATGCAGGATGGTGATGGTTGGCGTAATAGACTCATGAAGTAGCTCGACCGAATAAATAGAAAAATAAACAAAGGAAAAGAAGTTGTGGAGAGCCATATTTGCCCAAATCCTGAATGGGCACGGCATGTAAATGAACATTTATGCACCTTGGATACACTTGGATACTGAGAGCTATAGTTGACATCTCTTGGAGACAACATCCAACTAAATCTCAACTCTATGGACCCATCCTTGATATTTCTACAATCTTACGCGAATAAAGAATACGCTTTGCCGGACACTGCTGGCGAGCAAAACAAGAACTTGCGAGTGATCTATTGTTCCGGCCACTTGACTTAAATTCTATTGAAAAGCCTGGGCCACCTTGAATAAAATGGATGTAGTCTGGAAATCTGATCTACCAGACAATCTCAAAGGGAGTTTCTTTCAAGCCACTGCAAATAGGTGTTAATGTATGATGCAACTGCTTGGACATCAACTAAAAGTTTAGAGTCTAAGATTGACGGAACATATACTTGGATACTGAGAGCTATATTTGATATCTCTTGGTGACAACATCCAACTGAATCACAACTCTATGGATCCATTCTTGATATTTCTATAATCTTACGCGAAAACAGAATGGTCTTTGTAGGATTCTGCTGGCGAGTAAAACAAGAACTCGTGAGTGATCGACTGCTCTGGACTCCTTGCGTCTTCGTGGCATTATTGCCTTCCTTGGAGTAAATTGATTATAAATAAATAAAAAAATAGTAAAAGTTTAGGGAGGACTCCACCCATCACTACTGAGTGGACCCATATCAGCTACTGTATTTGAAAAATCTGTTCTGAAAATTCATGATTCGGAAATAGTAAATACTAAACACTTCAAATACCTCAGCGTATGGATCCGTTATAACAGATTTAGTATAGAAGATAAGGAAATTGAACATAGAATATGCAGCGCCAGGTTTGTCAAACACCGCGAAATGGTACAGAACCAAAACATGCACCTGAAAACTGAGTCATGTTCTTAAATATCCTCTTCAATTCGAAAATTTCATATGGATGTCATGCATGGCGCCAAACCCGTTTCGAAATATTTAAATTCTCAGACGTATACGATCGCTTTCTAAGAT
>OZ038487.1:42363559-42376059 GCA_964036315.1 Acanthosepion esculentum
TAACATTTTTTTTATTTTTCTCCATGTTACTTATGTGTTTAAATAGAAATTCTTCTTCTATGGACCGCGTCTCTTCAGGACATTAGCGATCATGGCTCTCCACAATCTCCTGTACTTTATAGCTCCTAGTAAGGTTTGTGTTTTTGCTATCTCTCTTAATCCCTGTTCTGCCAGCCATGTGCACAAACTCATTCTTCTTCTGTGTGTTGGGTTCATTCAGGGTGTGAGCGATCATGACTCTTCACCACTTTCTTTTTTTTTTTTTTTTTTTTTTTTAAGCTTATCACCCCAAGCAAGGCTGGAGGCCACTAGCACGCAAGGGGTTACAGAAGGTTTGGAGGAAGAGCAGATAGGAGTGGTAAAGGAGAGGATGTGGAGAAAGACAGTGGGTCGATCAAGGCAAAGGGATTACAGAAGAATTGAAGCGAGAGCAGATAGGAATGAAAGGTGAAAGGATGTGGAGAAGGGAAGTGGATAGATCAAGGTAACTGGAGATGTCGATTGATGTTACACTTAAATAGTTGGAGATTGTATTTGTCAGGGAAACAGGAATAAGGAAGGGAGTTCCACAGGCGAGATGTGCGAGACATGAAGCTATTGGAGTAGAAGAGACGTCTACATCTAACAGTTTCAACGGTGAAGGTGTGGGAACGGGATGCCAGCCTCGTAGGACGTCTAAATTCATGAGGCCTAGCGAACCATCGAAAGCAGCTCCTCGGAGCAATTACCGTGAAAGTATTTGTAAAAAAGACAGAGCGAGGAAACGTCGCGTCTGTGAGAGAGCGACTGCAGACGAGATGACAGATCAGGGCCAATTACATTGCATATCCGTCTCTGGATCTTATCAAGAAACCTGAGGCAAACAGCAAGGGCTCCAGACCATATATGGCAGCAATACTCCATACAAATAATAGCAGTAATAATCAATCAAAACTCAGACAATCTCAACTCTTACTGGGGCGTTAGGATCCATGTAAGAAATTATGAACAATTTATGCACCTCGACTATCTGGCAAAATGAGTTTGGCTGAAATAGCAAAGATTACACTTCTGGATTCTTTCTAGATCTTCAGGAAAGTTTTATCGATGTAACTAACAGGCGATATTACTGGAATTTGCATGGAAATCACAGAACCCTAAATATTTTGAATTTAATTATTTTTTTAATATTTTGAAGGTTTCTTTGTTAGTTTCCTATATTTTACACCTATAACATGCCTTTAAATTTTGTAGGCTGGCCAATATATAAATCGCAGTAGACACATCAGTTGGTAGACTGCAGGACATGCAAGTGTACCAGAATACAACGGCTGGTTGGCCATTCTAGCTTTTCAGACTCACAATTTATTTATTAATTTTAACTGCACATAAATTATCTCTATGCATACACATACACATTTGAAAGGAATCTGAAACTAATACAAACATTCTACTGGCATCACACACACTGGTAATGTCAGATCCATATCCAACCAATTGTACCAACAATCTTGATCAGTTAACGTGCAGTCTTTTGGTGTTTCTAGTTGAAACTTAGAGGCAGCTCGTAAAACAAACAAGCAAACTGAAGAAATAATAATAATAATAATAATAATAATAATAATAATAATAATAATAAGTGCCTCCTTATTGATATGGCAGTCCCTGCAGACTGCAATGTATCTTTGAAGATATTCGAAAAACTGTCAAAATACAATGACCTTGAAATAGAAATCTCAAAAATGTGGCACATGGGAACATCAACAATTCCTGTTGTAGTTGGAGCCCTCGGACTGGTTGGAAAAGATTCCAGTAGGCTGATTGAAGGGATCCCTGGAAGTCCATGCCTCAAAGAGATACAAAAAATTGTTCTGACAAGTACAGCCCACACTTTACGAAGGGCTTTATCTATGTAATTATTTTTTTATTTTATTTTATTTTATTTTTTTTGCAATGGAAAGTGTCATGATGCCATTTCTAACCTTAGGTCCCTGGGCGGGACCCGGATAGAAATGTGTAAACGCCAGATATCAAAGGAAATAATAATAATAATAATAATAATAATAATAATAATAATAATAATAATAATAATAATAATGATGATGATGATATGATGATGATGATGTCCATGGTAAGATTTATGCTTTGACTCTCACTTCTAATCCTTGTTCAGCAATCTATTTACACCAGATCTTTTTCCTCCTCCTCCTTCTTCTTTTCTTTTCTTCGTGCCGTATCTATTCAAGACGCGGGCGGCCATGGGTCTTCACACTTTCCTGACCTTTGTAGCTCTTAGTAAGATTTTTTTTTTCTTTTTGCAACCTCTCCTAAATCTTAATCTACCATCTATTTACACAAGTTCGTTAGGTAGTTTATTTGCTGCATTTTCCTGCCTCCAAATTTCCAAATTCTCCAAGCCGTCTTTCCTCGTTATGTACCCTAAAAATTTCAATTGTCTCTTTTTGATTCTAACTATAGGTGGCTTTCTTGTTTACATCTTCCTTAAAAATGTCATCGTTTCTCGCACGTTCAGTCCCTTTCTCAGCATCCTCCTGTAGAACCACATATTTGATGCCTCGAGTCTCTTCTTCATCTGCCATATAGGGGGACCTTCATTACATAACAGGTCAACACTCTTTTCTTCGTTTCTAACGTGATTTTCCCGTTTTTTTTTTTAAATACTTTTGTTTAGCTTTTGGAAAGCATCTCATCCGATCCGCCTTCAAATTTCGGTGTCACATTTTCCGTTCTCTCTTAAAACATTACCTAGAGCAAAAAGTTCCGGTCAATAGAGTTAATAGTAGATCAACGAATTTTTCTTCATCTATATGCCATTTAGATCATGGCTTTTCACAATTTCCTCTCCTTTGTAGCTCTTCGTAAATTTTGTCTCACATGCTCAGTTTATTGTATTTTCAACTATCTTCTGTAGTACCAAATTTATGTTGCTTCAAATTTCGTCATCTGTTAGGAAATTGTCCAGCATCCACTAAGATACAAGGGGAATGATATTATGCAACAGTACAGTACTGTTTTCTTTGTTTCTTAATACTTTGATGATTAGGTTTTGGAAGACATCTTTATCTAAATGGAAACTTTCTGTCCTACTGTTAAAACTTCCCAGATACTTAAATTGTACTTCTTTGATTTTGGTATCTCCAATTTGTAATTTGCGTGTTGGTCCGTTCCATTTGTACATGTAGTCTGTCTTCTTGTAATTGATGTCCCTTCTTCTCGCTTTCCTTCTCTGACAAGCTCCCTCTCGCAGAAGGCATGTCGAAAGCCTCTCAATAATCTATCGCTGCTTCATGGAAAGCGCTCGGACAAACTGTATTCTTTGGTTCTACCTTCTGTGGGAATTCTTGTTGTCTTTCCGCGTCTGCTCTCAACACGTTATCACCTGTATTTCTTATCTTCCAATTCTTTGAAAATCATCTCATTGTACAGGTTGAATAAGTGCGGTGAGAAAGCACATCCCTTTTTTTCCACGCCTTTCTATTTTTGTATAGTTAGTTAATTCATTTCCTATCAGAATGATGTCAGGCTTGCTGCCAGAATTCGTCCATACGTGGAATATTGTTGCCATATCTAGTCTAGTGGCTCCGCTGTTCATCGCGAAGTTCTCGACAAAATCCAAAAACGGATATCCAATGTGATTGGTCCTGACTTGCGGTCTCGACTCCAGTCATTTTCCTCACCGACGTAATGTGGCTTCCCTCTGTCTTTTCTATAAATATTTTCATGGCATCTGCTCCGACAAGCTATTTTCACCGGTGTCCCGATTGAATGAATTTAAGTGTACTACTAGTTTGGCATCTAGGTTCCACCTTTTTACTGTCGAAACAGTTAAATATAACCGCCTCTTCTACCCCAACAGCTTCTTCCCTTGTACTTCCCGACAGTGGAACTCACTTCCTCTTACTTACTTTCCTGATAACAATAATCTTCAAAAAGTTAAATGTAATGTCAATCGACATCTTCTGTTGCCTTTATCCCCGTTCTTCCTTTTATCTTCCTCCGTTCCTCTTTTTATTCCTTCCTTAAATGACCAGTCTTTTCCCTTACTTCCACTCTTTGTAGCCCCTTGAGTACTAGTGGCACTGACACCTTGCTTGGGGTTAAATGCTTTTAAAAGAATATAGGCTCTGGATTATTCTAACATCCTTCTCAAATATATCAGCCTTACCTAGCATTTCCAATAGTTCTTTCAGACAAACTTTATCAAATGCTTTTACATGATCTATAAAATATAGGTTTGGATATATGTTGGAATTTGTACTGCTCTTTCCGATAACATTCTTAGCATAAATATCGCATTTCTTGATACGGTATCTTTAATGGACCTGCACTGTTTTTGTCTTATTTCCGATCTAATTCTGCTGCACGTTCTATTCATCAAAATTATCTGATGGAGTTCATATTCGTTTTCACCTGGCTTCTTGAGCAGCGCTATGAATATAGATCTACTTAGTTCTTCCGGTATTTCACCATTGTTTCTACAGATGTAGGACATCAATGCGTACCAATAAAAATTATTTTTAAAATAAAGTTAAGGGCGATTGCAAAATGACAAACGGAAATAAGTAACTAGAATTCTGAGTGGAACTCGGAACTATTTAGACAACATTAGTCTTTTTATGTACAATCATATCTCTTCACAACGTCCAATCTTTTGTAGCTCTAAGCCATGTTTTTTTCCTTACTATACCGCCTAATCCTTGTTCTTCCATCTAATTACACAAACACGTTAAATAGGCTGATCATGGCTCTCCACAACTTGCTATCCTTTGTATTTCTAAGCAATGTTTGTCTTATTATTATCCATCCCAGTCTCCTTTCTTCTATCCATTTATACAAGCACGATAAGTAGGTTGATCATAGCTCTCCACAACTTCCTATTCTTTGAAGCTCTAAACAATGTTTGTCTCCTTATTATCCCTCCCAGCCCCTGTTCTTCCATCGATTTACACATGCACGTTAAGTAGGTTGATCATAGCTCTCCACAACTTCCTATCCTTTGAAGCTCTAAACAATGTTTGTCTCCTTATTATCCCTCCCAGCCCCTGTTCTTCCATCGATTTACGCATGCACGTTAAGTAGGTTGATCATAGCTCTCCACAACTTCCTATCCTTTGAAGCTCTAAGCAATGTTTGTCTCCTTACCATGCCTCTCAGTCACTGTTTTGCCATTTATTTACACAAGCTAGTTAAGTAGTTTTTTTTTGGTGTGTGTGTGGGGGGGTGTAATCATTTCAATTCAAGCAAAGCGGAAACGTTACTAGTAGGCAGAGAGGGTTTGTTATGTCTTCATTGCATTGAATGAAGATAACACAATCAAGAAGTAGTATGTCGCTTGGAGTCGCCGTAGTCTCGCTGAAATACGTAGTAAACAGATAAGCTGGATATCGAACTCTCTTCTTGTTTACTCCTTCTGCTGACGATTCTCGGCATCAATATTAATGTATTTAGACGAGTTCAAGCCCCTCTTCTGGAGAGGTGTCTTCCTCTCCATAACACTCTCCCTTTTTAGATATCCACTTTCTTTAGTCGATACTGGTCTTCTTCCTTTTTCGTCGATTATCTGTCCTTAAGATTTAATCTTGTCCAGAAAGAAATTACATTTCTGTTCACTGATTTTGAAACGTATAGTCTCTGAAATACTTCCTGAATCAGTTCAACCTAATGTATTTTCGTAGCGCTCTTATTAAGCAGTGATTTTCTAAGCCCGGCTTAGATGTGGCACAAGGCCGAAAGTATGGGGCACCCAGTGAGGATCGAACTCACTACTCAGTCGTAATTGATCTAGCAAGACGAACTTTCTAACCACTATATCACGTCGAGGTGCCCAAGCGCTCTTATTAAGTATGTCATCTACTTAAGCAACAACACCGTCACCGTTATTTGCTGGAAAATACCAGGGGATAATTTTTCACCAAGGGGTAATCTTTTAAGCTTCAGGGTTATCGCAGACACATTACGACCCAAAGCGGCAGATAGTGGTCATTTATGTGTATTAATAGTCAAAAACTTCTGGCATTTCCCATGGACTTCGATTTGAAGATATGCCTCAGACAGGTCAGTTTTTGAAAAAAAAAATACCACCTTTTCATTTGGCAATTATACACTCTGGAGTTGGTAGGGGATATTCATATGGGAGGAGCCAGTCGAAAAATCTGCACATAAACAAATCTTATTTTTCCTTTTAATATAAACCGCTGCCGTGGCCCATTTTGAATAATATTTTTTTTCAATAACTCCGCCGTTTTCTAACCTATCCAGTTTGGTGTTAATAGACTCCAACGCAGCAAAAGGTATATTTCTTTTAGGCTTAAACGTAGGCGGTTACTGAGTAGGATTGCAAGGTAGTGGGGAGGTGGAGGGAAGATAGTTTTATGAGGGCGAGTAGGATAGATATCGGTTGACTCTGGACCTAAAGAGACCCTGATTGTAGTTGTCAGGAGAGCATTCACTCGGGAGTTTGTTCAACAAGGTAACAATTCCGCGGAAGAAGTATTCTGAGAGGAACTATTTTTTATCAAAGGAATACAAAAAGAATGGTGATGGTTATCCGTCGTGAACTCTGTATGGCGGGTTCTAGCTGTGAAGGTCTGAGCTGGTGGAACCAAGGAATGTAACTCTTCCGAATATCTGTCGCAGTAATAGTGATATAGTAGTGAAAGGCAGGCGATGTTTCGTTTGTGAGATAAGGGTTGCTAGTTAGATGATAATTAATCACACACAAGGCCACGTAAGAGAATTCGAACTATGCCGAGGCTGGACGATGAGGATTGGGCAGCACCAGCCCAGATATATTAGCAAACTCCATTTTTGGTTCCGATCTGATTCTTGCAAAGATAGAGCATGGCAGCGGCAATTTGGTATTTTCTGGAGCGATACAAATAACCGACCATTCAGTTGAAATCGAGAGCGAGCTTTAGACCAAGCTCGAGCCATGGAGACTTTTTCAGAGCATGACCATTCATAAGGGATGATCCAGGCTTATGGTTTGCTCGGTGCTGATAAAATGTTTTCTGGATCGATACAATGGCCCAACCATTCATTTGAGGTCTGAGTGAGCTTTAGACCCAGTAGGCGTTCGAGCAAGGGTCCTCTTTCAGGGTATGACCATTTTATAAGGATTGATGCAGGCTTAGGATTTTGCTCAGGCAAAGAGTCTTTTTCAGGACATGACCATTCATAAGGCTTGATGCAGTCTTAGGGTTTCCTCGGTGCTGATGAAATGTTTTCTGGAGCAATACAAATAACCGACCATTCAGTTGAGGCCAAGAGCCAGCTTTAGAGCCAGTAGGTGTTCGAGGCATGGAGGTCTTTTCAGGGCATGACCATTCATAAGGGTTGATCCAGGCTTATGGTTTGCTCGGTACTGATGAAATGTTTTCTGGAGCAATACAATGAACCAACCATTCATTTGAGGTCTGAATGAGCTTTAGGCCCAGTAGGCGTTCGGGCAAGGGTCTTCTTTCAGGGTATGGCCATTTTATATGGATTGATGTAGGCTTACGATTTGCTTAGTGCTGATGAAATATTTTCTGGAGCGGTACAATGATCCGACCGTTCATTTGAGGCCGAGAGTTAGCTTTAGACTCAGTAGGCTTTCATGGTAAGTAACCTTTTGAGGAAATGTCCACTCATCTGGATTTGTGCAGGTTTAGTCTCTGAACGGCGGTGAAGAAATGTCACTAGTTTAGTTTTGGATGCACCGAATGATATTATCCAGTCTTTTCCCCATTGAGCTGTGACATTTAGATCAGAGGGGAGATCAGCTGCCATGGAGATATTTGGAGGTGCGCGCATACAATTTAGTTTCATATGCATATATATTTTCTAAGGGTCTAAGATTGTTCCTGAGCATATTGTTGTTATGAAGCAGAAAGAGATTGGGAACGATGATAGATATCTGGAGTTTGTTCGACAAAGTAACAGTTCGGGGGAAGAAGTTGTTTGAATTAAACTTGCTCCTTTTCAAAGGCCCACAAAGGTAATGACTGTTTGCAATTCCTGGACATAGTTTCGCGGATCTTAGGTCTGAACTACTGGAAATAAGGAATGTACTTCTTCCGAACATCTGTCATAGTAATGGCGATTTAATCATGAAAGTCTGTCAACGCTTCGTCTGTGTGATAATAGTTAGAGCTTGAAGAGTAATTCACCACCCTCAAGCACAATCAGTGAGGACTGGGTAACACCTGGTTAGATATTTGCAATTCTCTGTTCTTGCTCTGATCTGACCCTTATAATGACAGAGCATGGCAGCAGGATTTGGGTATTTTCTGGAGCGCTACAAGGAACCGACCATTCTTCCAGCATCTTTTGCGATGGCACGGCTATACGCCTTACATTTGAAATCGGGAGTGAGCTTTAGCACCAATATCCGTTCGAAGCAAGGAGCCTCTTTTAGGATATCACCACTCATAAGGATTGATGCAGGTTTAGGTTATGCTCGGTGGTGATGAAATATTTGATACAATGAACGAGCGATACAATGAACCGACCATTCAGTTGAGGTCGAGAACGAGCTTTAGACCCTTTAGGCGTTCGAGGCAAGGGGCCTCTTTTAGGATATCACCACTCATAAGGATTGATGCAGGTTTAGGTTATGCTCGGTGGTGATGAAATATTTGATACAATGAACGAGCGATACAATGAACCGACAATTCATTTGAGGTCGAGAACGAGCTTTAGACCCTTTAGGCGTTCGAGGCAAGGGGCCTCTTTTAGGATATCACCACTCATAAGGATTGATGCAGGTTTAGGTTATGCTCGGTGGTGATGAAATATTTGATACAATGAACGAGCGATACAATGAACCGACCATTCATTTGAGGTCGAGAACGAGCTTTAGACCCTTTAGGCGTTCGAGGCAAGGGGCCTCTTTCACGGTATGGCCTCTCATAAGGATTGATGCAGGTTTAGGGTTTGTTCGATGCTGAAGAAATATTTTCTGGAACGTTACAATGAACCGACCATTCATTTGAGATCTGAGTGACCTTTAAACCCAGTAGGCGTTCAAGGCAAGGGGCCTCTTTCAGAATATGAGCTGTGTAACTTTGGTCAGAGGAAACACCAGCGGTCAGGCACTGATTATATCTCTGCAAAATTCTGTCCAAGGAATGGCTTGTTAATTTTGACGAATCCAAGACAAAACTACATTCATCTAATCACCATTGAGAATATATTTTTGCCGGTCATCTGCATATCTGATGCTAACCTTCACGAGAGTAACTTTTTGTGCCTTCTTGGGCTCACGTTTTCATAAAGGGGAGTGATTATATTAAACCAATTGCTAGGTCTAGTTACATTATTTACATTGTCCGGACTGTTGTCCTAGTCTTTATTGTCATATTAACGACGTTTCGACCGTTGTACGCTCCAGCCTTTTTCAGGAGATTGGAATTTCGAACTGAAACCTGTATTTCGCCCACCCGGGTAGATTGTTCCAGTTCCACGTGCCATGTCTCTTTCGGATGTCTCAGTTATTTTCATTTAACTCGACTCTCCAAATTTTTGTTCGCCACTGCAGTAGCCAGGTATAATGATAAGGACAACAGCCCGAACCATGTGAATAATGTAAATAATTACAATGCCTCATCTCAGATATATAGACAGAAATTGTTAGGTCTCTTGTTCGAAAAGTTGGTTCGTTGTTTCGGGCAAGACGGTTTGTTTTTTTTTTTTGTTTTTTTTTTTTGACAGAATTTGTCATCACTTATTCGTCCATATAGTGAATAATACCGCTAAATTTGGTTTGGTGCTTCCACTATATATCTCGAGATTCTTGACGAAATTCAAAGTATACCTGTAATTTAATCAATCATGATCTGCCATTTCCATTTCAGACCCTTCCTAGCCGACGTGGCTTCCTTCTGTCCTTTCCTTGAAAAATTTCATGGCAATTGTTTTGTTTTCATCCTTGGTTCATCGATTTCTAATAATTACACTGTATATTACGTCTATCGATATGCGCATTAGAGAAACCTTAGTAAATAAAATATATTCTCTGCGTCCTCCTTTGTAGGGGTAACCACATTTTGATTTACAACTCCGCCACGAGGAACACCCCATCAGGCAAAGTTCGATTTTCCATTTGTAAGGAAATCATACCCTCTTCACTAGACGCAAAACAGACTATGTAATAAATAAAAGTGCCCCTTCTATTTCAAATACGAAGTGTCCATTCTTATAACGTTTTAAGTAATAACAATGTCGGATTAAAAATAAGTCTCTTAATCCTTCAGATATATATATATATATATATATATATATATATATATATATATATATATATATATATATATATATATATATATATATAAAATATTCCCGCGAAATCTATGTGGATATAATGTCATATGTTTTGAAATGGAACGATATATATATTAAATATAAATACATTTATCTGCATTAATATATTTCAGGTTGTGAAAACAGAGACAAGGATGGAATCAACAAATCTGTAACCTTATGTTGATTAGCTGTACTTCAGTTAGATACGTCGTATTGGCGTTGAACTTTGAATTACGTGCATTGACAAGAAAATAAATTGTTTTGAAATACATGTACAAAATTTATTTTCATCATTTGGCTAAAACCGAACAGATTTCAATTCTTACCCTCTTTCTCTCTCACTATCTATGTATCTCTCTCTCGATATATATATATATATATATATATATATATATATATATATATATGTACGCGCGTGTGTATGTAATTAAAATTTTGAACTGATACAGGGGAAAATAAACAGAAATGTACACATGTAAATCTCGTCTGTGATAACGGCATCTTTTCCAAAACACCTTCTTTCCAACGTGCCCTGTAAACCCCACCCATTGCCGACGGTATACGGTTAATTACTTTCGGCTTTTGCACTTATTAAGGGGTAATTAGCAATTTTTGAGGATTTTTCACATTCCACAAAAATCTAATGAAAGGCATATCAAACATCTAAATGCACGTCTTTATGTGTGCACGCATTATGCTAAAACACAGGAATATGCACACACACATATACATAAACATAAGCACATATATTATGTATATATATATATATATATATATATATATATATATATATATATATATATATATATATATATATATGTTGTCTGAAGAGCATACATTGAAAACTAGGATAACCAAGAAAAAAATCAAACGGGAATAATAAGACAATATACATCTCTCTCGCTCTCTCTCGCTCTCTCTCTCTCTCTCTCTCTGTCTGTGTGTGAATATATATATATATATATATATATATATATATATATATATATATATATATATATATATATATATACTTAAGCAGATAAACAGATTCATTTATGTCCGCCCGTTTGAATGCATGTATTAAGCAGGGATATATACTGTAATACCATTATTTATATATCTAATCCTAAATGAATGCGAAAACACAAAAATACACAGGCCCACGCACCCAAATATATTTTTTTAATCTTAAGTCAGGAAACGTATATATATATATATATATATATATATATATATATATATATATATATATATATATATATATATATGTACTCGCTATTCTCCGTTAGTGATCCCTCGACATACGGTGAATTTTAAACTACGTAAATGTGGGAAAGTATGTGCATGAGTGTTTGCATGATGATGTATATTTGTATAACCCTCGATAAAATGTCTACTTATTCACTATGCCCACATTATTGAATATGAATTATCGCCGTTCTTTCGATGGATATTACTCGCACACACATGCGTATATACACAGGAATTTATTTATTTAAACGAACGATTCGGATACAGAATCCTGTACACGATACATTTAATTACGTCTTATGTTTATTATATATATATATATACATATATATATATATATATATATATATATATATGTACATATATATATATATATATATACATATATATATATATATATATATATATATATATATATATATATATGTGTGTGTGTTTGTGTATATATATATATATATACATATATATATATATATATATATGTATATATATATAAAAGTGAACATTGAAGTCAACACTCTGATGCGACAGGCTGTTTCATGCTAGATGCAATCGTCAGGACAGTTGACGATTGCGTCCTGCATGAAACAGCCTGTCGCTTCTGAGTGTAAACTTCAATGCTCACTTTTATATTTATATTTACATACGCTCTATCTCTGATATTAAGAACTTTATCCCATAAATATAGCACACCTTAAAACTATATTTCTTCATATATATATATATATGTGTGTGTGTGTGTGTGTGTGTGTGTGTGAATTGATTTTATTGTATTTGATATTTTATTTATTAAAAAAAAAAACAGTGATCGATACAGATGTAGGGCTTAAGACTGTAGAACCGTGATCGATACAGATGTAGGGCTTAAGACTCTAGAACATCAGTCAGTGTGGTTTTTAGTAGATAGTAATAAAATCCTGATAGAAATAGCCATTGTAACCAGACAAAAATCCTCCCAACCCAACCTTGCACGATTCAAAGAA
>OZ038487.1:42381059-42388559 GCA_964036315.1 Acanthosepion esculentum
TGTTTGATAAATGTCTTAAAGTATTCCCAGAAACCGCCAAAAACATTTCCGGATATTTTAATCTGCGATTGATAGCACATATGCAGAGAAATGTGAAAAAAAGAAAAAGGCGCGTAACTTTAGGTCAGGTTTCAGGATATTTTACATACCTCCAAAGAACTGTAATGCGTAAGTAGAAACATTTAAGGTTAATGCTGTATTTCAGGCCTTTTGACATCAGCTGACGACGTTTCTCGGCCTTCAGTACCGATACAGGTAGACAGAGAAGGAAGTCAGTCTTTGCTCAGGATTGCACAAAAATGTCTCCCATACAAATTAATAGTATCTTCTTCAGTTTACGCCATTTCGCTTAGCAGTCAAGTCTATTCTTTGTAATTCTTTCTTTCCAATCACTTTTTTTCTCTTTCGATACTTACCGTGGTCCATTTTTCACAGAGACGACTTTTTGATAATATTGGCCGAGCGAAACGATATGGATGCAACACTCTTGGCACGTTCTCTAAAGGACTTTGCGAACAATGGTGTTGGAAGAGGAAAAGCTTTTTCGCTGAACAAGAAAATAGCCAATGATTATCGTGCATGGCAACACATGTTCTCTTATTGCAACGAAACAAAAAATAGTTGTTGGTGAGTCAGCAAATTCTTCTAAACGCAACCTCGTTTCCAGAACTGTCACCTGGAGACGGTCAAAAAGTTTCCAAAACTGTCAATTCGGAATGTTACTCAGTTTCCAGAGCTATCATCATTAGACTGCCCAAACGTTTCCACAGCTGTCACCTACAGACTGTCCAAACGTTTCCAAAACTGTCAATCCAGACTGTCAATCACTTTCCAGAGCTATCATCAATCTGCCCAGACGATTCCACAGCTGTCACCTTCAGAGTTAATATACTTTCACTATAATTTCAGTAAGTTTCCACAGGTGTCACATTCAGACTGTCAGTTAATTACCAGAGATTTCAGTTTCAGACTCTCGAGAATTTTCTGGAGTTGTCATTTCCAGAATGTCAGAAAGTTTCAAGAGGTTCTCACGAAATTAACTTGCAACATTTATTATCTGTTTTTGCACTTCCAACGGTCTCAAGATATCGTGAAATCCCTGGAAGAAGAATTAATCGAATCTAAAACGGAATCTTCATTTTATAGCTGAATGCAGAGATTCTGAAAAAATGGCGAGATTTAGTAAAAGGCCATGAAAATTCTTTGATGACTGACTATTAGCGCTATGAATTTAAAGGTGATTTATTTTTTTTAAAAAATCCTGGGAATGTTTGTATCAACCTAGTAAATGTACATTGTCGAAGCCGCGGTTATATTATTAAAACAAGGGATTAAATAATATATTTATCGTCTAAATATATTATTTATATTATTTTATATTTAACATATTCCAATTTAAGCACATCGGCTATGAGATAGAAAAGGTAAAAGAATAAACAATTCGAGACTTAGTATAAGCAAAAGTGGGCGTATATTTCATGTTTCAGCTAAAGCGTTTCATTGACAGCCGTGGCCACCTTGAAATAATAAAATCTAAAAGTTTATTTCTTTAAGAAGTGACCCAAATAAACAACAGGATATCGGGAGGGTGAAGTTGAAGAATAAAGAAAGTAAACAGAATAATAATCTTAATTCTTAAGAAATAATTCTTTGACGCACAAATTTAATCGTTGACGTTAGAAAACAGAATAGCATTTAGACTTATAGTCACGCACATATTTTTTTTTCTTAATATAAAAAGATTTATTTCTCAACATTAAACCAAAATACTATTTATCATTTCTATGGAAAATTTTCTTAAGCACACACACACACACACACACACACACACACACACACACACACACACACACATATATATATATATATATATATATATATATATGAAGAAATATAGTCTTAAAGTGTACTATATTTATGGAATAAAGGGCTCAATATCAGAGATAGAGCGTGTGTAAATATAAAAGTGAACATAGAAGTCAACACTTAGACGCGACAGTCTGTTTCATGCTAGATGCAATCGTCAGGCAACTAGCATGAAACAGACTGTCGCCTCTAAGTGTTGACTTGTATGTTCACTTTTACATATATATATATATATATATATATATATGTGTGTGTGTGTGTGTGTGTGTGTGTGTGTGTGTGTGTGTGTGTGTGTGTGTCAAGAAATATAATTTTGAGGTGTGCTATATTTGTGGGATAAAGTGCTCAATAGCAGGGATAGAGCGTATGTAAATTTAAATATGAAAGTGAACATTGAAGTCAACACTCGGAGGCGACAGACTGTTTCAGTCTAGACGCAATCGTCAGGCCGCCTGACGATTGCGTCTAGCATGAAACAGTCTGTCGCCTCAGAGTGTTGACGTCAATGTTCACTTTTAATGCATGGCGCTTCGGTAAATCGAATCGAGTTCTCTCAGTCACTGTATTTATCTAAAAAAATAAATTCGCTTAAATTCACCTTCTTCCCTGCCTTGCCCCAACGGCTTAGGGGTGAAATCTTCGACTGACGACAATTCAGCCGTGTTTTGATCCTAGCTAGAGGCAACCCTATGTCTAGCCACACTGATGAGCTGTGATACAGCGAAACAGTCTCTCTGTGGATGACAATATATATATATATATATATATATATATATATATATATATATATATATATATTACTAATGTTTATTTAATACATGGCCCAAGAGTCACTTAGGGTAGAGGTATACTGTGTGGTTGGTGTATTAGCGTAATAAAGAGCACGAAGTTCTTGGGGCCATGCAGGAAAGATAATGACTAACTCTAGACTTGACGAGGTCAAGATTTAATTAGTGATTAACATTTCAGAGTTCAGTCAGAGACGTGTTTGTTTGTTTAGCGGCATATCAACTCTTTATGGGTCATTTAATTTTCTTGGGAGCATCAGTAATTCTTTTTGACAAAAATATATTGCTGGTATTTTTTTTTCAAAAATGTAGTGCAGTAAAAATTTTCATTATGAAAATGTATTTTTATACTTCCATCGTGTTTTGACCCCAAGTTGGGGGGTTAATTATTTGTCCATAGTTGGGAGCCTAACGTGTTGGACCTGGGGGCAGCAGCAATATGAGGTGGTTCCACGCTCCTCAAAACCTCCTGTTCCAAGGCCTTGCTACCGAACGAGGTCTCTCGTCGTACCCTTGATGTAGTCAGAAACGTTATAAGTATAGTATGGAATGGGTTTTGAAGGAACGTGAAACCCAAGAGTTAAAATTCTACTCCTGTTCAAAAGACCGGGGAGATCGGTAAAACGGACGATAGGCGAACTTATCTACTTTTTGCAGATTAAAAAAAAACTTTGAGAGTTTTGGCGATTAACAAAGATGGCCGACCAAGAAGCATGCTCCAGGATTGAACAGCGGTCAGTTATTAAGTTTTTGGTTGCTGATGAGTGCAAACCAGTTGAAATTCATAGGAGAATGTCAACTCTGTATGGTGCCACATGTTTCAGCCAAAAAATGTCTACAAGTGGGCTAAATTGTTTAAAGATGGACGGAGCAGTGTTGAGGATGAAGACAGGCCTGGAAGGCCTACAGAAGTGAGGTATCCTGAGGTGATCGAATCAGTCAATGACCACATTCAGTCTGACAGAAGGGTGACAGTGGATGAAATTGCAAGGACTTTGAGCTTATCTGTTGGGACAAACGCAGGGGGTCATCTGTCAGAAGGAGTCATCTTGCATCATGACAACGCAAGGCCTCGCACAGCAGCCCAAACGGTGCAGACCATTAACGAGCTGGGCTGGGAACTGCTCCCTCACACCACTTACAGCCCAGATTTTGCCCCTTCAGACTTTCACCTGTTTGGTCCCTTGAAAGCGTTCACGAGAGGTACGAAGTTTAAAAGTGTCGCTGAAGTCAAAAGTGTTCCAAACGACTGGCTGAGACATCAGTCCAAAGATTTTTACGTTGAGGGAATACGGAAGCTTGTGCACAGATGGGAAAAGTTTGTGACAGTCCTGGGAGACTACGTTGAAAAAAAAAAGTAAGCTTCTATCTGTATTAAAAGTCCTTATACCGAAAAATTCAGCTTATGTATTGAATGACCCTCGTATATATATATATATATATATATATATATATATATATATATATATATATATATATATATATATATATATATATATATATATATATATATATATATATATTAATGTAGTGTAAACGAAAATAATATGAATTCTAACGGCCACGGCATTATTTCAAAAGAGGGATCGATACCAATAGTAGAGAAATAATTATTTATTATAATGTTTACATACATATGCATTCTTGTTTGGATGCGGCTGTATCTCGACTGGTGAGAACCAAAAATGTTTTTTTTTTTTTTTTTAATCATATCACCCCAAGCAAGGCCGGAGGCCACTATCACGCAAGGGGTTAAAGAGGGGGTTGGAGGAAGAGCAGATAGGAGTGGCAAGGGAGGGGATGTGGAGAAAGAGAAAGACAGTGGGTCGATCAAGGCAAGGGGGTCAAAAAAGATCCGGAGCGAGAGCAGATAGGAATGAGAAATGAAAGGATGTGGAGAAGGGAAAGAGACAGAGAGAGAGAAATCCGGGGACACCTTCCTAGACACGAAACAAGGTTTGGGCCTCTAAACGTGTCCAATAGAGGGGGAGGAGTGTAGACCGGGCGGTAGGAAAGCCTACCTACTCCTATTACGTATAACATTCAACGAAGACAAGACAGAACAAAAGAGGGGGATGTAGTCGGTTATGAACAATTCTATTGACAAGCAACCCAATTAAGAAAAACAAAATAATCAAGATGCAGCCGCATCAAAACAAGAGTGCATCTTTGTAGGGAGCAAGTAGTTTTTGCATGTAAAACTATAATATATATATATATATATATATATATATATATATATATATATATATATATATATATATATATATAGTCAAACCTAATGAGCCAGACACACCTACCAAGGTTTCACTTAGGCAGATCGTCGACCCTGACGATCTGCCTAAGTGAAACCTTGGTAGGTGTGTCTGGCTCATTAGGTTTGACTAGGTTTGCTCTACGCTTGTATTGAGCTCTTTAGTTAGTTGTTTACTCGTATCGGGTTTTTTTTCTTTGGGCCTTGAACCTGTATCTGTGCGATTATTTTCGACAGACTTTCATGTTCCTGGCTCTTTCTTTTTTTAAAACCTTCTTTTCCTTCGTGATTGATTTGGTTGTTGTTAAATCAAGAGTTAGAAGGTTTTTCGACACGAGTATAGTTACCTATATTTATATATATATATATATATATATATGTCTGTTTAAACGTTTGGTACTGTCAAACATACACTTGAATATTAACACGAACAAGAAAAATGTGGGTATTCTTTCTCAAGAATTTAAATCCTTTTAAATTCGTTGTCACTCATTTGGGTGTTATGATGATGGCAAATACGAGGTAATATGCGAGGAAATTTCTCTTCACTGGTATCTATCTATCTATCTATCTATCTATCTATATATATATATATATATATATATATATATATCAGCTCTTGAATAAATTTCGATTTCCATTTCCCAAATCAAAGAAAATTTTCTTTAGATAGTCGAAGTTAAAGAAAATTTTCTTTGATTTGGGAACTGGGAATCGACATTTATTTAAAGACAGAGCTATATTGAAAGGCAAATATGAGGTAATATGAGACGGAATTTTTTTTCACTGGTATATATATATATATATATATATATATATATATATATCAGTCCTTGAATAAATTTCGATTTCCAGTTCCCAAATCAAAGACAATTTTCTTTAGATAGTTAAAGTTAAAGAAAATTTTCATTGATTTGGAAACTGGAAATCTAATTTCATTTAAGAAGTGCGCTATATTGAAAGGTCGTCAAGAATTTGCAATTTGCTCATCATCAGCAGCAGCAGCATATATATATATATATATTTTCATCATCATCATCGACTCTCCGTCGTATTCGTTGAAGACACGAAAAATAGATTCATCTGGGGCCGAAGGTCATCTAGTTTCGTGTTGCTACCGCATTTGCTCCATCACACAGGTCTTAGACACTTCTTTTTTTAAAAATTTATTCTTAAATAAATTTGGAATTTGGTATGAAAATAATTCTAAATTGGTATCTGAAACATTTTGCTGGAAAGACTGTTCATCTGTCTATATAATACTAAAAGTCTGTGATTGCATGCGTCCGTCCGTCTGGCCGGCTCATAATGATTTACGAGTTATTTATGCAGTAAGTATTTTTAATTTAAATTTCTTCAAACAGAAAATTTTTTTATTAAAATGTTTTTAAGTTAAAGACAGACACAAAGAGATCCCGCTTTGCTGTTTTGTCCAGTTGTTTGTAGAGTAATTATTTATATTTCAGCTTTCTTTAAACAAACAATATTTTAAATATTTAAAAAAAAATATGTTTTGACATATTTAAAACTAACTTCAAGTGAATTTGATTTAAAAACATATTTTAAAGTTAATCTGATTTAAAGTTCAATTTGTCCTAGAAATTCTATTCCCATTAAATACTGTAAACAATCAGTAAAAAGTTAAACATAAACTTGTAAAGCAGACCAATGATGACACGAACGAATTCAAATATTTAATCATAATAAAAATAACTTTCATTTCAATGGAATGTTGAAGTCAACTTCATTGTTTTATAACAATAACCGCCAGTGACACAATAGGTTACAGGTAGTCTAATTATTCATATAATTAAACTGAAAGTATAAGGTACTAAGTCATTTGGTTCTTTAATTGTTATGTAATATAAATCCTCCTCTACGGCAGTGATTGTCGTACAATTTCTTCACAGATTAAGAATAGACTTGAGGTATCATCATAAATGCGGTTCTAAAAAAGGATGCATAGAATACCATAGACTTAACATGCGGGATGCATAGAATACCATGGACTTAACATGAGGGATGCATATAATACCATGGACTTAACATGAGGGATGCATATAATTCCATGGACTTAACATGTGAGATGCATAAAATACCATGGACTTAACATGTGAGATGCATAGAATACCATGAACTAAACATGTGGAATGCATAGAATACCATGGAATTGACATGTGGGATGCATAGAATTCCATGGACTTAACATGTGGGATGCATAGAATACCATGGAATGTGGGTAACGACGAAGTTTTAGCGAAAATGGAAACAAAAGAACGCCGATATGAAGAATCAGAAATAGACGGTTGAAACTTCTACCACACATAATGAGGAAAGATGGCTTGGAGTATTTGACACTCGCAGGAGATATTGAAGTCAGGAGGGACAGAGAAAACGTACCTAACGAACTTGCGTGAATGGATGCTAGAACAGGGATTGGAAGAGATAACAAAAAGGCACCCCTTACTCTGAGCCACACGGGGTAGGAAGTTGTGGAGAGCCATGATCGACCACCTCCTGTAGAGACACGGCACATAGAAGAAAAGAAAAAGCCGAGTTGTACTATCGAAACAATTAAATGTAACCGCCTTT
>OZ038487.1:42393559-42406059 GCA_964036315.1 Acanthosepion esculentum
GAATCGATAGCTAATAAGAGAGCTAAAATAACGTTTTCATGCATGATGCAATAGTCGGGTTCAGGCAATTGTCGAAATCGACGGGAGAGTCCATCATACACACACAGACACACAGACACTCACACACAGACACTCACACGCGCACACACACACACACGCACACACACACATATATATATATATATATATTTCGTAATCTTATATATATATATATATATATCTATTATGTGGTACGTGTTCAATTTATATAACATAAATCATTTATACGAATAACAATTAATGAAGCTAATTATGGCAAGAATCACTCCTGCTAACAACATTTAATAATAAAATATAATCAACATCACATCCGTTACTGAATGGTACGATCCTTGTTTATAAATTCTGGTGTTGAGTGGTCTTATTTTTCTACTAGCCAGGGCTTTCAATCGTATCGTAGCAATTTACTACCTGATGATGATCGGACGATTTCTCAGAAGGGACCATTTTTTTTTTGGACTGATCTCTGGAGGTAATGTGCTGTATATAATATCAAGCCGCTAAATGGCAAGTTTTATATTTGTATGAGGCCTATATATACATAATTTATTTCAGGCAGCAAGAATTCTTTCTAACATGTTTGCTTGAATCGACAAATTCAATCTATACGTTTTCTTATCAGCTTTTTCATATTTACAAAGTAGTTGTTTTATAACATCGGTTAATTTACAAAAGTTCACACAGAAAAAAAAAAAAAAAAATTTACTTTGGTAAATTTACCGATGTTATTCAACCACACACACACACACACACACACACATATATATATATATATATATATATATATATATATATATATATATATATATATATATATATACCGTGTGTAACAACTAAACTGTCCAAATCGTGTAACACCAAAATTATCCTCTTGCGACCTCCTGATCTAGTTTTCCTTTCTACTGTCCCCACTTTTTAAAAATTATTCACCGTTCTCTTGATAGTTCTTGAATGGACTTTGAAAATGGAAGCCAGATTATGAATATTGGTACCATCACTGAAGGCCTGAATTTTCTTTTTCTTCTCATCATTGCTCAGTTGGGAAGACAGTGTGTCGGCCACAAAAGGATTTTAACCTGTTCTCTTTCTAGCTGAATTACTGAAAGATGTTTTTCCGTGATTCTTACGACAAATGGTATCAAGATGGCTAAAAGCCATGTCTGAAAACCTGGAAAAAAAGAAACTCATTTTTTGCGGGATGGACGATTATCCCTTGCTGTTACACGATTTGATTTGAAAAAGAAAAGAATGCAGTTGAATTTGGCGAGATGGAATCAAAAAATATTCTTTCAAAAAAATACTCTTCCAAATAATTTTGAAACTACCCGCGTCTCTTGTTTGGTACGCATGTGTAGACGCGGCAACATCAACAAATTCCAGTCCAATAAAATCCTAACGGATGAAACGGATCACAAGAAATGTTCCAATTTGTCATATATTTTTATAGGACGAAACGGCCGTCCAGTGCTTTCTGCATTCTGTTGAGGTTTCATTCAGACTCAATGAATTACTTAATTATAATTATCAAATCCTCCTTACAATTTCTATCATATATATATATATATATATATATATATATATATATATATATAGTTAAATTCCCAGATCAATTCTATGGACAAGACAGATTGGTATAAAATGACAATTGGAAAAATCTTAGATTTTGCCGACGCGTTTCGTCTTCCGACTTTTTCAAGGCAAAAATGAAATCGAAATATCTCTGTTGTTATAATTACATTAAAAATCCAAATTTAAAAAGATAGACGCTTCTGTGCAAGGATTTTTTTCTGGTTAATGTAAATTACCGTTATAGTAAGAGATTTTTTTCCATGTCGACAATACAGTTAAATTCCCAGATCAATATGCATGTATGTATGTATGTGTGTGTGTGTGTGTGTGTGTGTGTGTGTGTGTGTGTGTGTGTGTGTGTGTGTGTGTGTGTATTTATGTATGTGTGCTTGTGTATGTCTGTGTCTTTCAAGGAGAGTAGTTTATTGGTTCTAAATTTTATGTTTGCGAAAAACTGCATTTTTCAGATGAAGATTTCATTTAACGTGAGTGTTTGTTTTATATCAGTATCAATGTGTCTACGTGTGTGCGTGTATATTTATATATACCTATATGCACCCACGCGATCATATATATTCAAGCATATATATTTTTCAGTATTGTATATCGAGATAGTGTGTGTGTGATTGCAAGAGCGAGCGAGCGAGCGAGAGGGAGAGAGAGAGAGAGAGAGAGAGAGAGAGAGAGATTTTCCCTTTGTCTCCCCACGTATGTTTTTAATACCAGACGCCCACCGCTCGACTTGTGCCCGCCATTGTCGGATATTCGTGACAAGATGAAGAAATGGCGTGACTGAACATCTCAACAGTCCAATTTCAACCGCTTCAGTGGCGAAAGCGATGGCCTCTCCGGACCGAGGTTGCATTCAGAGATAAAAGCTGAGATGAAATCACCAGACGCCATTTTTGTTTACACGCAGATTCCTAGATACACATATCAATAAACTATACTTGCGTATAATTACAATTATACATATATGTATGTATGTATATAAGTTATCAAAATGCATGGGTTACAAGGTTTGACAGATAAGATGGCATGATAGAAAGAGAGAGAAAAGGAAAAAAATGTATTTGCACTTTAGCACATTTTTGCGATTTTTATACTACTAGAAAGCAAACTTGGGAGGAAGATTGTACTACGCCAGAAAGCAAAGCCATGAGTATCTCCCATGTTTCAAAATTAAATTATCATTCGAAAACTTACCCATATTGGAATACCACCAGAAACGCATGCATATCTATCTATCTATCTATCTATCTATCTATCTATCTCTCTCTCTCTCTCTCTCTCTCTCTCTCTCTCTCTATATATATATATATATATATATATATATATATATATATATATATATATATAGGGTGACCCAAAAAACGGGAACTTTTTAACAATCCAATAAAACCAAGAGTGATGGAAGAAAAATATTTCATTCATAGTAATTGAAAACTTAAAACATGCCATTTAAGAAACAATGATGGAATTTTCATTTTTTAAAAATTACGTCCTGTAGATGGCGTCCTCCTGTACGTATGCACTCTTGAAATCTGTTGTTGAGATTCCTCATTGACTGTTGCAACATCTCAGCTGGGATACTGTGAATTTCATTCTCGTTACTAAAATGTCGAAATGCTTACTTGCTCAAGGTCACTGTCTCGCAGTGTTGCCACTTGCTCATGTCTGGCAATACACACTTAAAAAATCCCCGTTTTTTGGGGGTCACCCAGTATATATATATATATATATATATATATATATATATATATATATATATATATATATATATATATTAACGGTGTTCGCTTGACAACCTAACTGTCAGGGTTTCAATTCTCGGTAGTGGATGCGCACTGCTGATGAGTCCCAAAATATAGGACGAAACGGCCGTCCTGTGCTTTCTGCATTCTGTCGAGGTTTCAGACTCGATGAATCATTAAAATATAATTATCAATTTCTCCTAATAATTTCAATATATATATATATATATATATATATATATATATACCCGTTATATACCAGAGGTTATGGAATCAGTTGGATCTGATAATAGACATTTAATGTTACAATATAATCTAACAGCAAAAGAAAATGGTAACGATTCCATTGATACTTAGATTCTAGATGATACAGGATGAAATTATAACTGAAAAAATTGGAAATTTTATGTCATCATCATCATCATCATCATCATCATCATCATCAACAGCAACAACAAAAACAATAAATTCAGATCCATGACTAGGTCGCCGCGTTGACTGGAGAAAGTAAGAGAAGTTTGGATAAACGTAATGTGTGTGTTTGTGCGTGTGTGTGTGTGTGTGTGTGTGTGTGTGTGTGTGTGTGTGTGTGTGTGTGTGTGTGCGTGCGTACGTGCTTGCGCGTGTTTGTGTGTGTCTATGTGCGTGTTTAGACTGCAAGTTCTATTTTAGGCATGTCAGATTGAATAAGTTACAAACTTTATGTCTGACTATTTTGATCATAATCCTTTCGTATTCCCGAATATTTTTGTATATTTTCAAAACGAGGCAAAGAAATGTACTGTAACAGTGAGAATCACTTTTATTTCCCAAGCACTTTCCATCTCTTTCTGATGATGATCTCAAAGCAATATCGAATTATTGAGGTTTATGTTAATTGCACAATAGCATCAGGCGGACTTCATATATATATATATATATATATATATATATATATATATATATATATATATATATAATATTTCAGCGATTATTAATACATATATAAATGTAGTTTTGTGTCTGTGAATTTTTCCCCGAAACAAAATGCCATACACATACACACACATACACACATACATATATATATATATATATATATATATATATACGCACACACACACACACACACACACACACACACATATATATATATATATATATATATATATATATATATATATATATATATATATATATATGTGTGTGTGTGTGTGTATATACACTTTATTAAAGAAGACTGACAAGGTACTGTGATTAAGCTTTTATTTTTATTTTTTGAGTTCTTATAGATATTTGCTTTTCTGAACATAAAGTATGTAAAACTTCCCCACCACCGATACAAAAGAAGACATTCCTAAAACTCTAGATACATACGTAAAAAATCTGCACATGCAGTTAAAAATAAAAGACATCCCTGATAATGGCAATAACAATACCCGAAAATACTCGGATATACAGAACAGTTGGACAATTTTTAGACACTTTATGTCCAGAAAAGTCTTATACGAACGCAAGAAGAATTAAATAAAAAGCTTAATCACGGTACCTTATCAGTCGGCTTGAATGAAACTTCTCTTAAAGAGCGGACAGTTTATCTTCATACCCAGGACGGGCATATAATGAGGAAAGAGGGCATGGAAAATCTGACACTGACAGGACATATTAATGGCAAGAGAGACAGAGGAAAACAGCGCATAACTTGCCTAACGAACTTGTGTAAATGGATGATAGAAGAGGATTTAGGACAGATGACAAAAAAGCAACGTTTACTAAGATCTACTAATGACAGGAAATATTTATAGAAAATGTTTGGTTGGGTTGTTTTCTTTTAGCGGCATATCAACCCGTATGGTTTATTTAATGCCGAAATCTAAATATGAAAATTTAAACTTTATAATTAATTCAAGAGAATGACATTATTTCACGATTAAATTATAATTACTTAACGACATTTTTTTTTACCAAATATTCTTACAAAATCAAACGAAAAGTGAAAACTTGTTTCCCCTTACAGGAAAGAAAATTGATCATAGCTATTTTTTTTTGTCAATGTATGCCATCTCTTCAATTTTACTATAAAATGTATTGATTGTCATTTTGCTATGAAATATATATTGATTATCATTTTGCTATAAAAATGTATTGATTGTCATTTTGCTATAAAAATGTATTGATTGTCATTTTACTATAAAAATGTATTGTCATATTACTATAAAAATGTTAGAGATTCATTGTGGAATTCACTTGACTCACATCTAGTAGTTGACTACTTCTTCTACGCGCCGCTGGCGAATCTTATGTGTTGTTCTTGTCCTAAGTATTATCATTCATTACCAACCTTCGTTTGATTTTTCTATTCAATAACCTTCCCTAGGTTACAACATTATATATAACCTTCCCTAGGTTACAACAATATATATATATATATATATATATATATATATATATATATATATATATATATATATATATATATATATATAGTTAGCAATCCAACTAAATATGTTAGCTCTATCACTGATATTGAGCGCCTTATAATAAGTACCATGCATATATAATATATAAATAATATATATAAAAAACTGCATATATATTTTTATATATAAATATATATATTTATATTCATATGCATACACATTTTATATATATATATATATATATATATATATATATATATATGTGTGTGTGTGTGTGTGTGTGTTTGCATGCGTGTGTGTTTGGGTGTGTTTGTGCACGCATACATATATAATAGAGATATTTACCAAGACTACAAATCAACATAGACAATAGAATAATGGAAGCCAATAGATTGACGCACAACCCAATATATGTCTCCATTCAAGAAAATCTTGGCTAAAATCCTGGTATGATTGCAGAAATTCTTTGCTTTCTGTCACTAAATGTTAACATTAAAACAGAATCGTTTTTTCACCGGTTGGGGTGTCTAAACATTGATTTGAAGTACACGTCTCCCAGTTTGACCGCCGACAAGTGGTTGCCATTCGTTCAATATGAATAGTTCGAAGATCTGCTGCGTTTGGATAGCATCTCGTATGAATAATTATTAACCCTATCTGTAATAACGCTAGTAACATTAGAAATCTGTTTGCACAGATTAGTTTAATCGTACGATTAATAATATCATTAGTCATATCCCGTGATAGGCCAAGTTACTTATTCACAGGAATAAAACTTGCATTGTGAATCATAAATCGTAACTAGTGATCTCATGGATTTGATTAGCAATTATTTCGCAGAGAATATGTTAGTCGCATTAATAATCATAAATACTACACGAGATATCAGGAGTAATATTAGCAATTAATCTGCACGGATTAATTAATCACATAATAAGCATAAATGTTACACGTGATATCACGAGTTACATTAGTAAATAATTCGCAAAGATTAGCATAGTCGTATGAGTAACGTTAATTTCTGAGCCGTGATACACGTGATAGCATTTGCAATTAGCTTAATCGTACGAATGATTATAAATTCTGTATATCACGAGTTATTGGTCCATATTCACATCATCTCTTTCCATGTGTCCTGCCCCTTCAGGACGTTGGCGACCATGGCTCTCCACAATTCCCTGTCCTTTGTAGCTTTTAGTAAACACTAGCAGCATGGCCCGGCGTTGCTCGTGTTTGATTCAAAAATCGTACGACTCATACAGCAATCGCTATCACCCGACTTAAAAAAATTATGCCCTTCCTTGCCTTTAAAGTAGTGCCCTTTGCCGTTCTAATGTTACTACATGCCTTACTTCTTGCCTATCTCACACTGCGAATTTTTTCTAAGCTCTATACTAAACATTAAATCTGTTACGATAAAAGAACTAAACGAAATGAACACAAAACGATCAGCTTTAAAAAAGGAATCGTAACTGGAAAAACAGAAAGAAAAAATAATGTTAACAACAAATACTTTTTCACACCCAACCCAGTTCTGCGGAATCAGAATCAACGTTGAGTTTAAGCAAGTGAATGAGCCAAATGAAGTAAAGTGCCATGCAGATTTAAATTTTTCCCACTTGTGACGAATGCAGCTATTGATTTTTTTTTGCATGCTAGAATGCTAGTTAACATTCGTGTCAGTCAGCTGTTGGCTCTCACGCTGGCCAATAGAATCTTCCTGCCTATTCGTGGCAGCCAGCTATAGGCTCTCACTCTGGCCAGTCGAAAATGGCTGCAAACTACATGAAAACTCGTAGAAGCATGAAAAAATCGATTATTTCCACAATCGATGGGAGTTGGGAAATGCAACGTCGGTCTTGGCCTTACCACTACCTTGGAGCATGTGAATGTAAATTTCGGTGCAAATCCGTCGAAAATTGTGGCAGTGCGTTCGTTACACACACACACACACACACACACACACACACACACACACACACACACACACACACATTGCCTTTTATAGATAGAGATTTTTCTGTTTAGCTATCTCTCCTATTCCATGATCAGCCAACAATTTACACAGCTTGTTAGGTGTGTAATGCGCTTCTTTCCTTTGTCCATTTTGATTTCTATATTTCCTGTGAGTTTCAAATTTTCCAAGCCTTCTTTCCTCATTACGTTCCATAGAAATTTTAACTGTCTCTTCCTGATATTAATTATAAGTGTCATTTTTATTTCCATCTCCTTACATGTAATCAGAATCCTTCTATAGAACCATGATTCTGTCCAATCAAGTCTCTTCATCTGTACAAATATGGTCCTGCATTCGCGGCCATATATGATGACTGATGTTACATAACATTTCAGTACCCTTTTTTTGTTGTTTCTAGCGAAATTTTTCCATTTCTTAATATTCCTCTTAGATTCTAACGAAATGTACCAATTTCATAGTACTTTGCTTAGCTTTTGGAAGGCATTTTTCGCTGTCTAAATATGTCTTTGGATTTCGGTGTCACACTTCCCAGATATTTAAATTTTTGTACTTGTTTGATTTTGGTATCCCCAATTTGTAATCTGCATGTTGGGCTGTCCCTTTTGCGGACAACTATGCATTCTGTCTTCTTGCAATTGTTGTTTAATCCTTTTCCTTTCTTCTCGTTTTGTCTTCTGGAGGAATTCTTATAGTTTCCTTTCTGTGTCTGTTATCAACACTGTGTCATCTGTATATGTTATGTTGTTAAGATTGTCAATCATGAATTCTAGTAGGACTACTAATTCCCCCAGAATCGCCTCACTCTTTAGGGTGAATAAGTCCGGGGAGAAGACACATCCTTTTTTTTTTTCACCGCTCTCTATTTTTGTATATTTACTGAATTTTCTATCCGTATACTGATAGCAGACACGGAAAAGAAATTGCAAAATCTCTTGCAGAAGGTAGCGACGGTGAGTGAGAAGAAAGGTCTAAGCATAAACTAAGCATAAGATAGAAGCCACTTAAAAGTAATTATAAAATCTCCTCAAAATCTCCAATCTCTCAATGAGAGGCCTTACTGCAGGTTGTAGTTTTACTGAATTTTCTATCTGTAAGCAGGCGGTCTGCTCCCAGTATAGGTTCTAGGTTATAAAAACTACTCTTGTTGATATGCCCCTTGCCATACATTCACATAAGTAATTGTAAATCCAGCCCGGGAGACCAAAGATAATATTAGCATTTAGTTTGCACGGGTTAGCATAGTTGTGAACACAATTAAAAACATGAGAATCTAATCAGGCTCGAACTCACTATAAAAAGCTCGCAACTACTGAACATCATAGTGCACAGATTTGTTTTGCTATTACTTATACATATATGCGCATGCGTTAAGTTCACGTTTATATGTTCCATTGGCTTGTCTATGCGGTCGTTTCTAGAGATGTGTGTAAAGACTGCAGAGAGGTTTAAGTAAGAAGAAGTTCTGCTGGGTATATCTGAGTGTGCGTATAGAACTCATGCGTGCCTCTGTGTTTGCTAGTTGTGCGTAGGTAAGCGTTCACTTGAATAAATATAAATAACGCATTTTTGTTTGTCGGCCATTTTGAATGCGAGTCACGTGCCTTTTTCATTATGCCATGACTGCGTGAAACGCAAAAAGGAAGACGAGTAAATCACGTCATTCCTTCGAGCAGTGCATGCGTAAATACAGAGTAAGACACACACACACATATATTTGGGTAGGGACATTTCCTAGCGTTTTATAAATCTTCGCACGCGATGAGTGAACATATCTAAAAGAAAAAATGTCATATATATATATATATATGGACAGAGAGAAAAAGTGAGATACACAAGCATAAACATTATACACACACACACATATATATATATATATATACACATACACCTCATATATATATATATATATATATATATATATGGAGAGAGAAAAAGAGAGAGAGACTCACTCACACACATTATAAACACTACACACACATACACACACACACATATATATTCATACATATGTATAGAGAAAGAGAAAAAAGTGAGAAACACACACACACACACTAATTTTTTAATGTTAATTTTTTTTATTTAATTTTTCTTGTGTTCTTATAATTTTCTTCTTTTCTGGACGTAAATTATGTAGAGATTGTTCAGTGGTTTTGTAAGTCCGAGCGCTTTCGGATATAATTTTAGACATTATCAAGGATGATAAATGACTAAAAGTTTAAAAGTACAACCGAAGTTTATAATAAAGCAAGAAAAATTAAATCAAAAACTTAACGGCATCCCCTTGTCAGATATATTTTAATGAAAAGAAGGATTGCTGCCCAAATACACAATATATATATTTACACACACACACACACACACACACACACACACACATATATATATATATACAGTACTATTTGATAAAAGTGACTCACCTGAATTTTTTTACTTAAAAATGTTTTCGCCTATTGTTTTTGGGGTCAAACTATTTTTTAATCTTACTAATATAAAGACCCTTTCCCGACCACCTAGTAAAAAGTTTACTCACCCTAAGGTATTCTATTGATAATTATAATTTTGGATAAAATGAGATTTAGGGAAAAACTCTGTAAAAAAAAAGTGACTCACTTATTTCTTTCAACTAGTAATCAATAGAAACATAACCGAACAGCTTTCAATAAAGAATAATAGAGGTATAATTTATTTATAATAGGTAATATAGTTCGAAATATTTAATAATCTATGGGTCCTCCTTTATTTTGAATAACCTTTTCAACCCTTTTTGGCATTGACTTGATTAGATTCTGGCAAATCTCATCTCCAAGCATTGAATGCCATTCGGATATGAAATTCACAATCAAATCCTCTTTGTTGCTCAACTGCTTTCTCGAGAACCTCGAGTACTTTATAATGCTCCATAAGTTTTCTATGGGGTTGAGGTCAGGATATTGGAGCGGCCATGTCATAACACTCACCTGCTTCTCATCAAAGTATTCCTTCATCAATTTTGATTTGTGACAGAGAGCATTATCCTGCATAAAAATGAGCTTGGTGGGGTCGATTTGCACCCTTTCAGCAGAAGGGAGCAGACAAGACTCTAAAATTCTCTTGTACTGCTCGCTCCTGAGGGTCTTTTCAATAGGTTTTAAGAAACCAGTTCCATGAAAAGAAAAGCATCCCCAGAACATTATACTGAACGGATGCTTGACAGTACTTACTGCTAAATTCAAAGAGCTTAATTTAGATCGCTTATCCTTTGAATTTAGCACAACTTTCGTTTCATCGGAGAAGAGAACATTTAGTAAAAAAAATCAGGTGAGTCATTTTATCGAACATATATATATATATATATATATATATATATATATATATATATATATATATATATATATATATACTCGACTCTCCCGTCGAATTCAACGAATAAGGATCAAGCAGATCAGTTACTAGGAAACCGACAGCCCGACAACAGCACATGAGATTTGATTATAGTGGTGAAGGTTTCGTGCAGGAGCATCCACACTTTTTTGAAGGGCCGAATACCGAGACCTGGTGCACTAATCCAAACGACCCTCCACAGGTTTTGAAATCAGAGTTGTCCTTCTCCTAGACCAGTTGCCGTCGAAGGCTATAGAACCCAGTCTGCCCTGCTATTTATCCATAGCTGGAGGCAGAAGACGAGGATTCAAACCTTTCCCAATGGTAATAGCACGTAAGTGAATGTAATGGATTCGACTGTAATTCGAACTATATATATATAGATTGCGTCCAGCATGAAACAGCCTGTCGCCACTGAGTGTTGACTACAATGTTCACTTATATATATATATATATATATATATATATATATATATATATATATATTAATACATGTTTCATTAAATAATATAGATAAGTGTTGTCTATATATTTTATGTAAGTTTTTTTCATATAGTCTGATAATCTTAATAACATTATCATTAAACAATGAAAGAAAATCACAATATTGATACATATTTTTTTTAATCCAATCTGAGCTTTCGGCTTACATAAGCCATTATCAAAGATGACAATTACACAATATATTTATGCAATACACGAACAAGAAATTGATGATAGTCTTATTTGTTTACATGGATGATTTCCAAGCAACGAAATATATATATATATATATATATATATATATATATATATATATATATATATATATATATATATATAATGTATATAATATATATAATGTATTTTTAGGCAGTAAGAATTGATTCAATAACGTCTGCCTAAATCTTTATTATGTTTTTCCAATTTCGAATGTTACAGATATCGGTATCAAAATTATGGATAAACTTTTCGGAATTTCATGGGTTTTTTTTTGTTTTTGTTTTTTTTGTTCAAGCATTTTTGTCCGTTCAGTCATTAGTAAGAACTTGCTGCACGCATTGTGGAAGACAGGATTTTATTAGCTAAATCCTCGTGTCGTTTTAAGTCCTGAGATTCGAGTTAGTCGAAAACGCTGTCATGAATAAAACGGCTATATGGAACTAGAATGCATCGAAAATGCATTGCACCTTCTTGCACGAACGTTTTCCACTGATCTTTATATGAACTGTAACGATTAAACCGAATCAATTGCTAAGCCAGCTGCTAGTTGATTTTCTCTGTGGTTCTAGACAGTTTTTCGCGGCCGAATGTGTCTTGCACATATGTATGTCTACTATTCGCCCGTGTATGGTAATATTGTTGCCACATCTGAACTGTTGATTCTGCAGTTCTTGAGAAAATCCAAAGAAGAACCAGCAA
>OZ038487.1:42411059-42421059 GCA_964036315.1 Acanthosepion esculentum
AATACTTTTATAACTGCTCCGGGGAGCTGCTTTCGCTGGTTCCCAAACTTCATGAATTTAAGCGTAGTACTAGGCTGGCATCTGGCTCACACCCTTTCACTGTCGAAACTGTTATATGTATCCGTCTCTTCTACTCCAATAGCTTCATGTCACGCACCTCTCGCCTGTGGAACTCCCTCCCCTCTTCCTGCTTCCCTGATAGCTATAATCTCTACCTTCAAATGTAATGTCAATCGACGTCTCCAGATGCCTTGATCTATTCCCTATTCTTCTCTTCATCCTTTCTTCTATCACTCCTATTTCCTCTCGCTCCAACTCTCTGTAACC
Source organism: Acanthosepion esculentum (assembly GCA_964036315.1). Classification (NCBI taxonomy): domain Eukaryota; kingdom Metazoa; phylum Mollusca; class Cephalopoda; order Sepiida; family Sepiidae; genus Acanthosepion; species Acanthosepion esculentum. The sequence continues at coordinate 42,411,387 of OZ038487.1, forward strand.
CCTTGCGAGCTAGTGACTTCCCACCTTGATTGAGTGTGAAACGCTTAAAAAAAGCGTATTAAAACATAGTACTAAACAAGTTATATTACGAATATTACAGGTTTTATGTTATTTTAGTTGCCAACGCTTGTGAAAATTCCATGTGTCCATCCAGATAATAATTAAAGGCTATAGGGTCCCATTACTAACTCGTCTACCAGGTTCCTTATGATTTAACGAGCTAACACATTACAAATTGGAGATACCAAAATCAAGCAAGTACAAATTTTAATAACTGGGAAACGTGTTAACAGAGAATCTAACCGTAAGTTCTATGTCAACAGTTTCTTCTCTCGCATTTCTTGCTTGTGGAACCTTCTTCCAGCACAATGCTCTACAGTTCACTTTGATCTTCAAAAATGTAAAAAATCAATGTCAATCGTTATCTACTGTCTTTCTGATTACTCTTCTAATGTCCTCGATCCTTATTAAGATTTCTGTTTTGTATTTTTCATATCCAGTAACCCTTTAAATGTAAATTCAATTTTTTTTTAAAAAAACGAAAGGTGAACGGAATGTGCAATGTAGAAATCCGGAGGCGCATTGAGATAATCAAAGATGCCTTCCAAAATCTAAGCGAAATACTAAGAAACGGAAAAATTTCGCTAGAAACGAAAAAAAAAAAAGTACTGAACTGTGACGTTGTATCTGTCCTTCTATATGGCAGCGAATGCTGGACAGTCTTCTCACAGATGAACAATAGACTTGAAACAACAGAAATGTGGTTCTACAGAAGGATGATGAGGATACCATGGGACGGACATATGAGCAACGACGAAGTTTTCGAGAAAAGGGGGGAAAAGGGAACTCATACTTAAATTTCTAGGGCACATAACATGGAAATAGGGATTGGAAAATATGTCACTGAGTAAGAGGCACAATTTATGCGGATTAGTGGGGGAGACAACGGTTAATCCTAGACTAGAACAGGACAAGAGTGTAGTGATCAAGCTGCTCGAGTGGAATTTCATCTCACAAATGGAATACGAAGGGAATTAGGGTGGTTCGCTACAAAGTGCAAATCTTGGTGGGTCTTAGCCGTGAACTGGTGGAATTAAAGAATGTAAAATGGAAACAAAAAGCGAACTTATACTTAAGAGCAGGAAGAGACAGTTGAAAATCTCTCGCGCACATAATGAAGAAAGATGGCTTGGAAAATCTGATATTCATAGGATACATTGATGGCAAGAGGAAAACAACGCATAACATACTCAGTGATTTGCATGGGCGGTGGTACAATATTTAAGAGTAATAAGAAAAAGACAAAATTTATTAAGAGCCGCGAAGGACAGGAACACGTGGAGAGCCATGATCACGTACGTCCTGAAGAAACGCGTTACATGAAGATGAAGATTAAAAAGAAGATATTGTTTTTATGTTCTCTTTCTAACCTGTAAGTAAATTCATACCATGGCTGGACTTATTAAATTATATAAGATATGACCAGTAATATGCTTCAACGCGTTTGCAAGGTTTCGCGCGAACCGTTTCCTAAGATGAAACAAGTTTGCAGAACCGGTCTTGAAATTCTCTTCACCTTTATATTCATCGATAAAACATTTAGAGATGTAAAAGTGGGAAAATAACTGTTTCTGTACCCACTAGCAACAATAATAATAATAATAGTAATAGTAGTAGTAGTAATAATAATAGTAGTAGTAGTAATAATAATAGTAATAGTAGTAATAATAATAATAGTAGTAGTAGTAATAATAATAGTAGTAGTAATAATAATAATAGTAGTAGTAATAATAATAATAGTAGTAGTAGTAATAATAATAGTAGTAGTAATAATAATAGTAATAGTAGTAATAATAATAATAGTAGTAGTAGTAATAATAGTAGTAGTAGTAGTAATAATAATAGTAGTAGTAGTAATAATGATGATAGTAGTAATAGTATTAATAGTAGTAGTAGTAGTAATAGTAGTAGTAATAATAATAGTAGTAGTAGTAGTAATAATAATGATAGTAGTAATAGTAGTAATAGTAGTAGTAGTAGTAATAATAATATTAGTAGTAGTAGTAGTAATAATAATAGTAGTAGTAGTAGTAATAATAATAATAATAATAATAATAATAATAGTATGTAAAAGAAAAGAGAATCCGTTGACAAAAAATGTAATCCCCAACCCATTAAAACAATTTTCTTTTTTTCATGTTTTTTCATAGTTGCAAGTTTTCATTAAATTCTTTTTATTTTTCTTCTTTATATATATTTACCGCTTTTTGTTTCTTCGTCCGTCTTTTCTTGGTTTTATCTTTCTCATTTTTTCTTCTTCATTCCGTTCTCACTTTCGTTTTTCTTGTACGTTCAAAATCGTTTCATTCATTTCCGAGCAATTTCATCAACCCAGAAATTTATAAAACTTTCCTTCCTTTCATCATTACTATTTTTATTTTTTATTTATTTTTCTTTCTTTCTTTTTTTTCTTCCTTTCTTTCTTTTATCGGTCTGAATTCTTCTTCTTCAGTTCTCGATTTCTTTTTTGTTTTTCGTATAAAATTGTTTCATTCATTTCCGAGCATTTTCATCACCCCCTACCCCAAATTATAAAAATTCCCTTCCTTTCATCATTACTATTTTTCTTTTTTCTTTCTTTTACTTTCTTTCTTTTTTCTTTCTTTCTTTCCTTTATCGGTCTGAATTTTTCTTTTTCTTCAGTTCTCGAATTTTTTTTTACATAAAAAATTGTTTCATTCATTTCCGAGAAATATCATCCCAGAAAACTTATCCTTTCTTTCATCATTCCTATTTTCTTTTCTTTTCTTTCTTTCTTTCTTTCTTTCTTTCTTTCTTTCTTTCTTTCTTTCTTTTATAGGTCTAAATTTTTCTTCTTCAGTTCTCTATTTATTTTTTATTTTTCGTACAAAATCGTTTCATTCATTTCCGAGCAATTTCATAAGCCCGGAAAATTATAAAACTTTCCTTCCTTTCATCATTCCTATTTTTCTTTTTTCTTTCTTTTACTTTCTTTCTTTCTTTCTTTCTTTTATCGGTTTGAATTATTCTTCTTCAGTTCTCGATTTTTTTTTCTTTTTCGTACAAAATTGTTCCGAGCAATTTCATTTAGCCGGAAAACCATCCCTGGGTGCTCCAAAACTTTTCTGCCGTTCTGTACAAAACTTAATCAAATGAATGACAAAATGAAACTATATGTAAGAAAAGGATATCATCTTGTTAAAATAATGTTCATATTGATGGAACTGGATTTATATATATAGAAGAAGGTTGTGAAAATATAAACTAAAACATCGATCATAATTATACATCGAAATGTTGAAGATGCAGGGACCATTAACTTTAAGTTTAAAATTTAAATTTCTGGCTTCCAATGTATTTAGATGTGCAGTCAAGTCATCATCCTTCGGCTTTTTTACCGCTTCTGTTCTGCCTTTCATTGTTGTTGTTAAGGAAGCGAATCTGGTAAACCATTACGACTGAATAGTTCTATACTTGATGAATTCACACAACAAATTTATCCGAAAGTCTCCGTCATCGCTGCAAGGATAATTTTTGCCTTCCCTTAATGATATGGGGAGCTACTGTGTGGGGAACGAATCCCAAGTTACACGCCATTGAAAACATCAAGACGAAGAGAATGTAAACTTTAGTCGGTAGCCAAATGTCCCAGTGTTGTAGCTCTGAAACTCTATGCACTCGAGTCGTACGAACACACGTACACGGAAACAGTGAACAGGCGAGCAGACTCTAGGTAGCTCCCATGCCATGATCCAGCGCGCTTTACAAATCAATGCCGACTGCTGCTTGGCCGTTATCATTTACATCGCCTTTTTCTAATGGCTTTCTCTCTTGTTTCACTTTCGCTTTTGCTGTGTACGAAGTTGTCCTTCTTTTTTTTTTTTTTGAGAACTTATATTTCTTCTGTCTCTTCTTTCTGTTGTTACTGGTTTTTAGTGTGGGGGGGGGGTGACAATCTGTTCCTAAATTTATTTTTTTTTTACATTTTGTTTTGCTCTTCTTTCTTTTTTTTGCTTATTTTCACGTTTTCTTTCATCTTTTTTTATTTTCTTGTTTATGCCTAGACACCACTTTTTGTTTCTTCTTTCGCTTTTCCTTCCTTCCTTCCTTCCTTCCTTCCTTCCTTTCTTTCTTTCTTTCTTTCTTTCTTTTATCTGTCTCCTTCTTCCTTCCATTCTCGCTTTTTTTCTTTTTCGTTCAAACTTGTTTCATTCATTTCCGACCAATTTCATTAGCTCAGAAAATTGTGAAATTCCATTCCATTCCTTCCTTTCTTTCTTTCTTTCTTTCTTTCTTTTTTCTTTCTTTCTTTCTTTCTTTCTTTCTTTTATCCGTTTCATTTTTTTATTCTTCTTTCCATTCTTTCTTTTTTCTTTTTCCTTCAAAATTTTATCATTCATTTCCGAACAATCTCATTAACCCAGAAAATTATGAAATTTCTTTCTTCTGTTCTTTCTTTCTTTTTTCTTTCAAACCATTCTTCTTTTCTTTTTCATCTTAATACATATATACCTATTTTGTTTCTTCTTTCGCTTTATACTTCTTTCTTTCTTTCTTTCTTTCTTTCCTTATTTCTTTCATGCGTTTCATTTTTTATTCTTACTTCCATTCTCGCTTTTTTCTTTTTCGTTCAAAATTGTTTTATTCATTTTCGAGCAATTTCATCAAACTAGAAAATGATCCAACTTTCCTTCATTTTATCCTTCATTTATTTTTTATTTTTTCATTCATTAATTCATTCTTTCTTTCTTTCAATCCATTACTTTTAATTCTCTTCTCCGTAACATCCTCAGAAATCACTAGATATTTGTATTCATTATTTATTTCCTTTCTGTATTTCATTGGTTCATTCTACTTCTTTATAAACTTAGGCTCGTCTGATTGTCTTTCGATGAGTATATACAAATGATTCACTTTAAAAGACAGATCTTGTTTAACGCAATAGCTTTCTTGCAATGTTTCATACTCTTTCCTTTTTTTTGCTTCTTAACAGTTTTGTCAATGTTAAAAATATTTCCTTTCTGTTTTTTCTTTCGTGCTTTCTTTCTAATTCATTCCATATATTTCCTAATAATACATCTTGTTGCTCTTATATTCTTCTTTCCTTTTTCATTCTTCTTCGGAATTCTTTCATTATCAGTTTTATCAATGCATCGAACTTTCATTATTTCCATAGAATTAAATTTCATATTTTCTCTGCCAATATAGTATTTTCTTTTAATTTATTAATTTAAAAATTCTTTCACTTTCATTGTAATTTCACTAATTAATAATTTCTTTTCTTTTTTCTTTCTTTTCATTTCTTTTTTCTTTTCTTTCTTTCTGTTCATTTACTTTTCTTTCTTTCTTTCTTTCTTTCTTTCTTTGCATTTACCTTTCTTTCTTTTTATTCAGTTACCTTTCATTTTTCTTTCTTTTCATTTACATTTCCTTTCTTTTCATTTATCTTTCTTTCATTCGTTTTATTTACTTTCTTTCGTTTCATTTACCTTTCTTTCATTCTTTCAGTCTTTCTTTTCATTTACCTTTCTTTTTTTCAGTTACCTTTTTCTTTCTTTTCGTTTACCTTTCTTCCTTTCATTTTATTTACCTTTCCTTCTTTCTTTCTTCCATTCTTTCTCTCTTTCTTTTTCTTTTTTCTTTCTTTGCATTTAACTTTCTTTCTTTTCATATACCTTTCTTTCTCTTTATTCAGTTATTTTACTTTTTCGTTCTTTTCATTTATCTTTCTTTCATTCTTTTTATTTACCTTTCTATCCTGCCATTAACCTTTCTTTCTTTCTTTCTTTGCATTTACCTTTTCTTTCTTTTCATATACCTTTTTTATTCAGTTACCACACTTTTTTCTTTTTTCATTTACCTTTCTTTCCTTACATTTCACTTATCTTTCTTTCATTCTTTTTATTTACTTTCTTTCGTTTCATTTACCTTTCTTTCATTCTTTTTTCATTCTTTCTTTCTTTCGTTTCATTTACCTTTCTTTCATTCTTTCTTTCCTTCTTTTCATTTACCTTTCTTTTCTTTCAGTTACCTTTCTTTTTGCTTTCTTTTCGTTTACCTTTCTTCTTCCTTTCATTTCATTTACCTTTCCTTCTTTCTTTCTTTCATTTTTTCTCTCTTTCTTTTACTTTTTTCTTTCTTTGCATTTACCTTCCTTTCTTTTCATTTATTTTCTTCTCTCTTTTTATTTACCTTTCTGTCTTTTCATTTACCTTTCTTTCTTTGCATTTACCATTCTTTCTTTGCATTTACCATTCTTTCTTTTGATGTACCTTTCTTTTTTTTTATTCAGTTACCACACTTTTTTCTTTCTTTTAATTTACCTTTCTTTCCTTTCATTTCATTTATCTTTCATTCTTTCTTTTTATTTACCTTTCGTAGTTTCTTTCTTTCTTTCTTTTTATTTACCTTTCGTTCTTTCTTTCTCACTTTCTTTCTTTCTTTCTTTCTTTCTTTCTTTGCTTTTTACCGTCCCTTCTTTCCTTTAGAAACACCACTTTTTTTTTCATCGTGCTTCTTTTTTTTCTTTTTTTTTTTTTGTCGGTCTCATTTTGTTTTTTCTTTTCCATTTCCTCTCTTCTTCCTATTGACTTCCCAAGCCTGCCGTCAAACCCCCTGAAAAACCTTGTCTTTTGCTGCGCTCAACACTCCATATGTCTCACCTTCTGCCTTCTCGCCATCTCTTACTCACATATCAACACCCACGTCTCCGTTCGGCTGGGCATCACTTACCTCCTCTCTTCCATTTCCCCGTATTCCATCCACCTGTGACAAGCTTCTTTACTCAAGTTAATCTCACGCCGACCGATTATCAGAAGGAATTGATTTAGCGACGCATGTTTATCTGTGCAGACGTATTGCTAAAGAGGCTGCTGTGACCCAGACTCCAGAGCGTAGATACTTACTGTGTAGAGCATCTCTCTCGTCCTCTCTCTCGTCCTCTCTCTTACTATGTATATCTATCTATCTATCTATCTATCTATCTATCTATCTATCTATCTATCTATCTATCTATCTGTCTAATACTATTCATATCTATCTATTTACTACTATTCAAACTTTTCTATCTCTCTCTCTTTCTCTATCTATCTATCTATCTATCTATCTATCTATCTATCTATCTATCTATCTATCTAAGGCTATTCATACCGATCAATTAATCAATCAGTCAATCTATCTATCTTTGATAATTTATTCATATTTTGTTTCAGAATGTCCTTATCTATCTATCTATCTATCTATCTATCTATCTATCTATCCTAATTTATATATATATATATATATATATATATATAGGGTGTCCATAAAGTTCGTGTGCACTTTAAAACAATTATAACTTTATTTGTATTGGCTATAGAAATAATCTGCAAAAAATGTTATAAAGTTTAATGTACCTAGTTAACGTATAGCTAAAGTAACTAATGTGATTTCAGGCATTACTGTAAATCAGTTGGCAAATGTTTTCCGTGAACTGCAAAATCGTATTGCCCTTTGCATTTCTAAGGATGGAGGACATATGGAAACTTAAATAAAATTTCCATAAACCCTTAAAAAATATAGATTTACTTCTTTCTAATTCTTTTTACAAATTATTTCTATCGCAAATACAAATAAAGTTATAAATTTTTTAAAGTCCACACGAACTTTATGGACACCCTGTATATATATATATATATATATATATATATATATATATATATATATATATGTCTCAGCTTGTCCTTATCTATCTATCTATCCTAATTTATATATATATATATATATATATATATATATATATATATATATATATATCTGTCTCAGCTTGTCCTCTATCTATCTATCTATCTATCTATCTACTCTACTCTACTCTCGCATTCTCTCAGAATATAAACCACTCACTCTCTCTCTCTCTCTCTCTCTCTCTCTCTCTCTCTCTCTCTCTCTCTCTGTATTTTCTTTGACTTTGTGTTTCATTCTTTCTCTCTTTGTTTCCCTGCCTCTTTTTCTGGCTCTGTTTCACACACAGACAAAAGCACACGCGTAATCGGGTCGCACAAGAAAATAATCAGAATTATCACGCAGACATCAGTCTCATAAAAAAATTCCTATTCACTGTTGGCACAGGATTCAGTGATACCCAAGCGCATTAGAGGCGAGAATAGAGAAGACTTAAGCCAGAAGAACACTGACATTGACATTAATTTATAAAAATGCACAATGGAACAGTATTTTAAATGTCTTGTAAATATATGAAGAACAACTGTATTCATTGGCAGAAAAAAATTAAGATGTGTAAAAATATATATATGATACACATGCGCGAAATATGCCCGTAGAGTCGGAAACAGTTAGGAAGAAAAACTCACTGATGTAACAAGGGTCGCAAATAACATTGCAGTTATACACATACAAATATATATGAAATGTTTGGGGCTTACAAAAGAGTGACTCCTCCCAGACACACACACATATACACATACGCACGCACAGACAGAGGGAGAATGGGGCTGAAAGAGAGCCAGATAACATAATTGACACGGCTGGGATGTATACACGATTAGATTCAGCTTTATATTCTACCCAGCGTACAAATCTACAAACCTGTCGATATATATATAGACTCCACAATTCGCTTGACGAGGAAATGGAACTAATGTCTTTGGTTTAATAACAAAATTAAATTCGAAAGCTTTAGCTTCCATTTCTGAAACATGGTTATCACTGTGTAGCGAAAAACCCATATTTTAAATCAATTAATCTATAATATATATATATATATATATATATATATATATATATATATATATATAATTGTTTATTTAAAAATTATAACATAAATATGTCTTAAAATCACTACAAAAATAGCCATTTTGTTTCAACACCTCCGGTGTCTTATCAAGTGATGATGTTGAATCTTATATATATATATATATATATATATATATATATATATATATGTATATGTGTGTGTGTGTGTGTGTGTGTGTGTGTGTGTGTGTGTGTATTTATATTATATAAATATATATATATATATATATATGCATTAAAAAAGAAAGAGATAGGATAGATATGAACAGATAGATAGATAGATAGATAGATAGATAGATAGATAGATAGATAGATAGATAGATAGATAGATAGGGTGCGATGGATAAATCGTCATCTAAATTTCGCAAAAATGAAAATAACAATGACATCTCATTTGAACAGATATATTTACCAAAATTACAAACAAAATATCTAGAAATACGAAAGAGTAAATTTATTCAATAAAAACTCCATTGGCTTCAACCATTGCCTCCAGACGACTTCGGAATCTCCTGCAGCTCTTCTGGGCGGTCTCGTTTTTTAACTAGGGGAATGCTGCTATAATCCTTTCCTTCAGTTCATCTTTGGTGTTACAAGGAGTTTTGTTGGTCTCCCGCGCAACTTCACTATCTGCTTTTTCTATGAATGATTCATGTAATATATATATATATATATATATATATATATATATATATATATATATATATATATATATATATATATATATATATATATATATATATATAGTTAAATAATAATGAAAAGTTAGGTAATCCGTAGGGATAATCCCAAGGAGGATGTAATCCAGAGAACTCAATGTCAAACCAGGGCGAATATTAATTTAATTAAAATTAAAAAACAG
>OZ038487.1:42426059-42438559 GCA_964036315.1 Acanthosepion esculentum
TATATATATATATATATATATATATATATATATATATATATATATATATATATATATTGATGTATATTTGGGTACAAACTTACTTTTTAATCGTCGTTCGTTAAATATGAGGGACAAGGTACTATTTGTGACGTATAGTAGGAGTAAGTCTTTTAAAAATAGAAAGTCGCCCACTTGAATTCCAGCCATGTCCCACACACGACGGCTCAAAATTAACTCTCCCACCATAATTCACGAATAATACATCTCACACAGTAAAAACATGATAATACACTAACAAGACCCTATTTACATTATTCGGACTATTGTCCACATCTTTGTCGCTTATTATGTATTACAACGTTTCGGCCGTTGTAAGCTCCGGCCTTCATCAGGTGGTTGGAATGTGGAACTGAACCCGTTATTTCGGTCACTGGGGCAAACTGTTCTAGTTCCACGTAATGGATGTCACTTGTCAGTTATCTCCTGTTAATTCCCCTCTCCAAGTCTTCCACTGCCTTAACCAGGTATTTGACTCAAGGACACATGGCACAGTGGATAAATGCGTTATTTAAATCCAGTGACAGGACCTAAAGACTGTGAGTTCAATCCCCGGTTAAGGCAGCGGAGAACTTGGAGAGGGGAATTAACAGGAGATAACTGACAACTGGAACATGGCACTTGGAACTAGAACAGTCTACCCCAGTGACCGAAATAAAGGGTTCAGTTCGACATTCCAACTACCTAATGAAGGCCGGAGCGTACAATGGCCGAAACGTTGTAATAAATATGGCGACAAAGATGAGGACAATAGTCCGAATAATGTAAATAGTGTACATAATACCTCATCTCAGAAATATAGACAGATAACACCATCTTGAAAATGGCTAATAAATGACCGGAAGCGCTTGGGACAATAAACGATATTGACCATTTTGTACTCCCAATCAACTGAAAATTGTAAGAACGTTGTAAAAATTAAATGAAACTAAATTAAAACCATACTTGTCAGCACAGTCAGGGCTTTCTAATTGGTTATGACCTATTGCAGAGTCATGTACAGATTGGGTTTGTCCTGGAAGAATGACTGAGATTACCTGATCTTATAGTAGCAGGAATATGTTGACCATCGGCTCTCTCGTCTCGGATTTGTCCGTCCCACAGATTCAGCATCGTACTTACATTTAAACGTTTAGACAATGGAACTATTTTGAAAGTGAAACAGACGATATTTGACGAAAGAAGACGCACAGAACTGGTCTCAAAAACAACACGCAACCTGACAGTCGAAAAACCTGATGTAATACACACTGTTAGCGAGTATTTGGCTCTCTCCCTATCCATCACGGTAGTTTTAAATACACGGGACAAAGAAAGGGTACAAAAACTACCGGTTCATTGAAACGTTTGATCTTACGTTCAGTAACACGTTTGATGTCATTATTTGGAAAGCCATCGTCAATAAAAGTATAATGAATTTTCTTAAGTTCCTGGTTAAGGGTATATGGAGAGAAAATCATTAAAGCACGATAGACTAAGGTAGAGATAAAGTTAATTTGACGGGAGTTAGGAACAAAAGAATTCCAATTAGTGTACAGACCCTTGAACATAGGTTCGTGATAAACAATGGTAATGAACAAACTATCTTTACGTTCATCATTCTCCACTTCCATAGAGAATTGCAAGGATCGTTGAAGGGAATAGAGTTGGGTGTGAAAAGCCGTAGCGTCGTTGACAGAATCAAAGATGGAGAACGGGTAATCAACATAATGCGAATATACATGGGACTTATAGCATTTCTGAAACAAAAGGCTCTCGTAGAAACCAATGAAATGTTAGCCAATACTGGACCTAGAGGACTGCCCATAGAGAACACATCGATTTGCGCATACATAATATTGTCGAAACTAAATTCAACCCCCTCTGTTGCTAATTGCCTAAAATCCAAAAACAGAACTTTTGGAATTAAAAAAGGGTCCAGGTGACCCCTAGAGAGAGCATCGGAAAAATCTTTCAAAGTGTCTTGAGGGGAGACGTTCGTATACAAAATCACAATGTCAAATGACATTCGAAGTTTTTTTTTTATCAGAACACATTTCAGAGTTTCTAATAAAATTAGAAAACTTAAAAGATTCGGTGATACAGTAAGTGGAGAATGAGTCAGAATCTGATTGGAGAGTCGCAGCCAAACATTTCTTCATTTTCATGTTCTACAGACATAGACAAAATTGGTCTAAGTTTGTGGAACGACATCATCTTGATTATGTCATTATTTTTCCTTCGTCTTACATGTGACATCCATTTTAACTGTCACTGCGTTTGGAAGTCCACAAATCGTTGCGCCATCTCGGGTTAAAATTCTCGGCTGACATAAAGTGAAAAGACTACATGGAATCCATTGCTAGATCAATTGCTGAGAAATTTGGTTCGCTGTGTCGTGCTAGACATTTTTTATCTGCAGAATCTATCTCGCATATCTATAAGTCTACCATTCGCCCATATTTAGATTATAGCTGCCATATATGACCCGGTGCTCCTGCTATTTATTTAGAAATGTTTAATAAAATCCAACGGAGAATCAGCAATATTATTGGTCCTGATCTGGCGTCTCGGCTTCAATCAATTTCCCATCGCCGTAAATTTATTTCCCCTGTGCCTTTTCTATAAATACTTTCATAGTGATTGTTCGGATTAGCTCTTCGTTATATTATTTTCTTTAGTTTCTTGTAAATAGTTTTGTATTCATATTGTAAATACTCATTGGGGTTAGTTTTTTAGAATTCTTATTTTATTCCCCCCCCCACAGGTACTGAATTGTAAATATGGGGACTAGTTAGTATTTTCGTAGAGACAATGAGGTATTATGGTGGATGTAGTAAGAAAGGTCCGTATGAATGTGTTGTTTTGGTGTAAGGAATATTGTTCGTACGATTGGGTCACTGTTTGCGGTTAGCTAAGTTATAGTCAAGACAGAAGAAGACCGTCCTTTCCCCAATCCCCACTTCGGCCTTGTGCCACATTTCTGTGTATTTAGCAGAATAAATATTGCTCTTCGTTATGGTACCTAGACTTTATGGTACCTAGAATTGATGGTACCTAGACTTTATAAATTTAAGCACGCTACCAGACTGGCAACAAGTTCTCGTCTATTTACAGTTGAATTGCTTAGACGTAACCGTAGGTTCTATGCTAACAACTTCTTTTCTCGCACTTCTCGCCTGTGGAACTCCCTTTGATCTTCAAAAATTTAAATGCAATGTCAATCGTTATCTACAGTCTTCCAGATTGTTTTTCTATTTTTCTCGTTCCCACATAATGTTTTTTTTTAAATTATTTCACACCATGTAACTCCTTGCGTCTTAGTGTCTTTATCGCCTTGCTTGAGGTAAAATCGATTTGAAAAAAAAAATGATGTGGTTTCTTTTATCGGGTAGAGTTTTTTGTTTGTGATCCTGTAGCGTCGGTTCACACGTTTCAAAGAAGAAAAAAAAACTAACAACTGATGAAACAAAAAACCAGCAAATAAAAATGAAAAAGCGATAGAAGAAATGGGAAAATGAAATATAAACTAAGAATAAAAACACAAAAGACAGACACCTACATAAGCACTAATAAGTTCAGAGCGCTATCAGGTCTGGTCCCCAGATCTGATAAGGTCATTTAATTTATATATATATATATATATATATATATATATATATATATATATGTATATATATATATATATATATCCTCAAAAATACCAAAATATTTAACTTACAGTTTTGTTCTTTATTCTGTCCTGAAGAAGCCGAAACCAACAGACGTACGGCGAAACGCGTCGTTTATAGTTTTCCACTTTGTTTCATCATCCACACACACACACACACACACACACACACACACACACACACACACACATATATATATATATATATATATATATATATATATATATATATATATATATATATATATATATCGCGCGCCCAAGAGATGCCACTTCTACTGCAGCCGCAGCAGAAGCGGTGTTCCTTGGGCAAGATATGGATTGGAGTGTAACCCTATTCAGGCCGGTTTTTGAATTCAGAGTTTCCTTGTTCTAGGCCGGTTGCCACCCAAGGCTATAAAACCCAGTCTGTCCTGATATTTACCCATAGCTGGGGTAGACGCACAAGATACATACCTTTCCCAAGGGTATTAGCACGTAAATGAATGGAATAAACTTACCCCATCGTGCTTCATAGACAGAGAGATAGACTGATTTCGCTATGTTCATCTAGCTTTGCAGGTGCGATAATAAAATCTATGGATATGAAAAATGTTTTGTATATTATTATGTATGCATTTTTGTTAAAGTATGTAGAAACATGTTTATACAACAATTTGTCTCCATTTGATATTTTTATTTGAACTAAGTCAATGACGAAGAATCAACATCGTAAATAATACAGTCACGTAGCTTTGCATACGACTATGTCTACATATACGTCAATATCTATATGTAGTTACGTCAAAATCGATATATACATTCATATAGATATTTATATTTAGGTAGCATATTTTTATTCAATCATGTTTGATTAAATAATTTAGAAGTATTATGTCTATTTATTTTAGTTGCAACCCTTTCAAGTCCACGAATTAATTTCATGGTGGCTGTAGAAAATTGATCAAGAAAAGTTCTAAAATTTTCTTTCAGATAATTAGAATTTTTCCCAAGAACTTTCAAACCAAAAGTGCATATAGATATATACTAGCAATTATATGCTTTGCATGGATTATATATATATATATATATATATATATATATATATATATATATATATATATATAGTGTAACCCGGATATAAGAGAGTTGCCGGGACCGGAGAATAAGTCTCTTATATCCGGGTTTCTCTTTATATCCGGGTTTGGTCTATTATATATACATTAACACAGGCTCTAATTTGGGACCAGAGAAAATCTATCTTATATCCGGGTTTCTCTTATATCAGGGTTTCTATTATATCCGGGTCTCTTATATCCGGGTTACACTGTATATATATATCGTTTGGGTTTCGATCCTGGCTTTAGGCATTAGGATGTCTAGTCGCACTGTGGAGGTGTGATATAGTGAAACAGTATTGTCTGCGAATGACATATATATATATATATATATATATATATATATATGTATATATATATGTATATATATATATATATATGTATATGTATATGTATATATATATATATATATATATATATATATATATGTATATATATATATATATATATATATACATAACTATCACACACACTCTTGTATCTACATATATATATATATATATATATATATATATATATATATATATATATGTATATGAGCATGATATATTATACTACTATTATTAATGCAATTCCACTCATCAGACGGATAAAATATGAAACGATTTTAACATTCAACATTTGTTTTTGTTATTTGTGACCATGTAGATATGAATATATGTAATGTTCTCTGCATCTGTATTTTGTGTATGTTCTGATATATATATATATATATATATATATATATATATATATATATATATATATATATATATATATATATATATGGTGGACTCTTCCTTCGTATTCGACGTATGAGAGTCAAGCAGTTCAGTTGCTAGGAACCGACAGCCCAGACACCAGCACATATGATTTGATTATAATGGTGTAGGTTTTGTACAGAACCAACCACACTTTTTGAAGGGTCAAATAGAGAAACCTGGTTCACTAGGTACCACAATTTCCCCAAACGACCCTCCGCAGGTTTTGAATTCAAAGTTGTCTTTCTCCTAGACCAGGTGCCATCCAAGGCTATAGAACCCAGTCTGTCCTGTTATTTACCCATAGCTGGAGGGAGAAGAAGAGGATTCATACCTTTCTAAAGCGTATTAGCACTTAAGTGGTTATAATGGGTTCGACTCGAATTCGAACGCGTCTCTCGGATTCCTCAATCCGAGCCGCTTCATGTTTAGTCAAATAATTTAGACATATTATGTCTGTTTATTTTAGTTATAATCCTTTCAAGGACAGGAATTAATTTCTTGGTGACTGTAGAAAACTTATTAAGAAAAAATCCAAAATTTTTCGACAAATAATTTTTATTTTCCCAAGTACTTACAATCTCATCTGAGACCATATTCAGGGGTTGAATACATAGCGATGTGTTATGCACTAACAGCGTTAATAAATATATTTCTTAAAGGTTTGCCACACCAAAAGGATATATAAAATGACTAAATTGAAATGCTACAATAAAATCGCATAAGTTAACTCCCTTGCATAGAGGTAAAAATATTTGATCCCAGATGAGATTGAAAGTACTTAACAAAATAAAAAAAGGAAATACTGGAATTTTTCTGAATCATTTTTGTCCAGCCACCAAGGAAATCATTCGTGGATTTGAAAGGATTAAAACTGATATATATATATATATATATATATATATATATATATATATATATATATATATATATATATATACAGAGAGAGTGAGGTGGGGGGAGGGGGGAGAAAGAAAAAACTAGATGGAGTAGATATAAACAGATAGATAGATAGATAGATAGATATGGACATGTTGAGATATATATATATATCTTATAGTATATATTATTACGAAAAATTTTAGACGACTCCACATCACCAAAATTTGATCAAATGAGAAAATAAAAAAAAAATATAAACATTTTGGTTAAACCCTTCATCCCTGCATATAATAGGTATAGATAAACAGTGATATAGGGTAAAAATACAACAACAACAAACACACACACACACACGCACACGCATACGCGCGCATACACACATACACACACACACACACATACACACACACATATATATATATATATTTATATATAATTAAAAGTGACAAGAGGAAAAATTATGTTATCTCTTTTTATTCTTTTTTTTCATTTAGAAATACACTCTATCTGAAAATTTACGTCTATGAATGTATGTATATAAATAAAAACACACAGGCACACGCACAGAAATATATATATATATATATATATATATATATATATGTGTGTGTGTGTGTGTGTGAGTCTGAGTAAGATGGGGTTGATAGATAGATAGATAGATAGATAGATAGATAGATAGATAGATAGATAGATAGATAGATAGATAGATGTTTGTATAAGGACGCACAAATATATATGTATATGCACATATGCACACACGCTGGTCGGTAACAAATTTATTGAATTAAGTTTCACACTTAATCAGTGTCTCGCTCTCCATGTAGTTTCGTTTTGGTCTTTTACCCATAATTATTTGTATATCTACTTTTGGACATATTGGCGCCGCCCATACATTAATTTAAATCTCATATTCTCGGAAATTTCCTTAGAAAAACAAAGAAAGAATTTAACATTTAGTAGATTTTAACACTGTCTGCATTTGGATTGTGGGAACCATAACATGAAAGAATGATCAGATTAATGACGAAGAGGAAAAGTTTAGCAATCACACGTTTTACTTTTATTATAGCTTACAAAAATAATAAATCACAGAATATATTTCTTTTTTTTTTTCCATATTTGATTTTTAATATAAGCGAAACATTTTAGATTGATAAACGTGTTGTTCTTTGTGCTATCATATATAAATATATATATATATATATATATATGTGTGTGTGTGTGTGTGTGTGTGTGTGTATGTATGTGTGTGTGTGTGTGTGTGTGTGTATGCGTGCATGCGTGTTTGCGTGTGTGTGTGTGAGCCGAAAGCTTAGGATCAACTTATCCAAATGTTGGACAATTTTTGTTGTTATTTTCACCAGAAATTAAAGAAAACATTCGACGGCTCATGATCAGACATTCATTGTCTGTTATATTTAATAATATATATATATATATATATATATATATATATATATATATATATATATCGAGAGAGAGACAGAGAGAGAGAGAAAGAGAGAGACAGGGTGTGAGAGAGACAGCTTCTGCAGCACTACATATATATATATGAGTATATGTCTTTGTGTGTATCAGTGTATTAATATATATATATATATATATATATATATATATATATATATATATATATATATATATATATATATATATATGTATATATGTGAACATAGAAGTCAACACTTAGAGGCGACAGTCTGTTTCATGCTAGATGTAATCGTCGTGGCCTGACGATTGCATCTAGCATGAAACAGTCTGTCGCCTCTAAGTGTTGACTTCTATGTTCACTTTTATATTTACACACGCTCTATCTCTGATATTGAGCACTTTATCTCATAAATATAGCATACTTTAAGACTATATTTCTTCTTATATATATGTGTGTGTGTGTGTGTGTGCGTATGTGTGAGTATGTGTGTGTGTGCATGCGTGTGTGTATTTCTTGAGTGAGATACTTCTGTTTTAGATTTGAATTTTAATCAACCCTGTTTAAATAAATAAATAAAAAATGTTAGTTTTATCACTTTTCTGTATGTCAGTATCAGTACAATGTCTAACACCTTAACGATCTCCAGTTTATATTTCGCTGTAGGACGTTGTCTATTTTTTTACGCTTTCGGCCTCATCCAAGTTTTGTATTCCAGTGTGAGTTGTGATGTGTTCATTGCTTTGCATTGTGGGATTTTTTTCTCTCGATAGAATGTGTGTGTGTGTGTGCGTGTGTACATAATTAATACAAAGAATTAATGAAATGACGGAAAAAATTCTGTGTAATCCCGAGCCGTGTCATTAATAAACATTTCTGACGAAAGCCAGACGAAAAATCTTCCTTGTGCACCGTATCGAGCCGGTCCTCATAATTACATCTATCTTTTATTTTTTTTTTCCTGACTCTTACTCAATGTGTCCGCCGAATCGAGATACATGCTGAGGTGTGCCCAGTGGGAAGACGGGAATTGAGCTTGTCGTCGAATGAAGAAATCTAGTGGGAAATACTTCCTAGCTCTACGAGGTACGTATACACGCTGACGTCTTTCCGCTTTCCCAACTAGCTATGAAGATGCGTGTGTGATAATGAACACGACCAGCATGATCGTACGTCAAAATTTTGCAATACATGAATGAAAATATATATTTGCCTTTAAAAGAGAAAAAAAAGATTATATAATTGAAAAAAGGGTCAGCCCCACATTAATTACACGCACAGACATGCACAAGAACTGATACAGGAGAGTTATATATATATATATATATATATATATATATATATATAATATAGCATAATGAGAAAACAAACTTCTGAATACAGTTATTTAATAAATTTCTGACGAAAGATCGGGACGATCTGAAATATCAAATATATATATATATAAAAAATTATAAATAAATACTTTCACAAAAAAAACATTCAATTTTTTTTCTTTTAATTTGCAACTTTTCAGTTGTTTTCTCCATATTATATATATATATATATATATATATATATATATATATATATATATATAGTGAGATATAGAGAATGAAAAACACAAATAGTGATTTGAAATTCGAAGCAATTGTTCGAATCAATATATATATATATATATATATATATATATATATATATATATATATATTCTAGGTACTACTTGTGTATTCTGTCTTTGATAAGTTCCCTTGCAATCCCTCCTTCACTGGTTCCCAACAGGTACTGCTCACAATGTGCAGGGTATATATCTGTACTACTATATCTACGCGGGTTGCTAAAATTAGAAAACAATTTTTGGTACTTCAAATTAATATGTCTACACTCTCTCTATTTCACACTCTCTCTCTCTCTCTCTCTCTCTCTCTCTCTATATATATATATATATATATATATATATATATATATATATATATAGACATATATATATATGTCTTGAAAAGATATATATATATATGTAGACATATTAATTTGAAGTATCAAATTAATGTCTACACTCTCTCTATTTCACTCTCTCTCTCTCTATATATATATATAGACATATATATGTATTTAAAAGATATATATATATGTAGACATTAATTTGAAGTATATATATATATAGAGAGAGAGTGAAATAGAGAGAGTGTAGACATATTAATTTGATACTTCAAATTAATATGTCTACATATATATATATATCTTTTAAAGACATATATATATATATATATATATATATATATATATATATATCGAGAGAGAGAGAGAAATAGAGAGAGTGTAGACATATTAATTTGAAGTACGAAAATTTGTTTTTATATATATATATATATATATATATATATATATATATATATATATATATATATATATATAATGAAAATGGCTAAAGAAATAGCCGAAAGCGCTTGGGACAATAGACATTCTGGGCAATTTTTATGCTCCCTTACCCTACCAGACGAGAAAAAATAACAATACGAGAAAAACAGAATTAAAAAAAATCATTAAATGTTCCTTGTTTCTCAGATTAAACGGGATATGTTTGAGAGGATTTGTCCCACAACATTTAAATATGGCTTTGAAAATGACGAAACACATTCTTTTTACGTGGAACATTTTCGTCAAACACTTCTTCAGAAAGATTCATTAGAGTGACAATAATCAAAGCGGTGAAGCTGAAAAAGGTACACACGGGGGTAATTAAGGGGCTACGATTAAAATAAATTTATTACTAAAAAACAAACAAACAAATGACGTGTAAATAAGCCCCTAGTGAGTATAAAACCTAAAAAGAATTACTCACGACCCATCCATATGTGTGTGTGTGGGGGGGGGGGGGGGTACATGTTGCGATGGATAAATTGTCGTCTGAATTAAGTAAAAATGAAAATAACACTGGCATCTCATTTTACCAGATATATTTAGCAAAATTATACGAAAAATATCTTGAAATACTAAAGAGTAAATTTATTCAATAAAATCGCCATTGTCTTCAACCACGGCCTCCAGACGGCTTCGTAAACTTTTGCATCTCTTCTAGGCGGTCTCCTTATTTAAGTTGAAGAATGCTGCCATAATCCTTGCTTTCGGGTCTTCGTTGGTGTTACAAGGAGTTTCGCTCAACTGCACCCCACACATAATAATCACGGGAGCTGCAGTCAGGGGAGTTAGGTGACCAGATGTAAGTGGTGATGTGGTCGCAGAAATTGTCTGACATCCGTGATTGGGGTCTCCTACTTGTGTGGTATGGTGCCGAGTCTTGTTGCCAGATACAGGAGCTTGCAGCAGCAACCGTCCTGACCCAGAATAGCAGTACCTCCTCAAGACACTTGATGTAGACATCCATTTTGAGTCTGTGGCACTGTAGGAAGATGAATGGCGGTATAACATCGCCATCACTAGTGATCACTCCAAACACCTTCGTAATCTCCATTAGACTCATCCAACTCTTTCCGAATTCTCGGCACTATCCCTCAGGTTGACGCTCAAACACACTGAAATGTTCGTATTGGAGCATCCGGTGCGAATGCCAAGCAGTATAGCATGCCATTTCCAAATTTCTGGCCGAATGAATTGCGTCATGGTGCTTTTTCTTTCTCACAGACTGTACCCAACTGACCCTACTATATTGTGCTGTCGACAAAATCAAAAACAAACAACGTACATGGGTGATATTAAAAATATAAAATGACAAGAATTTACCCGTCGCACACTGTACATGTACGCAAATCGAGACGCTTTTGCAGGTTCAAAATTGTGTAACTTAAATGCCATAAGATGGTCTACCATCATTTTCTTATATTATTGTACAAATCGATGTTTCCTACTCTTCTTATGCCTAAGCATTTTCTTTTTTCGTGAACAGTTTAAGAATCGAATTTTACAGTTCCGACTTGAGATACTGCAATCTTCAGCTTTGAAATGTACCCGGTTTCCTGCATGGATTAACTTAGGCCTTGTGAGGGAAATTGGGCAGGCGGAACTCGACGAAAGTCATCGTGACTGAGATATTTATCGTGACTAGAGTTATTCAAACTGCATGTCATGACAGATTATTCGGTCTCTCCCAGATAGTGTATCTAAGGCGGGTTCACTATAGTTGCTATATAAACTACAGGTGTGCTCTGTGCGTGAAGAAGAAAAACAAAATGTGCCTGCGTAGTTGAATGCGACGGAGAATAGCTAGCAGCGTTAGGAGATGGGTGTGCTCGGAAAAAGAAGGAGTAGCTTACCAGTATAGACCAAATAATAAATCTATGTTTAAAAGAACATGAAAAGAATCCTCCTAACAATTTCAATCATGTGCATATCATTGCTTGATCCGGCTTCTAATACTTCAGTGAGCGGCTTGGTGATAGTAGCCGTGGCTCCTGTGGGCACAGTCCTATGGTTACAGTGAATTTCAGTTGAGTTCCACTACGGAATATGTGAGCGAGCGGCGCTATATTCAGTCTGATTTGCCACCACTTCGTCACCGAAGCCCGTTGGAAGAGTTGGTATGACGTTTGCTTGATAACTTAACCGTCAGTGAATACGCACTGCTGATGAGTCCCAAATAAAGGACGAAACGGTCGTCCAGTGCTTTCTGAATTCTGTTGAGGTTTCAAACTCGATGAATTACTTATATATATATATATATTAGCTACAGA
>OZ038487.1:42441059-42448559 GCA_964036315.1 Acanthosepion esculentum
TTCCCCCCAAACAATTCAGGTGGGTTATCCTCCTGGGGGGGGGGCATATTTATCTAACAAGATTTCACGCATATTCAGTTTACTGTACTGTTTAATCTCTATCTATAAAAGGCAGGATGTATGTGTGTGTGTGTGTGTGTGTGTGTGTGTGTGTGCGTGTGTGTATGTATCGAATGCACGGCCACAATTTTCGACGGATTTCCACCAAAATTAAATGCACATGCTCCAAGTTAGTGGAAGGCCAAGACCGACAATGCATTTCCCAACTCCCATCGATAGTGGAATTAATCATTTTGTCATGCTTCTACGGCAGTTTTCATGTAGTGTGCGGCCATTTTCTACTGGCCAGAGTGAGAACCTATAGCTGGCTGCCACGAATAGGCAGGAAGATTCTATTGGCCAGCATGAGAGCCAACAGCTGACTGACACAAGTGTTAACTAGCATGCTAGCATGCAAAAAAAAATTCGATAGCTGCATCCGTCACAAGTGGGAAACATTTAAATCTGCATGGCACTTTACTCCAATTGGCTCATTCGCTTGCTTAAACTCAACGTTGATTCTGATTCCGCAGAACTGGGTTGGGTGTGAAAAAGTATTTGTTGTTAGCATTCTTTTTTCGTTCGGTTTTTCCAGTTACGAGTCTTTTTTAAAGCTGATCGTTTTGTGTTCATTTTGTTTAGTTCTTTTTTCGTAACAGATTTAATGTTTAGTATAGAGCTTAGAAAAAATTTGCAGTGTGAGATAGGCAAGAATTAAGGTATGTAGCAACATCAGCACGGCAAAGGGCACTCCTTTAAAGGCAAGGAAGGACAAAATATTTTAAGTCAAGAGATAGCGATTGCTGTATGAGTCATACGATTTTTGAATCAAGCACGGGCAACGCCGGGCCATGCTGCTAGTAAATAAGTAAAAAGAGAGCATCTACTCACATCTGGGTATCCATTAATAATAACGATTAAGCAATATATTAAAATACATTGGATTATTAAATGAAAAATCTACACTTAAAAATATATAAATTAAAATGGAATTATTTATTTTTAGCAAGAATTAACCATTTGTCTGTATGTTGTGCAATGGTTTTCAAGGAGAATATGGCACAATCACTATTACTGCAATAATAGGAATATTTGAGTGATTGAAAGAGAATATTCAGGCATGTACTCAAAAACAGGAAGTTCCTCACGATCTGAAAGACAAAAGATTTTTGCTTCTAAAAACGTTTCGCAAAATTAAAAAATCTTCTTCTTCTTCTTCTTCTTCTTCTTCTTCTTGCATATAAATAGCAGGACAGATTAAGTTCTATAGCTTTGGATGGCAACTAGTCAAGGAGAAGGACCCCTCTGAATTCATAACCTGTGGAGAGTCGTTGTGGCACGCAGTGCACCAGGTTTCTGTATTCGGCCCTTCAAACAGTGTGGTTGGTTCTGCACAAAACCTTCACCTCCGTAATCAAATCTTATGTCCAGGTGTCGGGCTGTCGGTTACATAAGAACTTATCTGCTTGACCCTCATACGTCGAATTCGACGGGAGAGTCGAGTATATATTGTTACGGGTCTCCCCTTTTTACACAAATGGACTCACCAGAGGTATACATATAATACTACCAGTGAATAATCGGACAATCTGCAACAGAGTAGACGGCGACGTCTTCTCTGTTGGACGGTCGAACTATCTGCCTCTGGGCAGAGAGGAACCCGGACGAGTCTCCGCCGAATGGTAGAGTCTCGTTCGGGGTGGTTGACCAACCCGATCCCGTTTATACGGGATATACGGGATATTTTTGGCCGAGCCTACGGGTTCGGGAATACCCACGTTAAACTCGGCCTTGTATCACATCTATCCTTCGTGGTGGGGACATTACATACTGTCTGTAATAGAGGAGTGTAGCACAGGAGTCACAGTCACGAGCACTTAGACTCAGTGAGAAGTCATACAGCGATACGTCGATACCAAAGACTTTATATATATATTTGTCTACTAACCAGCTTTCCTAGATCTATTCACCCGTATTACCATTTGTATTATTACGTTAATACATTTATTTTCTTTATCCATTCCTGACTATTTTATCCCGGAATCCACAACAGCCAGAGGCAACCGGACGTCTAGCCACAATGATGAGCTGTGATACAGCGAAACAGTCTGTCTGTGGATGACAATATATATGCTCCTGAAAAATTTATTTCGGTTGAGCTCTCTGGGGAGGATGTGTGGGTTTGTAAACAGTGACTACTACGGCTAATAATGCAAGACTCTTCGGTAAATCGAATCGAGTTCTCTCAGTCACTGTGTGTTTATCTAAAAATAAATACGCTTAAATTCACCTTCTTCTTTGCCGTGCGCCAACGGCTTCAGGGTAAAATTTCCGACTGACGCGAATTCAGCCGGTTTTCGATTCTAGCCAGAGGCAACCGGACGTCTAGCCACACTGATGAGCTGTGATACAGCGAAACAGTCTGTCTGTGGATGACAATATATATATATATATATATATATATATATATATATATATATATATATGCACATTTCTTTTTAGCCGACCGTTTTCGGCTATACATTTAGCCATTTTCAAGGATTATATTTTGACTGTTAAAATATTAAAAAGTTTGTTGTATGTATGTTTTATAAAATGTTTTCATTTTTCAAAATGCGATCAAGATATTATGTCCATGTTTCATACAACATACATACAACAAACTATTTCTTATTTTAACAGTTAAAATATAATGTTTGAAAATGGGTAATGGTATAGCTCGGTTAAAAAGAACATTCGGACAGTTTTTATATAATTTATCATCCGAAAAAAATGTATTAGATCGCATGAGAAATTGTATAAAAAAATTAAATAAAAACACCTTGTCTGTCGTATTCAATGAAATGTGCATATATATATATATATATATATATATATATATATATATATATAAGAAGGATTGCTGCCTAAATACAATATATATATATATATATATATATATATATATATATATATATATATATATATATATATGCACGTATGTACGTATGTATGTGTGTATGAACCCTTAGCGTAATCAATATATCGGCGAAGTAAATTATAGACAAACATCTGTAGACGAGAAGCTGCCAAAATTTCAGGGAATTCAGGAAATCGATCAATCCATTTCTTTGTTTCAGTTTAAGCTTCTATAACGAGAAAATCAAGATCCACATTGTTATCAAACATATTTTTCTTTTCAGAATGTTTTTGCGTGTTAAGTTTAAAGTAATGCTTTTTATAATCTATCTATCTATCTATCACAGATTGTTCATGATCTATCTATATCAGACTATTATCTATCTATCTATCTATCTATCTATCAAAGATTGTTCATGATCTATCTATATCAGACTATTATCTATCTATCTATCACAGATTGTTCATGATCTATCTATATCAGACTATTATCTATCTATCTATCTATCTATCTATCTATCTATCTCAGAGTATATCTATCTTAGACTATATATCAGATTATCTATCTATCTATCTGTCTATCTATCTATCTATCTATTTCAAATTTTTCATTATCTATCTATCTATCTATCGAATCAGAAAGAGAGAAAGTTAAACCTATGGAGAGTGAAAAGGAAGGTGCTAGAGTGACTGGTACAATTATATTTAAATTCATTTAATGTGTCTTCTCAACGGACTTATTCAAACTCTACCGCGAGACGATTCTGATAGAATTAGAAGTCCCACTCGGAGTCATTATTGCCGGACACAATCTTATCAACATAAGATATGCAGATGACACAGTGTTGGTAGCAGACACATAACGAAATCGCAAGCACTCGCACAGAAGTTAATACAGGAAAGCGAGAAGCTAAGACAAAATATCGATTGTCAAAAGACCGAAAGTACGTTTATCAGCAATTAGAACCGCCTAAGATGCGAACTACGAATGTGAGGTCCTCCTAGATATGCAGATAATGCTGGACAATCGCTTCTCAGATGAAGAAGTGACGGAAATGCAATTCTACACAAGAATGCGGAGAATCCCATGGACTGAACATGTGATTAAGGAGGAAGTTTCAAGGAAAATTAAAACAAAATGGGTATCTATAATTTGAATCAAAAAGAGACAAGTGAAATTTCTAAGGAACATCCTAAGGAAAGTGAGCTTGGAGAATTTGACACGCACAGGACATACTGTAGGCAAGGGGAACAGAGGAAGGCAGCGAATATCCTGGTTGACTAGATTGTGTAAATGGTTGGCAGAACAGGGATTGGGAAGAATAGCAAAAGGAGAAAACTTACTAAGAGCTACAAAGAACAAGAAGTTGTGGAGAGTCATGGTCACCCACAACCCGAAGGGACACGGAAAATAGAACAAGAAGAATTCATTTCAGAGATAAGGGAGACGGTTAAAAATTTTCGGGTCGACCTACTTCCCAAAGTAAGATGAAAAAAAATAAAGAGAAATATTTTTGAATTTTTTTTACATGGACCAGTAAATATTCAGCACGATCGCATATGCTCATATATATATATATATATATATATATATATATATATATATATATATATATATATATATATATATATATATATATATGTGTGTGTGAATGATAGAAATTATTAGGAGGATTTGATAATTATAATTAAGTAATTCATCGAGTCTGAAACCTCAACAGAATGCAGAAAGCACTGGACGGCCGTTTCGACCTATATTTGGGACTCGTCAGCAGTGCGCATCCACTACCGAGAATTGAAACCCGGACAGTTAGGCAAACGTCATACCAACTGTTCAACGGGCCTCGGTGACGAAGAGGTAGCAAATCAGACTCAATATAGTGACGCTCGCTCACAAATTCCGTGGTGGAACTCAACTGAGATTCTCTCTAACCATAGGACGGTGCCCCCGGAGCCACGACTACTATCACCAAGCCGTTCAAACTTGAGCATTAGAAGCCGTTTCAAGCAATGATATATAAATGATAGAAATTATTAAAAGGATTTGATAATTATAATTAAGTAATTCATAGAGTCTGAAACCTCAACAGAATGCAGAAATATATATATATATATATATGTATGTATAGGGCGCGATGGGTAAATCATAGGCATTTTATATTTTACATTTCGCACATGCCTGTTGTTTGTTTTTGATTTTGTCGACTGCAAATTATAGTAGGCTGAGTTGTGTACCGTCTGTGAGAAAAAGGGCACCATGACGTAATTCACTTCGCCAGAAATTTGGAAACGGTCTGCTGTACTGCTTGGCATTCGCCCGAAAACTCCAATACGAACATTTCAGAGAGTCTGGGTGTCAATTTGAGGGCAGTGCGGAGGATTCGGAAAGAGTAGGATGAGTCTAAATGTGATTACGAATGTACGGCAGTTCAGAAAAGTCACTCTGATCGTTCTGACAAGAAAAAGAACTCCCGAATTTGTTGGTGAGGTCCTCAGACTCAACACGGAGGCCTACACCATGTGCTTTGGGATGGTAGTGCTGCCTTGGCATAAGAGGGTGGCTTTTGGAAGAACCTATGTCTGGCAATATGACTCTGTGCCATGCCACACAAACAGGAGAACCCAATCCAGGCTGTCGGAGAATTTCCCCTTTACGTCTGGCAACCTAACTACGCAGGCTGCAACCAGCTTCATTGTTATGTGGGGGCGCAGTTAAACGAGTGACCAACAAAAATCCTTGTAACACCAAATGTGAACTGAAGGCAAGTATTATTGTAGTATTCAACACACTTTAAAAAGGAGATCATCCAGAAGAGTTGCAGGAGGTTCCGAGGTCATTTGGAGGCCGTGGTTGAAACCAATAGCTATTTTATGGAATAAATTGAATTTAATAAATTCATATTTCAAGATTTTTTTGTAATTTTGGTAAATATATCTGTTAAAATGAGACGTCAGTATTATTTACATTTTTACATAGCAGAATATAAACCACTCTCTCTCTCACTCTCTCTCTCCCTCTCTCTCTCTCTCTATATATATATATATATACATATATATGTGTGCGCGCGCACATGTGTGTGTGTGTGTGTGTGTACTTACAAATTTGCACTGTATGGGGCAAGATTGTTTGAGAGATGGACCTGACAAGCACCATGCAGCAGTGCTTCTTGTGGTCACATTGTATATCTCTGCATTTTTAATGAACATACCTATTTAGATAATCTTATTTCTGATGTACATAGGCATATATTTGCATACACACTCACACGCGCACACGCAAGCACACACACACACACACACACACACACACACATACATATATATATATATATATATATATATATATATATATATGTCCAGGTAAGATGAGGTAACATTTAATTTAAAAGAGAACTCAGTACAGTGATATTATTTATTTTAGGATATTGCAACAAAAACATGTACAAATCATTACATACATACATATATATATATATATATATATATATATATATATATATATATATATATATATATATATGTATATATATATTATAAGAGGGGACACTGAAGTCAGTACCCTGTGGAGACAATATATTTCCCACTTGGACGCAATCTTCAGGCAATGTGTGTTGTGTGGTAGCTCGTAGAAAATAATATAACCGGTTAATAAACGAATGAAGAAACTACGAACGCACGTTATAACCTCAACTAAGTAAATGTACAGTCAGCAGATAGATAGATAGATAGATAGATAGATAGATAGATAGATGGAGAGAAAGAGAGAGAGAGAGAGAGTGATGAAGAGACCTAAGATAAATTTGACAGACATGGATAGATAGATATGAACACATCTAAGATAGATAGATAGATAGATAGACAGATATTGTGTACATAGACAAAGAAGGGATTCCCAGCATTTCTAAAATGTTAAGGGACCTTCAGATTTAAATCTTCTTTTTTTTCATGTGCAGTTTAAAGCGTTATTGGTCAAATATATTTATTTTTATCGCGGGACTTTTTTATTTTCATTCGATTACTCATTCTTATATGATATATAGATTTCTATGGCATAATCGCTCTCTCTCTCTCTCTCTCTCTCTCTCACACACACACACACACACACATACATACACACACACATATATAATTGTTCATTTGGGCAGCAATCCCTCTTTTATAAAAAACGAATAAAAATGAACTGCTTTATTAAGTTTTAATTCGATTTTACTTGCATTCGTACAAGCGATTTCTTACCTGGACATCGAGTGTGTGAAAACTGTACAAATGATCAAGGTTAATTGGGAATATTTGTTTTCCTATTCTTGGTTGATATCATTGAAGGGTGGCTTCTAATATTTTCTAGTAATATTTGTGACTATAATGGAGTAAATCCGACATATTTTTTATATTCAAATTATTATTATTATCGTCAGGGAAGGCCGGCTAACAAGGTAAGAAAGAACGAAAACTTATGGTCAATAAACAAAACACACACACACACACTCTCTCTCTCTCTCTCTCTCTCTCTCTATATATATATATATATATATATATATATATATATATATGTGTGTGTGTGTG
>OZ038487.1:42453559-42461059 GCA_964036315.1 Acanthosepion esculentum
GAGAGAGAGAGAGAGGGGTGAGAGAGAGTGAGAGAGAGAGTAAATTTGACTATAACGACGAAGTAGTAATCTGACACCTAATCGTCCCTCTGCCGAAAATTTCCCATGTCGACGACTCGGCTAATTATGAGCAACACCCTTTCAGGAATTCAATGGGATCGATGTAATCTCTTTTTATATCGATCTTTCTGTTCACTTCGCCAAAACTTTAATTCAGGATCCCTTATGTTCGTTGCGTCAAAAATTAAAAAAAGGTATCCATCGTGTATCACTTTGTTTCTTCCAGGGTTTGATAAAATATTTGCCTCCTTTTGGAATAAAAAGGGCTTTGACGACTGAAAAATATGAAGCTGCACTGAAGGAAATATAATATAAAAATGTCTCCAACTACACCTTTTCTTAAATATACTAATGCCTCCAACTCCTCTTTTTCTTGAATTGGACTATTCGAGAATATAACGACGAAGTACTAATTTGACTACTGAGAGAGAGAGAGCGAGAGAGTAATCTGACGCCTGATCGTTCTTCTGCCGAAAAACTCCTATATCGAATCGGCCACGCCGAATCGGCCACGCCGAATCGGCCACGCCGAATCGGCCACGCCGAATCAGCGACGCCAAATGGTTCACGCCAGAACGTCCAATTCCCTTCTAACTCGGTCCACATATGCTCTACATGGGCATATTATACATTTTTAGTGACCACAGCGGCACAAAATGCGGGAACCGAATAAATGATGATGAATGACTGGCAAACGAAGACGTTGAATTGAGCTATTGAAATTATTGAAGTTATGAAATGCGAATTATGAAAGCAATTGGAGCTCTGCTGACGTCAGCCGAATGAACCAGGTCTTTCGTTTAGGAACCAAATCATTGGTTGCAGTAAATGTTTAGAAACAATCTTGCTTCTCCCCCAAGTTGTTGTACAGTGTGGTAAAAAAAAAAAAGTAATGACAACAATAGACTAACCCTACACGCAAGATACCAATCTGACACTGGGTAGCATGCCACTAGCATTCACCGCTGGTGGCTCGCTGTCGGACCGCCGGCATGTTCGTCTCGGCAATGTTAGCTCTTACCGACCGCTAGAGGTCCACCGGCTGCCTGCCGGTGGCTGCCACCAGAAGACCGCTGGCGTTGCCATCGGCGACCCGCCAGCGGGCCACTAGCAGCTTGCGTGTAGGGACGTAATGCAGTAATAGAAAGCACATGTACTGGATTCATTTTATTCACTTTCAATGACGCGGTCACCCATCGAGAAGGACTGTATGAAAAACATCATTTTCGTGGTACAAAATGATGCGGCGCCATGTCCTTTGTGATATTTTACGAATCGATGCCTTGTTGATTGTTGGTATTCTGATATCGTTCATGTGAAACTCTCTTCTTGATAATACCCCGACAGGGCGTTGAAATAGAAAATTATATTATATAGCGGTGACAAGACTTTCGGACCACCCTGTATATTTGGTTAGGCACTTAAGCGAGGTTTTTAAGAATCAAAGAAAGCCTGAAAGGGAAAGAGAAAAGAAAATCGAAAACATCGCAAAAATATGGCGTCAATGTTGAAGCGTGGATTATGTACAACGAGACATCCAGTGTATTATGAACCACGCATTGCTTATGAACTTACGAATTAGATATATTCTGTGGAAATATTAAACAGTGCACAAAAGGGAAAATGTGGTTGAGCAATTTTCACGATATTGCCATTAAATTCACTTGACCCTGTGTCACAGTCGGTAGCGACGTGGGCATGCTAAAAATACAGAATTTACAGGAATGGCTAACCAGGAATCCTTAATTTTGCTTTACTAGAATTTCTTGAAATTTGTTGAAATCCTTACATTATCAACCCTTTATTTCTACTCCAGTGAGCGAAATAAAGGGTTCAGTTAGACATTCCAACCACCTGAAGAAGGCCGGGGCGTTCAACGGGCGAAACGTTGTAATAAATATGGCGACAAAGATGAGGACTACAGTCCGAATAATGTAAATACTATACTCATTTTATGTTTACAATGCTACTACTCTGTATTATATTTTCCTAGAATAAAATATATATGAATACTTAAAGAAAAGATATAGAAAAAAATAATATTACATTTTTATTAAATAAGTATTTGTTATTTTAATCATTATTTTTTTTTAAATTGTAGGAGTGTTTTGTATTTTAAATAATAAAACTCGTGAATTTTCCCCAAAATTAGTGAAAATTTATTGTAACCAAATGTACTTTGTAACCACTTATCTGTTTGCACTTCACAAAATTTAGAGGGTGTGACAGACGGAAATTACAGAATTGTATATATGGATGGTTTTTTGGATGAAGTAAAAGAAGGCTTCTTTGCTCCAAGGAAGCTAGACACACGTTACTAGATATGGATTGTAGCAGCAATGAAGGCTTCGCTGGAATATAGCGGATTAAGTAGAGAAAACATCGTTTAATTGAATAGCTGAGATGAGTAAGATGAATAGAGCAGTTTGGTGAAATATATGAGAGACTCATTCCCAATTTCCGTACTCATAGGTGCTTGAAAGAAGTAGTGGGGAGACATTTATCTTTCTTGAGGAAATATTCCGACTCCCCGCACAGATCTTATCAAGGCGGCCACATTTATTAATTTTGCATTCCCCCAGAGCTCAAACAAGAAATTCTAATTTTGTAGTTGGTTGAACTTTTTACTTGCACACTTTTGATATGACGCGAGTTGAATTATTGTTTTCTGTTGTATTGTAAAAAAAAAAAAAACGAAAAGAATTGTTTTCCATTTTTTTTTTGTTGTTTTTTTTAAGCGTTTCACCCCCAAGCAAGGCAGGAAGCCACTAGCAGGCAAGGGGTTACAGAGAATTGGAGTGAGACCAAATAGGAGTGATAGAGGAAAGGATGAAGAGAAGGATAGGGGATAGATCAAGGCATCTAGAGACGTCGATTGACATTACATTTGAATAGTTGGAGATTATAGCTATCAAGGAAACAGGAAAAGGGGAGGGAGTTTTTTTCCACAGGCGAGAGGTGCGAGACATGAAGCTATTGGAGTAGAAGAGACGGCTACATTTAACAGTTTCGACAGTGAACGGGTGTGAGCGAGATGCCAGCCTAGTAGAACCCTTAAATTCATGATGTCTGGGAACCAGCGAAAGCAGCTCATCGGAGCAGTTACCATGAAAGTATTTGTAAAATAGACAGAGGGAGGCGACGGTATGTCTGTGAGAGCGTGACTGCAGACGAGATGCCAGATCAGGGCCAATTACATTGCATATTCGTCTTTGGATCTTATCAAGAACCTTGAGACAAACAGAAGGGGCACCGGACCATAGATGGCAGCAATACTCCATGCAAGAGCGAATGGTTGATTTGTAGATTTGAAGGATTGACTCCGGCGCGAAAAATTTCCTGGCACGGCATAGGGAGCCAACTTTCCTTGCGGTGGACGAAGCTATTGACTCAATGTATTTGTTCCATCTCAGGTCAGCAGTCAATGTGAGACCGAGCAGTCGCAAAGAGGAACTATCGAGAAGTTGAGCGTCAGACATTCTAATGGGGGGCAGGGACGGTTCCCTGTGAGGAGTAATAGAAGAGCAGTTTTGTTTATGAGGCGTTAAAGTTAACTAGCCAGTCCCTGCCGCAGTTCACAACCGATTGGAGGTCCTTTTCGAGACGAACGGCCAGGTTAGTTTTGTCAACGACACTAGATTTGTTTTTGAGGCAGGAGTAAATTGTAGTGTCGTCCGCGTAGATGCCTACTTGGGAATCTATGATGTCAGGAAGATCGTTGATGAAGATAAGGAACAGAGTAGAGCCTAGGATGGGGCCTTGGGGAACACCAGCGTTCGTGGGTTAGGAGCTGGAGGATAATCCGTTATTATCATTATTACTAGTTTTAACCTGGGAAAATTTTACGGTTTTCCTATTTGAAATTTCTGATGAATCTTAATTCTTTAGTTAATGATTAAATAAACTTATGGCGAGTTAAAAATCTGTAAAAATTCCAATATCGCATCGTTAAATATTTCAGCTTAACAACTTTAATAAAAGATTGCAATCACAATCATCAATAAGAATGCCGATCAATATTTTAAGAAGTAAGGGGGTACAAATGAAAATATTTGAAATTGACAATGTTTTCCATTTCATTGAAACATGCGTTAAACACTTTTATCTTTTCTTCTTTCTTTCATTTTCTCACTGAAACCAAGTAACGTCATTGATATGACATTTGTTTTCTCACGCGATCAAAACGTGATCAAAACGGAATAGTCCATTATTCATGGGGTATTAACAGGAGACGTTAAACATTTCTAAATTTCTGTTTTTTTCTTTTTCTTCACTGAAACCAAGTAGCTCTGATATTTATTTTGTCTTTCCACTCGATCAAACGGAATAGTCCTCATTCTTCTTCTTCTTCTTCTTCTTCTTCTTCTTCTTCTTAGAATGTTTGCTATAACCCGTCCTTTGTACCACTTAATGTATTTTTATTTTTGTTATCTCTCCTAAAACCTGAACTCCCATCCATTACCTGAAACTGGCTTGGCAGGTTATGAGTTGCTCACGCCTTCAATTTGTCCTGTGAATATCAAGTTTTTCAAGCCATCTTTCCTCATTATTTGCGCTAGAAATTTCGACTGTCTCTTTTTGATGTTAATTATAATTGTTCTTTTTGCTTCTATTTTCTCTAAAACCTCGTCGTCGCTCATATTTTCGGTACATGGTATCCTCAGCATCCTTCTGTAGAAGAACACATTTACGTTTGTTGCAAGTCTCTTCTTCATCTTTGAGGATATATCCAGCATTGACTACCATCTAACGAGGGTTTTCTGTCTCTTTGTATTCTGTTTAGCTTTCGGGGTGAATTTCTGGCTATCCCAATGTATCGAAATAAAAACAACAAGAAAGCTTAAACAGTTTATTGATCTCTCTTCAGATTAAATTGAAAAAACGCCAAAGGCCAAACTGATAAAGATCAAAAATTAATTTTACTTTATCTGAACAAACAATACTTTTGGCTATATAGGAATGGCTGGTATGACTTAATATAAATGGACTCTAAAAATTTAACGTGAAAATCAGAGCGATCCCTCCTCAGTATTAAGGATATGGCTTAGTTGTATGACCGGATGCATTGATGGCTGTTTAATAAATTCTCAGGTATCGCTAAACCGGATGTGTTAAAGCGTCCAGGTAAATTGTTCAAACTTCACTTCCGAATATTGACTGACACGTGTTGGCTAATCTTTGCATTCAAACTCTGATAAATTTCTACCTATATAGACACCGTCGCACAAACGTTTGAAATGTTTATATCTAATACATACATACATATATATATATATATATATATATATATGAAGAAATATAGTTTTAGGGTGTGCTATATTTAGGGAATAAAGGGATCAATATCGGGGATAGAGCGCATGCAAAAAATTAAACCAAATAAATAAAAAAATAAGTAAACAAACCACTCCCGCGAAAATAACCGTTAGAATGGACTACCCACAGTGCACCACTGACACATACATATAAATAGAAAAAAACAACATATGTGGCCTGATGATTGCATCTAGCATGAAACAGTCTGTCGCCTCTGAGTGTTGACTTCAATATTTACACACACACACACACACACACACACACACACACACACACATATATATATATATATATATATATATATATATGTAAACACATTATGGGATTTTATTTGTCACGTTCAAAATTATAGAATTTATTTCTATGTATGTTTCTGAGATGAGGTTTTTTTTAATTATTTACACTGTTCGGACTGTTGTCCTCATCTTTGTTGCCATATTCACGACGTTTCGGCCGTTGTACGTTCCGGCCTTCGTCAGAGGATTGTAAATTCCAACGGAACCCTTTATTTATA
The DNA here is from genome assembly GCA_964036315.1 of Acanthosepion esculentum. Classification (NCBI taxonomy): domain Eukaryota; kingdom Metazoa; phylum Mollusca; class Cephalopoda; order Sepiida; family Sepiidae; genus Acanthosepion; species Acanthosepion esculentum. Next base: position 42,459,447 of record OZ038487.1, read on the forward strand.
GTAGACTATTCTCGTTCCACGTGCCATACCTCTTACGGATATCTCAGTATCAGCTCTCTCCGTTTAACAACTCTTCAATTTTTTGTTCACCTTAGCGGAGGCCAGGTATTGAGCTCACAAGTCTTTCGGTCGAGTCACTGTCGGCAACCAACACTTTTATACACTGAAGTCGTCAACTACACATGGCACTGTGGATATAAGCGTTGGCTGAATCTAGTGACTATATGCAAATTCTTGCCATCGTATATTGTTCATTTCGCGTATGCGCTTTGTTTGTTCTTGATTTTGTCGACTACACAGTATAGTAGGGTCAGTTGGGCACCGTCTGTGAGAAAAAGTGCGCCATGACGGAATTCCATCGGCCAGATATTTAGAAACGGCATGCTGCATTGCTTGGCATCTGTGGTAACCCCACTATGTAGCGGGCTCAACGTAACAGACCATTCTTTCTTTTTATGTGCCATGTCCTTTCAGGACGTAAGCGATCATGGATCTCCACCTCCCTCTATCACTTGCAGCTCTCAACAAGTTCCTTCCCTCTGACCTGCTTAAGCTCGCCATGTATGTCACGTGCTACTTTCCCTGTCTCTCTTTCCCTCTATTCAACCCGTGAGTATCAGAATCTCCAAGCCCTCCTTCCTCATTATATGTCCCAGAAACTTCAGCTGCCTCTTTCTGACGTTAAGTATAAGCCTTTTCCTTGTTTGCAACCTCTCTAAGACCTCATCGTTGCTCACACGTTCGGTCCATGATATCCTTAGCATCCTTCTGTAGAACCACATCTCCGTTGCCTCGAGTGTCTTCTTCATCTTTGAGGAAATCGTCCATCATTCGCTGCTGTAAAGGACAGATGTCACGTAACAGCTCATTTTTTCTTTTTTGATTTGATAAACAAATCAGCAACATTTTCACTCATCGTCACTTTAAAGGAAAACAGAAGTTAGTTAAAATCCTAGCTCTGACTTAGAATGTCACCTTGTAGCCACCATGTACAGATTCGTGTCTCACCGGATGTCTGTGGTTACCTCAACATTTAACCAAGCGGCCGTCCCAGCTGCGATCAAGTGTTCACACGTGAGACAACCAGCTGACAGTAAGATATGAAAGCGTCCAACCCGGAAGGAAAAAAAAGACAGAGCGTCTCACATCCTCGCGAGATGTTCCACGTTCGAAAAAAGCCCCCAAAGCCACACACATCCTTGCGCAAGATAGTAATTGCCGAAGTGCGGAGGTGAATAAACAATACTTTTGCGTACCAGAGATTTAGTCTCGAATCCGTGTACGATTTTACAACGTAGCTTGATATATCTAAATAAATAAACGGTACATTCTGTCTGTCCGTCCGTGTGTCTGAAACACCCCTAAACCGGGCCACACTTGACATATTATATTAGACATATTATACCTTTTGGGAATCAGGAGTATCCCGGAAGTGAAAATCTGCCCTTCATCTGGTGCTTGAAAATCAAGCATTGGGATTTGTGTCTGGATGGGGAAGGGACAGTTAAAATGCAATTTTAGAATAACTAAAATAATTAGTGATTTTTAAAGTTACTTTAAACTTAATATATATTAATATATATATATATTGAGTTTAAAGTAACACAAAAACT
>OZ038487.1:42471059-42473559 GCA_964036315.1 Acanthosepion esculentum
CATTCAGATGAACTACAGGTGGAGTAATGGATAGCGGTTCAGACTGGGGAATCGGAGAGCCGAGTTCGAATTCTTGTCGAATCCATTACATTCACTTACGTGCTAATACCATTGGGAAATGTATGAATCCTCTTCTTCTCCCCCCAGCTATGGGTAAATAGCAAGACACGCTGGGTTCTATAGCCTTGGGTGGCAACTGGTCTACAGCGGAAAGAAATGACAACCTACTGCGGGGAAAAAATTTCTGCCTCGTCATTCATGTATCGAAAGATACATGATCGCCTAAGCGTGTATTACTCATGGCACATAACTGACTGACACTCATTAGTTCCACCAATCCTAATCTTCACGGCTAAGACCTGTTATGTCACACACATTGTAGCGAACCACCCGAATTCCCTTCGTATTCCCTTGGGCAGATTTAAGTACCACTGGAGCAGCTTCTTCCCACGAAACACTGCCTCGTGGAACCGACTCACAAGATGTTGCTTTTCCGATCACTATAATCTTAATCTAGAGTTAACCATTATCTTCCACGCATATCCGCATAAACTGTACCTCTTACTCTGTACCGTCTACCTCGAGTGACCATCGGGCCTTGTACAGAATGAACATTTTTGACATCTCTAATCAAGCAGACGCGGATGTTTAAATATCTGGGAAGTGTCTTAACAGAGGACACTAAGGACCGTAGGCGTATTGGGATGGCCAAGGGCACATTCCAAAATGTATTGTGAGACAGGAGGATTTCTTTGGCAACGAAGAAAAGAATACTGAGCTGTTACGAGACATCTGTCCTTCTTTACGGCAGTGAATGTTGGACGATTTCCTCAAAGATGAAGAAGCGGCTCGAGGCGACGGAGATGTGGTTCTACAGAAGGATGCTAACGATATCATGAACCGATGAGGTCTTAGAGGGGTTGCAAACAAGGAGTAGGCTTATACTTAATATCAGGAAGAGGCAGTTGAAGTTTCTGGGTCACATAATGAGGAAGGAGGGCTTGGAGAATCTGATACTCACGGGTCGAATAGAGAGAAAGAGAAAAAGAGAGGGAAAACAACGCATGACATACCTGGCGGACTTAAGCAAGTGGTTGACAGAACGTGGTCTAGGGGAGGAAGCAGAGGGATTTGTTGAGGGCTTCAAGAGATAGAGGGGGGTGGAGAGCTATGATCGCCTACGTCCTGAGAGGACATGGCACATAAAAAAGAAGAAAGAATGCTAACCATATCGAAATACCCAATTTTACTGAAATATTGCTTGACTGATATAACATTGTACTTGAGAACGCGTTTTTTTTGTTTTTCTTTTGTTTCTAACGAAATTTTCCTGTTTCTTAATACATTGCTTAGCTTTTGAAAGTCATTTTTGCTATTCCAATACACGTTCGAATTTCGCTGTCACATTCTCCGTCCTCTGATAAAACACTTTCCAGACTTATCAACTTGATGAATCTTTCCAAGCGGTTCACTATGCTTTAAGTCAAGGTTTTCCCATACGTCAAAAATGAAAAGAAATTGGTACTTGAAACATTGGGTTGTCCAAAGAAAATTAGAACCGGAGCGGGGGATGGACGATAAAATCCCAAGAGCAAATATCAGTCCACCCGAAACGTAAAGAATATCGCGGGAAATCGAAAAATGCTGAAACAGATATGCTCGTCTGAAACCGACACTGATTTCACTGCCAGTTTGAAGAAAAAAACACTACTTCTACTTTTATGTACCGTCTCGCCTTAGAATAGGGACAATTATGACTCTTCACAGCTTCCTATCTTTTGTATCTCGAAGTAATATTTAACCTCTTAAGATCCCTCCCTGTCATTGTTCTGCTATTCATTTACATGAACTTTTTAGATAGGTTATTCGCAGTTTCCCGCAGTCTCTTTTTACTTCAATATGTCCTGAGTGTTAATTTTCCCAAACTTTTTCTTTTTTCATTATGCGTTTCAGAAATTTCAACAGTCTCTTTCTATTTAGAAAATGAGAACGACAAAGACACTTATACTTACAAAAATATACGTATCCATTTGGTTGTCATTTTCTTTGTTTTGTCATGTCAACGAACACGCGTTGCCACTTTTGTAATGCAATGAATACTCGTTGCCACTTTTGTAATGCAATGAATACTCGTTGCCACTTTTGTAATGCAATGAATACTCGTTGCCACTTTTGTAATGCAATGAATACTCGTTGCCACTTTTGTAATGCAATGAATACTCGTTGCCACTTTTGTAATGCAATGAATACTCGTTGCCACTTTCGTAATGCCAGTGAATACTCGCGTCACTTTCGTAATGCCAGTGAATACTCGTTGTCACTTTTGTAATGCCAATGAATACTCGTTGTCACTTTCGTAATGCCAATGAATACTCGTTGTCACTTTCGTAATGCCAGTGAATACTCGTTGTCACTTTTGTAATGCCAATGAATACTCGTTGCCACTTTTGTAATGCAATGAATACTCGTTGCCACTTTCGTAATGCCAATGAATACTCGT
>OZ038487.1:42478559-42483559 GCA_964036315.1 Acanthosepion esculentum
TCTCGTTCGGGGCTGTTTGCTTTACGACTTCAAAGTGGGCTTATCATCAGCTGCATCAAATCGCTGCATATGTCAAGCGTTTGGAGATATTTCTGTAGATGAACGTACTCCAAGACGTTGGTTTCGAAAATTCAAGTCGGGAGATTTGTCTCTTCATGATGAGCCTCGCAGTGGACGACCACAGGTCTTGAATGACTGAGTCCTGTAGGCGGCCATTGAAGAGGACAGTAGTCTAACGTGTTGTGAACTTGCAAGACAGTTCAACGTTTCCGATGAAACAGTTAGACTTCACATGCACTGCCTAGGTAAGACGTACAAACTGAGCAAGTGGGTTCCGCAAGCGCTGTTGAAGGTCCACAAGGGACATTGAGTGGCAGCCTGCCTATCGCTGCTTTCTCGCCACCGTACCGCATCCTTATTCAATCGAGTGCTTACCAGTGATGAAAAGTGGGTTCTGTACGAAACTCCCAAGCGTTCCAGACATTGGTTGTCTCCCCAGGATGTTGTCCATCACACCGCAAGACCGCCTATGTACCCACGCAAGATTATGCTTTGTGTCTGGTGGACAGGTCGTCGAGTTGTTCATTATGAACTGTTACCAGCGGGTCAACCGGTCACTGGAGACCTATACTCACAGCAATTGAAACAGGTATTGCGCCAGAAGGAGCCAGCACTGGTGAATCGCAAAGTGTGCTTTCCTCCATGACAACGCCAGGCCGCATGTCGCGCGAGTGGTCAGGGATACCATACAGCAACTTGGCTGAGAGACTTTGTGCTATCCACCTTATTCACCTGACCTTGCGCCATCCGATTACCACCTCTTCCACTCCCTGGATAATCATCGTTGGAAATCCTTCACCAATGAAGCAGATTTGCGCAAAGCCCTCACGGACTTCTTTGAGTCACCCCCCACCCCGAGTTCTACCGCAAGGGCATTGAACAGCTGGAGACACGTTGGCAGAAGGTGGTGGATGCCGATGGCGATTACTTCGAAGACTAAATATAAGTTGCACATACTGTGAAGCGTTTTCTTTTTTTCCTTTAAAAACAGACAGAACTTTTTTGGTTACCTTGTATATATATATATATATATATATATATATATATATATATATATATATATATACATATATATATATATATCAGATTATGTGTCATAAAAACTGTCATATGCTCTTTCGAGATTCCCGTAAGCTGAGACGTCGAATTCTCCTTGATCTCGTCCGCGTCGTTTTAACGATGACGTTAGCGTTGAGAAAAGCCCGATGTCATGGGGTAAAAAATTAGAATTTGAATCCATGTTGTTATATATGTGTGGGCGATGTTTTGCCAGATATCTGTGAAGTATCCCGTGCTTTTCTTTTTAGTTATAATAAATCATTAAACTTTTAGAACCCCAGTATATATATCTGTAGACTTATGATCCCTGTTCTCAGCCATAATGTTCTTTCAAAACCAAATGTAGTATAGGAGATAATGAAATTGAATATAGAATGCACTTCTGGCGTCCTAATTCTATTACACACAGAATTAGTGAGGGTCTTGACGACAAACACACCTCGAGAACCATAGCATTAGATATTTCGAAGGCTTTTGATAAGGTAAGGCACAGTGGTTTGCTCTCCAGTTATGGAAACATTGGAAGCGTATTTTTAATCCTTCTTAACTGGTAGATCCCTGAAGGTCAGTCCTCTGGGGACTAGCGGTCAAACTAGGCGTCCCCCAGAGGTAACTTCTCGGACCAATCATCTTCTTGATTTACATAAATGATCTGCCTAAGAATATACACAGATCGTTCATAAACATCTATGCCGATGATAAAATGATATACGGGTGCACCTCTAAAGTTATTGAAGATCAGTGATTGGCAACTGATTATTCTTCCCATCAAGCACTTAAGTGGAGAAAAATCTGGCTGGTTACATTCAGTGAAAACCAAACTGGTTAGATTCTCTCATCGCCAATCAGGTCCTGAACTACCGCCTGTCACGATGAACGGATCTCCCTTCGAGGAGGTACCGTGCACTGAGAGACTATTGGGCCTTAAACTCACACCTGGCCTCAAGTGGAACTCGTACATACGATCCATTGCTAAGGATGCAGGTAAAATAATCGCTTCCCCTGTACCGCTCCAATAAGTACCTGATTCCTCATGCACCGCTCTACCTTGACAAGAGCTAGATCAGGCCGAAAAAAAAATGGAGTATTGTTTTCATATTTGGGTGGGAGTTGCCCAGTTCCCATTTTCCAGTCTCGATAGAATTCAAAAGCGACTCTGGGTCCTTTTGGGGTGACAAATTATTTCCCCCCCCCCCAACTCTCAATGCTTTATTGCTACTTCCATGGAAAGTGCTCGGACGAAATGTATTCCTTGGTGTCACCAGTTCTAACCTTCACGGCTAGGACCCGACATGCCACTCACATTATAGCAAACCATCCGTATTCAATTGGTGAGAAGTACGTTCCACTCGAACAGCTTCTTTTAGTGAATCAATGCTTTGTGGAACCGACACACAAGATGATATTTCCCTGATAACTACAATCTTAATCTATTCATTCTAGACTTAACCTTTATCTTTCTCTTCTATCCGTATAAACTGCCTCCTACTGTAATCCTCTACATCGAGTGGATCCCGTGTCTTGTACAGGGTGAACTTTATTATAAAAAGAATAGGCTATGCTTGGGGGAGACTGACCTAATACCGCAAGCGGCTATAAAACTACCCTATCAATTTCACTCGACGGTAGCGCTGGCTTTAGAGCTTCCTAGTTGCGCCCGTGTTCTGTCTTAGGTATTCTCAGCATCCTTCTGTAGAACCACATTTCTTTCGCTGGAATAGTATGGTTATATGTGTGTAAGTTTACTAAGTTTAGAAAAATGGATATATTTTGTAACTCGTTAAAAAATACCTTTTGTAATATTATGAGTATATGTGTATAATTTAAGTTTACTGACTAATGTTAGAAAAATGGATTTATTTTGTAACTTGTTAAAAAAATAACAAAAAAATAACAAAAAATCTCCTAACAAACGACCCACAAGTGCTGTTGGAGAATGCATCGTATTTCTAAAATATGATATATAAATATATGATTCCCTGGTGATCAGAAGATTCGCCAACATATGAAAATCCTCAGCAGAAGAAAAATGAAAAATAAACTAATAGTGAGTTGAAAGCGATTATGACTGCGTATCCAAACATATCAGCTTTGAGTGATTTGATAGGGTCAACAGACGGTTGTATTTAACTATCATACTATGATCAAGCCCAATTTAAGGATTGGCACCGGTAACCATAAAAAGTGGGGAGGGGGTGACAGATGGTTTCATTTATTAAAGTAGATGTAGCAGGTCTGAGTGCCATTTAATTCAACCGTGAATTATCAAGCCATATAATAATTATCATTATGTAATTGTTTATATATTTCTTGTATATTCATTTATATATTTCCTGTCCCGTTTGTAGTACGAAGGGAGGTAAATCAACTTACGTTAGTAAATTAATGAGTCATTACCTCCCTTAGTACTTTTAATAATCTAGAATATTTACCTACGTTTAGACAAAATTAGTTCCCCATGAAAATGAACCGTTTAATTAATCAGTTCCTTTACGCCTACGTTTCTTAGATTGTGGTCATATTTGATTAAGCCCTTCATGTGAGGCACTCAGATACCTTTGTCTAAAATACATAGATGGAACGGGTTGATTAAACGGTTTATTGTGGTTTATTTTAGTTGTGAATTCTTTAGCTCCGCTTTATTGAATCTCAATACATAGTTTCAAAACTTTTGTTTCATTGAATCTCACTATTAAAACTTTCTAACAATTGCCGTAATTTTTGACGGCACGGGTTGAACATAATTAACGAATTATCAACCAGAAGAGAAGCGAAGTTATTTCCTTAGAAAAGGAGTTTCTACCTCATTTTATTTAGTGAAGACATTTGCATTTAAGCACGCGACCTCGAACTGGGTCTTGTAGGTGATCAAAAAACTTGGGTCTTATTTACCATCAAATATCGTAATTACATTTGTAATTATTAATAACGATATATATGTATTTATACGTGCAGATAAGTAGAGTGATAAGTAAAATCCCTTGTAAACATCTGCTAATCTCCTAAGCCATTGACAGTGAGTTTGCTTTCCAAATGTAGGAATGTAATTTCTCGTTGAAGTGAACTTAATCTATCTATCTATCTATCTATCTATCTATCTATCTATCTATCTATCTATCTAATCGCCCCCGCCTATTCTGTTTTGGATATATTTGCCAAACCATCCTCACACCGACCTCGTCTCCCTGCCTTTTCGCACGCTCTGCGGCCTATTCCTCCTGCTTGCACGGCTTTTTAATCTGTTTCCCTCGCCCCCGGTCGCGTGAATTCCTTTCCTTTTTAATAAATAAAATAAAATAAAAACAAGAATAAAACAAAAAAAAAACAAACAATAAATAACTAAAAACAAAGGAAAAGAAAATGAGAAAAAAAAATGAAAACAAAAAAAATATCACGCTTTTTCCATTCGCGACAATGAATTATCTCCCCTTCGGGCACCACATTCCGTCTTTTCCATTTTCTTTGTTCTTTTAAGTTTTATACATTTTTTTTCTTGTCGTATTTTTCTTCATTTCTTTAATTCATTCTATTTCTTATTTCTTCAGATTCTCTTTTTTTTTTTCTCAGCTTCATTCATTTATTCCTTCATCTCTTACTTTTTACTTTCTCGTCACTTTTTTCTTTCTTACTTTTCTGTTTTCGTTCTTTTTATTTATGTTCGGATTTTTTTGTTATTGCCATTCTCGCCTGCCTATCTATCTATCTATCTATCTATCTATCTGAGTCTATTCATATCTATCTATCCATCTGAGTCTATTCATATCTATCTATCTATCTGAGTCTATTCATATCTATCTATCTATCTATCTATCTATCTATCTATCTATCTATCTATCTATCTATCTATCCATCTGAGTGTATTCATATCTATCTATCTATCT
>OZ038487.1:42491059-42493559 GCA_964036315.1 Acanthosepion esculentum
CTGATAAGCGCCCTTTTTTTAGTTAACTTCCATCGCAATGTAATTCTCTTTATTAAAAATTCTTCCAAAAAATATATATATATTTTTTAAAAACTATTTGACGAATATTAGATGATTTAAAGTATAATTAATCCGATTGGATATTTGTTTTTTTTTACTTTAACCACAGAAATGCATTTTTGTATCCCGATAGGAGCTGTTTATTTATGGTGTTCGCGGGTTTGATAGTTTGATAACCGATTGATATTTATTTAATGTTGTTCTATGGTGGCTTTAGGCGTTAAAAATGAATTGCATTCACATGAGTTTGTTTTATATATAATTTTTAAGTACTCAGTAATCTTGGAAATTTCAGAAAATATTCTCCGTAATCTTATATTTTATTGAATTTTAAATATTTTTGGTTGTAAATTTATTATAGTTATCGCTCTTATTTTCTGATAATGTCGTGTATGGGCGACCATATTTAGAAAATCGGCACGTTTATGCGCATAAAAAAATTTCAAAGCTCTTTTTAAAAGATTGATATTTGAGAATTTGTACTAAGCTTTTTATTTTATGATTAGTAAATATAGTTTTTTTTAATAATAATATCATCTAAATGGGTTAATACAGAATTTTAAAAGATGAAAAAAAAATACAATCGTAATGCTAATTAAAATGTAAAAAGAAATGAAAACAAATCTTGCAAAAAATTATTATTCACAATAGCGTTCTTAAAATATGTTATTTATAAACGCAATTAAGAGCTTTTCTAATTAAATAATCTCTTAGTTTGATTGCATTTTTATTTTACGATTCAGAACAGATTTTCGGTAAATGAGTAACTGTTTGAGAAATAAAATTTGATGATTTACATTCTCCAAGGAGTCCTGCTTTTGACTAATATAAATATGACGGACAAAATTTAATTTCTGAAAATTCCATTAAGTAAGGGATGGGGGTAACAGATATACAAAAATTATTTCTATCATAATTTTCTAAAGAAAAGTTTCTAAAATAATTTCATTAATTTGTGGATAAGTCCTGTAAGTTATATTAAAATCCAACCATTATTTGATTTTTACAATAATTTCCAAATCAATGTTTTCAATGCTAACATTTTCTATGCTAATGCTTGCTGCCCCCGCTGACGCAAGAAAAGCTAAATTTTTAAACAAAATTTCCAACATGCTAGAAAAGATTTTAAAAAATTACAAAATAATCAAAAATAATTTGGTTTTTCCTCTTAATAACAACATAAACATTTTGACGATAAAACTTGTTTTTATCAGGTTTAGCGGGGTTTTTTTCAACATGATATCATATTTTCTTCATTGAATGAATTGGAATTTTTTAGTGTAATTGTTTTGTTTTTTTCTTTTATAGGTTTTGAAGTTTTTCATCAGATGTGCCTGGAGACACAGTATTGGTTACATTATTTAGTTTCCTTAAGCACTTTCTTTTTATTTTTATCGCTTTTTTTTAAGTATCCAATATTGTGACAGCAGAAGATCTTCCAAGAAAGGTAAAACGTTATAAGAACCTGGAAGCACATTTACCGTGGGGGATTTAGCAATTAGTACCCTTTCTAGACATTTTCGCCTTAGTAAATAGCTTTCAATTTTAATAAAAGTATCTTTTTTTTTTAATTAAAGTTTATGGTCAAACTCGTTACGTTTGGTGACTAATGCTTTCAATATCTTGTTTTGTAAAAGATCATATTTTTCATATATTCTCTTATTTAAATTACTCGAGGTCTCTCCTGTGGATTCCTTGTGGCACTCATTACAGACTATAGAATAAATTCCTGCTTCAGGTTTTAGGTTGTTGTTGTTGTTGTTGTTGTTATTTTGTTTAATTAATTCTCTTATTGTTTTAGAAGTAGTTGTAACAAATTTTATGTTACGCTTAGATAAATCCCTTTCAATTGTAGCTGTGATGGATTTGGCGGGTAGTGTAATGTATCTCGTTTCGTTAAATTTTATTGCATCGTTAAAGTATATTCTTCTCGTTGTGTAAATCTAGAGCGCTACAAATTCTCAGTGCTCTTAATTAGTATCCGACAATTACCCCGAATTTTTGTTGTTGTTATGAGGAGAATATAAATTTATTAACGGGGCTCACATGTCATCAGTTTTTCTTTATTAATTCATTTGTTTTACTTATCATAGATTTTTTTTTGCCACCAAAGCTCTTAATTTTTCAATTAAGACACGTTTATTGAAGAAATGGACGTCTTTTAAAACTGAGTGGACGTATCAGACGCCGATTAACTTGTCAATGGATGATTGTCAACTTCATTTAAACGAGTTCGATGTTTTCAGATAGCCCGACGCTACTAAAATGTTAATTTCTTTATTAAATTTTGAATTAAGCTTTTAAAACAAACTGGGCTAATTTGGGTTAATTGTGAGAAGAAAACCCAGTCAACATGTAATAGGCTTGGGGTTTTAAAGATATAACTGCTGTGTCCTTAATGAAGGTTACAAATAGACAAAGGTGGTACTCGAGCGAAAAG
>OZ038487.1:42508559-42511059 GCA_964036315.1 Acanthosepion esculentum
GGAATGCAACTGTGTTCGAATATTTTTAACGTAAATCTAAGTGTAATAATATTTTTAGATGTTGTGTAAAAAACATTTTTTTAACTGTATCTAAAAAAATGTTCACGTATTGAAATGTTTATAAAGATTTAAAATAGCCAAGTCTTTATTTAACCCTAGTTTATATGTATTTAATTTTAAAATCCAGTATTTTCCTTTTTTTCTACGTGTGTATGTGGAACTGAAATCAGAATCTATCAATAAACATTTACAGTTGTCTAATGAGTGTCCTGATTGATTAAAGTGTTCAGCTATGGAGGAATGAGGATTGTTTTGACGTATAGTTTGTTTATGATTGTTGAAGCGAAATCTAAAATTATTTCCAGATTCACCAATATATCCACTATTGTGACATATTGTGCAGAATAAATAGTAGATTATATTATGGTTATCCCAGGTGAGGCGAGGTGGGTGTATCTTGATATTGGTGTTGGATACAGAAAATACAGTATCGATTGTTAAGTGTTTGCAAACTAAGCAACGAGGTTTGTTACATTTGTAATTTCCTGATTGGTTTGTATTGTTTAGATATTTGGTAGAGTTGAGGATAGCTGATAGGTTAGGTGATTGTTTTTTTTGCATTTTCTATATATACATATTAAGAAAGTATACGTGGCTTCTCACTATGATATGTATATATATATATATATATATATATATATATATATATATATATATATATATAGTTGTGCAGGGAGTAGAAAAACCTCCCATTAAGAAAAATTTAAGGATCGAAATAAGCTACAATGTCAGCTGAGGTCTTCAAAGAGACGTGGGGTCTGGTGTTGTCCTGATGGAAGACGACACCCGATTGCTGCCTTTAAACTGCCTAAATGGGAGGCATCTAAACGTCAGTTGTAAGAAGACAGAATGCATTTTTGCTATTGAAAGGAACAACCCAAAACGCAAATTACAAATTGGAGATACAAAAATCAAGTCTTTTAACAGAAGATGGTAAGTGCGACATTGGAAACCGAAGACGCAATGAGACATCGAAAGATGTCTTCCAAAAGCTAAGCAAAGTATTAAGAAACAGAAAGATTTCATTAGAAACAAAGAAAAGAGTAATGAAATTTTATGTATCACCAGTCCTCGTATATGGCAGTGATTTTGGGGGCACCTCGGCGTGGTGTAAATGTTTAGCAGGCTTGTCTCGCTAAAACAGTTACGACTGAATAACGAGTTCGATCCTCACTAGGTGCCCAATACTTTCGGCCTTGTGCCACGCCTGAGCTACGCTTAGAAATCATTTGGGCCCCTGGAGGCGGTGTAATGGTTATCAAGCTTGTCTCGCGAGAACACTTACGACTGAGTAGTGAGTTCGATCCTCACTGGGTGCTCTAAACTTTCGGCCTTGTTCCACATCTAAGCTACGCTTTGAAAATTCCTATGTCAGTGATTTTGAACAATTTGCACAATATATAATTTTTTTTTAAATCCACATTACAACCAAAAACGCTTGCGGTTTTTCTCTTATACACCTTTCTCTCGTTGGAAAAACTATAACCTCTTCCCTATATATATATATATATATATATATATATATATATATATATATATATATATATATATATATATATATATATATATACCCAAGTACTGGGTTGGTACAGATGGAATAAAATTCCGATAACCAAAAATACTATTCTTAAAGAGTGTTCAATACAGAGTAGACCAAGTAATATTTATTCAAAATTATAACATATCCATGTCATAACATCACTACAACAATAAACATTTTGTTTCAACACCATCACTTGATAAGACACCACCAGAAGTGTAGAAACAATATGGATATTTTTGTTGTGATTTTATAACATATTATAATTTTTAACTAAATAATTATATACATAGTCCATTTCATTATATATATATATATATATATATATATATATATATATATATATATATATATATATATATATATATATGTATGTATGTATATATATATATATATATAATAGAAATTATTAGGTGGATTTGATAATTATAATTAAGTAATTTATCGAGTCGGAAACCTCAACAGAATGCAGAAAGCACTGGACGGCCATTTCGTCCTATATTTGGGACTCATCAGCAGTGCGCATCCACTACCGAGAATTGAATCCCGGACAGTTAGGTTATCAAGCAAACATCATACCAACTGTTCCTAATAATTTCTATCATTTGTATATCATTGCTTGAACCGGCTTCTAATGATCAATCAGATAAGATGGAGTAGTTGAAAAGAAAAAATATTAAAAACAGGAGAAGTGAACACACACACACAAAATTATTTCTTAGTTTGCGTTGAATTGGTGACAGATCCCTCGAAAAGGGCTAACTTTTCAATTCAAGGACGTTGCATATTAATAACAGACTCCAATATGTTGAGGTAGAATCTAGTCCGTCTCCCAATGCAAGACAGTAAAGAACTTCGGATTTTCATGCAGTTCTTGCAATCTTCACGTGTAAATATGTT